>BSBK01002628.1:1120000-1520798 GCA_027943335.1 Chamaecyparis obtusa | reverse complement strand
TTATGTAACATTTTCTTGGAATAATTTTCTAATATTTCAAATGATCAAGTGTTTGTTACATTTTACATTAACAAAATTTATATGTAGATTTAATCTAAAAATGACAAAAAAATGAATGATATTTATAATTTAAGGATATCTATACATGTGTGTATACAAAAACCACATTTATACAACTCACATGAATACAACTTAAATACATGGTTAGTTATTCTAGGTTAACTAGGTTTGGAGTATGGTTAACTAGGTTGACTAGGTTAACAAAATTTGACTAAGTTAACCCAGGTTAACTAGGTTAACTACGGTTAACTAGGTCAACTAGATTTCAAGTATGGTTAACTAATGGTAACTATGTTAAGTGAAATTAACTAAGTTTGACAAAGTTAACTACATGTTCATTAAGGTTAATCATATTAACTAGGTTTACTAAGTTATCTATATGTAATTTAATAAAAAAACATTAGATTACAAAGCATGCTAATTAATTTTAAGAATCTAACATAGCTATAAATTATTCTAAAAATAATAAAATAAATCAATATGTACAAACTCAATCTAAAAACTTGAAAAAACATTTAAAAAAATTATTATTTTTTTAAAACCCTACCAGGTCCGCCCAAAGGTCTCTGAATCACTCCACAAATCCTAGACGCTACTAGAGTGAAATGAGTCACTTAATGCTTTTTTTGGGAATATATAGTTTTTGATATTTTTGGCCACTTATTTCGGTCGAAACATGTTCAATCGAACTAGTTCCGTTCAAAACATTGGCGCACATTGACACCCTCTAGCATCATGTGGCACCATGTGCATGCCACCAGTATTTGGTCAAAATGTTTTCAGCCAAAAGGTGTCCAGCCAAAATAGGCCTGTGACGATGGTCCTCTACTGCGACACAGGTTTGTACTTTTACCTCATAGATGTGTGAAAATCAATGATTCTTCACCAAATTGATCATTTGAGGTCATTTTTCTTATTTTTTACATGTGAAATGTGAATAAGGTGTTTTTTGATAATAATTTATATAATATGGACTTATTATTTTCATAATTTTACTTACTGTAATAGAGTTTTTATTACAATTCAAGTATGAATTACAAAAAATATGTGCTAAAGCTCAAAATTTTAGAGGATTTCAAAGTAATTTGAAAATTGTAATGAACAATTGCAATTGGGGAGGTTGATATGACATAAATAGAATTTGTCAAATAATCTTTAACTTACTTATACAAACATGTAGAATTCATCATGTCGAGGAAATGTCTAAAAGATTCTAACATCAGAAGAGCATTAAGTAGAGAAAGAGAAGAGAAGGGAAACAATGAGACAACTTTGTGAACAAAAAAATTGCATACCATATGTAAGAATATTTTCCTTTGGATGAGGAACATGAAACATCAATAGAAAGGATGAGATAATTGGAAATTGAAATGAAAAGAAAATGAATGTGATACATGTGTGCAACAAGACAGTTGAATTACAAAGATGCGGGCACATGATTTATGAGATCCCAAGTTAAAGGGATGCCATCATCCAATGTCAGAGGCACACCATAATATCATGTTGAAGGAACATCATTATCTAAATCCCAAGGTGTAGGCTCACCATTGTATCATGTTCAAGGTGAACCGTTCTCTACATCCCAAGGTGTAGGCACACCATTCTATCATGTTGAAGGCACACCATTCTCTACATATGAAGGTGTAGGCACACCATCATGTCATCTTAAAGGCCCACCATTAACATCTCAATTTGGTGAGGTTCCATCTTTCACATCATAATTTTAAGGAATGTCATCTTCAGTTGAAGGTACACAGTTAACCCCTATTGTTAAATTGATATTCCTAGTGTTGAGCCCACCCAAGAGTTGAGAAAACCTCCTAGAATTTTTTACAGAAAGCCACAATATTTGATTGATATTGATACTAATATTTTGAAACCAATGCCTGACAAGATTCCTAAGCATACTTATCAAATATATTGTTGGTTTTGTTGGTTGTCTTTTCTTTCTACTTGCAGGTTTACACTATGATTGACAATTAATGTCACTGACTCTATCACCACTCTAAAGTCTGCAATGAAAAGGGCCAAGTAACAAGGATCAACAAGGATCCTTCTACACTTTGAGCCTAGATGCTCAGGCGGGTGTAGCTTTGATTCACTTCCTAAAAGAAATCACTAATAAATATGCATTTATACCATTTACAAATAGATTTTAAAGATTTTATCATTTAAATGTGTAGTGGATGATGATGAACTGCTTCCAGAGAATGGATCAGTACCTTAACTTAGGGAATGGAGTCACCCAATAACATATATCAACTGAGAACCCTAACTCAAACACTCTTGAATTCAGAATAAGTGCTTTCCCTATTATCCCTCTCACTCCCAAACCTGGATCATCAAATTCCTATTCAACCATGAACTCACTGAAATTACCTTTAAGACTTTAATCCTAACTTTGTTAGGAACTCAAAGATAATTCCACAATACTCTTTGTTTACCATATGCTAACTCACTTTGTGACATTAACATATATGAGCCAAGATCTAAATAAGAAGACAAACATAAATTTGAGATTGGAATCCAAGTGTATTCTTATTAAAATTTGTAGAATCAATACATTACCAAAATAACAGAATGCTAGGAAAAAGACCCAAAATCCAAGCTCTCCTTGTTCAGTGTTTTACATTGATTTTCAACATAACATCAACAACCACAAAAATCAAAACTACTGCAATATATACCACTATTCATCTTGCAATCCCAAAAATCAGGATGCAACAAGCTACAGATTACTAGGGTAAAGGTTTCAACCACCAAACCAATCAGACTCAGACATAAATTAATTCATTGGAGGGAAAACCAAGCAACCTAGAGCAAATAGATCCTAGAATGATCTCCATTTATGATAATTTATGACTTTTGTACTGAAGATCATGAATTTACCAAGTTCATCAATCTGATTGTCCACATGCAACATGCCTTGAGCAGTCCGGTTACCCACTTTTCATTGTACAAACCCTCTGCAATCAATCATCAAACTCCCTGGGACCACTTTGCAATAGTCGACAAAATAATATCTACCAGATCCAGCCGCCCAAGCATTCAATTCCAGTCCTTCTATCATTGAAAAACCCTTTAAATTTTTGAAACTAGAAGAAATGGCTATATAATGGTGCCAGTCAGCATATCGACGGTTAGCATTCAAATCTGAATCAACTTTATATCACGACCACTAGATCATCTTACTTTTCCGGGCTTCATTTTCCTTTTAGTCGGGAGATCACCAAACATCCTCTTTAACTGTGGCTACACTTAGCGATTCAGCAACTGTAGTCTCATGATCTCATGATCATCTCCTTAACCGCCAAACTATTTAGAGATCACGTGACTAAAGAGATTCTCAGTCACAAGATAAAAAACACTAACCGCAATATCATTACGAGACTACCTGACTGTAGGGAAAAAGACCGCCATCAAACCCTTTGACCTCATCTTGAGATTACGTGACTAAGACCATATTCTCAGTCGTGGAATACTTTTTCTTCTTTCCCTGATCTGGCAAACATAGGAGCTTTCCAAATTTTCTCATCACGCGACCCAGTGACTATAGTCTAATCTAGTCGCGGAAGAAAAATTTTTCTTTACAAGATCACGTGACTGAGCAGATATTAGACTATAATATTTCATCATGAGATCTAGCGACTATAGTCTGTTAACTATCATAAATTTCTTTGACCCTTTATCTGGTGACCTAGCGATGGAGGACCCACCCAGTATGTATTTAAATCGAATGGTGGTCACATGATCGCATGGCCTGGAAAGATTCCATGCGATCAATTGACAATCGTAGATCTTCCCTTTCCTCTTGAAATATTCAGGCCCACTAGCACATCCCTATCACTATCCACATCAACCAATGAAACATGAGCACCTTAGTGCCACGTAGCATATCAAACCCACTAAGCCCTTCTATCCTCTAGAGAATCAGATGGTTGTTGTATGATCGCATAGCATGCAAAGATTCCATGCGATCATACGCCAGCCGTAGATCTTAAATCTAAAACAGATGTCATAAAAACTTGGCCCCACCCTACCGCATCAGCCATTTCATTGAATCATAAATTGCCACATTGCACAGAGTGGGCCCATATCCTTCCCTTATGTTCTGATACCAAATCAATGGCTGGCACATGATCTAATAGAAGAAGAATATTCCATGCACTTTTACGCTAGCCATTAGATCATGAACCTATGAAATGTCAGGCCTCGTTGAATCATCTGACTCACCATCTAGCATGACCAATGAAAAGATACCATTTGTACACATTGGCAGTGGACCCACTTTTGGTCTATCTAAACATGCTGGAAGATCGGACAGCCGGCGCATGATCTGATAGGCCACTAAGATTCCATAAGATCATGCACCTGCCATTGGATTGAAAAGAGACTGAGATACAGGGCCCACCGTTACGTGAACTTGTAACTAAAGAAAAAATACAAACCACCTGTATACTCAGAGATCTAGCGACTAACCACCAGCGGAGTCGCTAAAGGCTTAGGACTTAACTGTTAAAATCAAGAGATCTCGCGACTGAAGAAATCTAAGTCACTGAATGAATGTGCTAACCACCAGAGGACTTAGAGATCTGGTGACTAAGGCTGTCTTGAAGATATTAACATAGTGGTCACCAAATCTCAGAATAAAATCTAGAGACCTGGCGACAAAGAGGCAATTGTTGAGTCACAAATCGTGTAAGGGATAATCACCAGGATTAAGAGACTTGGAGACTTAACAAAAAGACCATTGCTTCTATCTAGAGACTTAGCGACCGAAGGGTTTATGAAGTCATGAGATAAAAAGGAATATGCAGAAGTCATTGAGAGATTAAGAAACTAAAGGGAGAAATAAAAGTGAACATGCTTTTATAAACACTTAAGTGGCCCAAAAAAGGTAACGACAGAATAGAACAGGGCCTAGACAAACTAGGGTTTTTTCCTTCCAACAACTAGAAATATGAATGAAGACCTAGGGTTTCAAGCTAGAAATAAGGAAAAACATGCAGAGACCAAGGAAAATTTTAAAGCCATGGAAATTTTGCAAGTGCTAACAGTGGCTTTATCTAGGGATGTATGCCTTTCATAGGCATAACAAGGATCTAGAATCTCAGGGTGAGCAAACCACCTATTGGATAAAACTTTGAACAAGGAGAGAGCAAAAGAACAAAACCCAATGCACTGAGATGAAAAGAACAGGAAGGAAACACACCACTATACAGAATGTACAACATATACAGACCTAGCTACTGTTCATGGAAAGAAAATACCTTCAATTTAAGTATTTTTTCAAGAATTGTCCATGAACTGGAAATTCTTGAATGTCACCATGTAATTATTTGACAATATAGGAATCATGTCCCCATCTTTCATGAATCTGATATGGCCCTAGATAGATTGGATCAAATTTTCCATGTTTCCCTTTATGTTCCAATCTAGCATTCTAGATTAATACCAAGTCACCAGGTTCAAACCTCCTTTCAACAGCCCTTTTGTCATACAGATTCTTAACTTGTAACTGCAGCTTGGCATTTCTTGAGGTTGATTCTCTTTTAGTTTCATCCAACCTAATGAGATCTTCTATTCTTAACTGCATTTCATCATCTATATCATCATCATACAATTGAACAAGCTTATACATTTCCAATAAGTTGTTCTAAGGCATCCTTGCATGTATCCCATATACTAAGTCAAATGGAGCACAACCAATTGCCTTCTTCACAACTACCCTATCAGCCCAGATAGCCAATGGTAACTTTGAATTCCATTCTCTTTTATTCTTATCAAGGATCCTCTTGAGGATTTTAATCAAGCTCTTATTTGTTGATTCTGCCTGTCCATTCCCTTGTGGATGATAGGGTGAGGAGTATAAAATATGACTTCCTAGACCTTTGTAGAAATCCTTGTACTCAGCAGACCTGAAACACATTGCATTATCACTAAAAATCCTCTCAGGACAACCAAACTTGGTAACAATATTATTCAACAAGAAATCAGTCACCACCTTACTAGTTGAATTCCTTGTGGGGATAGCTTCTACCCACTTTGTAAAATAATCAGTGGCAACTAAGTCCAAGAATGTCCTCCACTAGACTTGTTTGGTATTTCCCCCATAAAATCTATTCCCCATTGTTGGAAAGGAGCTTGCACTTTAATTGACCTCAAGGGCACATTGCCTGAAAATTTAAGCTTACCAGAGAACCTTTGACAAGCATCACACCTCCTTACCAATTGCTCTGCATCCTTGAAGATTGTGGGCCACCAGAATCCTACTCTCAATATTTTTTGAGCAGTAGTTTTACCCATGTAATGTCCTCAACAAAATCCCTCATGCATTTCTTTTAACAACTTGTCAGCTTGATTGTCATCAACACATTTCAAAACTATGCAATCCAAATCTTTCCTATATAATTTGCATTTTACAATCACATACTTGATGGCTTGTAACCTCAATGTCCTTTTCTTGTTGTCATCCATTCCTGCTGGACATCTCATATTTCTCAAGTAGAATATAATATCTTGATACCAAATGCAATCATCCATATCACAAGTGTAATCAATCTCAGTCTTGTTTATCTAGTTTGCATCAAGATTGGATTAAGCCATTAGTTTTGCCAATCCTTGTCCTCTGACCAATTTGGTAATCTGGATGTCCATATTGAATTCTTAAATTCTATTTATCCATCTACATCTTCTCCCAGACACCTCTTGTTGTGAAAAAATATCCTTTACTGCAGCACTTCGTACAAAAGCAATCACAATTTCTCCCATCAGATAGCACCTAAAATCCTTGACAGCCTTCACCAGTGCATATGCTTGTTTTTCATTAATATCATATTTCAATTCAGTAGCCTAAAAAGATTTACTAAAGAATACAATAGGCTGCTCATAACCCTCATCATTTTTCTACAACAAAACTACAACAATAGTGATGCAGGAGCATCTTGGGTCTTGGAGCAATCTTGCATCAACTAAAAGCATTTCCTAATTTATGTACCTGTTTGCTGTTGTTTTCTTTATAATCTTTGAATTTTATGGTTTCATCATGTGTGAAGCTTAAATTATGCTAAGGACCTGTTTGGGAACCTTCTCTTATGATCACATAAAGATTGGATGGACTGTTCAAAGTTACAGTTGTTTTCCTTGCCATCGGAACTGCATTTTCCTGCAGTTTTGGTGCTGATTGTTCATGTTGGAGATCTTGATCCATAAGGAATAATAATTTGATCTCTTAATAAATTTTAGAGGACCTAAATTACTATCATTTCCCAAGATTGCAAGCCATAATTCATTATGACTAAAAAGTTATGCCCATTTTTCCCCGGGACCTATTTTCTGCCAGTTTTCGGGTGAAACATGTGGTGTTTCTTCTTGCGCACTTACATGTGATCAAATGGGGCCTTTCATAGTTAAAGGAATGTTTTTGGGTCATTTGAGGACCTAAATACAAATTCACATCAATTTATATTCATTCTAGCATTATTTTTGGTTTAAATCTTGAGACTGGACCTATAATGTAATTAAATGCCTGACTGGCCGACCTGTAGCTTAGCTGGCTATATAAAGAGTCTAGATTGATGTAGTAGGGCATAAAAAGAGGAGATGATGAGTGAGATCTAGGAATTATTATCAAGATATATCATTGGAGACAAAGATAGGATGCAAGCTGTAATTCTGATTTCATAATTCTCATTGTATAAGGCCGAAACTCGGAAGGCCTCACAGCTGGGCATGTTGAAAGAAATAATATAATTCTGTGTTGTTGCTGCCAGTTGATTGTCTCATATCCATTTTGATTTCATTGTTTTCATGTGATATTATATTTCTTCCATTGTGTAAATGTGAGCAAGGGCTTATTGTTGATTCAAGTGGACTCAATTCTGCTTGATTCTACTTGTATCTACCCTGCCCCCTGCGTCAAGTGGTATCAGAGCGAGTTCTTTCTTATGGATTGAATCATGGAGAACCTTATTGGATTGATTATAGGGTGGTGGATCTGAGATCTGACCTATAGCTTGTAGAAGGTTATGATCTTGTTGGAACCTACTTGTTAAGATGGTTCATGGTAGAGGAAATGATAATGCTATCATGGATATGTTGAGCCAGATTGCAACTAGGCTTGAAGCTGTAGAGATAGCCTAGAGAAGAGGAGCACATCTTGAAGATGTTAGTGATGAAGAAGAAGTTTCTTCTAGCTGAATACCAAGTTAGTCTAATGAGAAAAATTCAAAATCTGAGACAAAAGGACATGAGTGTGAAAGAATATACTGAGAAATTTTACAAATTGGATATTAGATCTGGACATGTGGATGATGAAGTTAAGAAAGTGGCTAGATATCTAAATGGCATGAGGACATCAATTCAAGATGAGATTAGTTATATGAAGATTGATAGTGTGGAAGAAGCATATCAATTTTCTTTGAAGGCTGAAGATAGATTGACAAAGAGACATGAACAAAGACAAAGAGGAAGAGGTAGAAGATTTCAAAGAGGTAGAGGTAGATCTGATGGAAAAAGTAGTAGATTTGACAATGCAGTGCAAGATAAAGGATGGGAGGATGAACCTGCTAGTAAAAGAGGTAATTACTCTAGAGGTAGCTATACTAGTTACTCTAGGAATAACAATAATGGGAAAAGAGAAGAGAAATCTTGGTTTAGAGGTACTTGTTACAAATGTGGTTAAGAAGGACATAGAGCTTTCAAATGTACTAACTCTGGAAAGAAGACTGGAGGTAATGGTAGAAATAATTTGGCTTGTGAAGAAGTTGAGGAAATGTCTAATGAACTTGAACATGGTGAGAACCTAAAGCTAAGAAGGATCTTGTGGAATGAAGAAGTTGATGAGGAACCTATTTTGAGGAAAATTTTGTTCAGAACCAGATGTAAGATCACTGGAAAATGTTGCAAGGTAATCATTGATAGTGGAAGTTCTAATAATTTGGCATTCGAAGAGCTGGTTAACAAATTGTAGTTGTAGAAATTGAAATATTTGAAGCCTTACCATATTGCTTGGATCCAGAAGGAGCATAAACTACTTGTAAGTGAAAAATGCCTTGTTAAGTTCAAAATTGGGAATTATCATGATGAAGTCTTGTGTGATATTATACCTATGGATTGTTGTCATATTCTTTTGGGTAAACCTTGGCAGTATGATAGGAAAGCTTTGCATGATGGTAGATTGAATCAATATACTATTTGGATGGATGGAGAGAAACAAGTATTGTTTCCTTTGATAGAAAATTTTGATGGAAGTCACTGTACCATAGTCAGAGTATGTTTAGTTGATGGTAAGAAGTTTGCAAGAGAAATGAAAGAACAGAATGTTTGCTTTGATTTAATTCCAAGAAAGACTGAGAAACAAGATGAGTTAGAACATGCACCTAAGTTAAGCCTTTGCTGAATGAATTTCATGACATCATTTTTGATAATGTACTTGATGGTTTACCACCTATGAGAAGTATAAGTCATTGTATGGATTTGATACCCAGAGCTACTTTGCCTAATAAAGCACCACATAGGTTGACACCAGATGAAAAGACTAAATTGAATAGACAAGTGCAAGAATTGCTTGAAAGAGGTTTGATTAGGGAAAGTTTGAGTCCTTGTGAAGTACCTATTGTATTAGCACCTAAAAAGAATGGAGAATGGAGAATGTGCACTGATTCTAGAGCTATAAACAAGATAACAGTAAAGTACAAATTTCCTTTGCCTAGGATGGATGACATAATGGATAGTTTGAGTGGAGAAAAGTATTTCACAAATATTGATTTGAAAAGTGGATATCATCAGATTAGAATCCGAGAAGGAGATGAATGGAAAACTACTTTTAAGACTAATGAAGGTTTGTATGAATGGTTGGTTATGCCTTTTGGTTTGACTAATGCACCTAGTACTTTCATGAGGCTGATGAATGAAGTTCTAAAAAGATTCTTGGGTAAGTTTGTCATTGTATATCTTGATGACATTTTGATATTCATTAAGAGTAAGGAGGAACATCTTGAACATATCAGACAAGTATTGGAGAGATTGAAGGAAGAAAAGTTACTAATTAATTTGAAGAAATGTTCATTAATGAAAGAAGAGATTGTGTACCTTGGTTTTGTAATTTTAGTTGATGGATTGAAGATGGATCCTAAGAAAGTGAGAGCTATACTTGATTGGCCTACACCAAAGAATTTTGGGGAGGTAAGATCATTTCATGGATTGGCTAGTTTTTATAGGAAGTTTATCAGAAATTTTAGTTCTATTTGTAATGCTATGACTAAAACTACTAGAGGAGATAAAAAGGATTTCAAATAAACACATGGAGCACAAAATAGTTTTGAAACATTGAAACAAAGAATTGTAGAGTTGCCTACACTTGCTTTGCCTGATTTTAGTAAAGTTTTTCAAGTTGAATGTGATGCTAATGGAAGTGTAATTGGATCTATTTTGAGTCAAGAAGGAAAACCTATAGCTTTCTTTAGTGAAAAATTGAATGATGGTAAGAGAAAATATTCAGTTTATGACCAGGAATTCTATGCTATTGTTCAAGCTTTGAAGAAGTGGAGACATTATTTGATGCCTAAATATTTTGTGTTGTATACTGACCATAAAGCTTTGTAGTAGTTGGGAAGTCAGAATAAGTTGAATCAAAGACATATGAAGTGAGTTGAGTTCTTGCAGAATTTTTCCTTTTCATTGAAGCATAAAAGTGGATAGTCAAATAAGGTTGCTGATGCCTTGAGCCAAAGAAGAAGTTTTATGACAGAGATGAGAGTTGAGGTACTTGGTTTTGATGATTTGAAGTGTTTGTATGAGACTAACATTGATTTTGCAGAACCTTGGAAAGCTTGTAAAGAACACACAGTGAGTGATAAGTGGACTGATTATTTCATTCAAGAAGATATGTTGTTTAAAGGAGTTCAATTGTGCATACCTAGAGGATCTATGAGAGAGAACATAATAAAGGAGAAACATAGTGGTGGACTTGCTAGACATTTTGGGATTGATAAGACTATGAATCTGATTTTAGAAAGATAATTTTGGCCACAAATTTATAGAGATGTATAGAGAATGGTTAAAGGTTGCAGAATTTGCCAAACAGCAAAAGGAACTAGTCAGAATTTGGGATTGTATACACCTTTGCCTGTACTTGATAGACCTTGGGAAGATGTGAGTATGGACTTTGTTCTTGGATTGCCTAGAACTCAAAGAGGTAATGATTCTATTTTGGTAGTGGTTGATAGATTTTCTAAGATGGCTCATTTCATACCTTGTAAGATGACATCTGATGCATTGCATGTAGCTGAATTATTCTTCAAGGAAGTGGTAAGATTGCATAGTTTTCCTGAATCTATTGTTTCAGAAAGAGATACAAATTTTACTAGTTACTTTTGGAGAACACTTTGGAAGAAGATGAATACTGATTTGAAGTTTAGTTCTACATTTCACCCCCAGATAGATGGACAGACTGAAGTTGTGAATAGAAGTTTGGGAAACTTGTTGAGATGTTTCATTGGAGATAAGCCTGCTAATTGGGATTTGATTTTGGCACAAGCAGAGTTTGCATATAATAATTCTATGAATAAAAGTACTAAGAGGACACCATTTGAGATTTTTACTGGATTTCATCCTAAGGGAACCACAGAGCTAAGAGATTTACCTACTGAAAAAAGAAGAAGTGGTTAACTTGAGGATTTTGGAGAATACATGAGAACTTTACATGATGAAGTCAAAAAGAATTTGGAGGATAGTAATCTGAAATATAAATAGAGAGAAGACAAGAGAAGGAGACATAAATCTTTTAATGTTTGAGATGAGGTTATGATTCATTTGAAAAAGAATAGATTTCTAGTTGGTACCTACAACAAGCTAAAAATAAAGAAATTTGGACCTGTTAGGCCATTTTTCCATGCATTGCAAAGTCTCATGAAGATGGCCTCCTCCCTGCAAGTGTTTCATGCTGTGCGTGTCTTGCCCTATATGTTTCATGTGTCACCTTGCTTCAGCCCAAGTCGCGTCTGCTAATGTGCAAAACCCAGAGAGATTTTCAATTTCTAAGGTCTGCGGGAAGCAAATTTTAAAATTCTACCACAGTGTCGAAAACCCACAGTGTTTTCAAAAATCCATGATGTTTTTGACCTTTTTGCCCTGCATAAAAACCCTCGTTGTTTTCAGCTTCCTGGTTTACCTTTGTGTCATGTTGAAAATTCTATGTTTTCGATCTTTCACTGAAAACACTGTGTGTTTTCGACCTTGCATGTCTTCTTTTCTATCGGCACTCCTTATTCTTTTGTCTTACCCACGTAGGTCCAACTGGATGGTGCACCTAGTGTCAGAAGGGGGACAGGTGGCATGTTCTTATTGGCTATCACATAGATGCATGTCAGACTTTTCTGAAATGTGATCATGCGACCGCTTGCCATCTGTCCGCAGTGGGTCCCGGTTCTTCACAGTTGATGGTTGCTGTTTGGTGGCCCTAAAGGTGGACATGTGGCAGCCTGTGAATGGATATCGCATGATCGCATAGCCTTTCTCTCAGCTATGTGATCATGTGACCGGGTGACGCATGTCCATGGCTATGTGGTGGCATTTCATCGGTGGGCTTGGGAGATGCAGAGGGGCAGTGATGTGGTGGCTTTTGGTTAACTGTCACATGATCACATAGCCTATCTCTTAGCTATGTGATCATGCGACCAGTCGACATGTGTCCTTGTTCCAGGTGGCATCGTAGTTGCGGAGTTAGGAGTGGGGTCTGTTATAGTTTGGTGTGCCCGAGCTTGTTTGGCAGTTGGCGGTGATTGCTAGCAGTTAGTCGCATGTTCTCATAGCCTTTTCCAAGGCTATGCGATCATGTGACTGATAGTTTTTGTTGACTTCATATGGTGTGGCAGTTGTGGTGACGGTTGCAGTAGTGTTTGCGGGCTGTCACATGTTCGCATAACCCATTTCTGGGTTATGTGATCATGCGACAGGGTGCCACATGTCCCTGGGGCTCATCTGTATTTGCTCGATAGGCTTGGTGGTGGGTGGTGTCATGGCGGTCTCTGATTTGATGGCTGGCAGGATGGTGGATTTGGAACGCGGGCCCGGGTGGGGGTTTCTCGGTGGTGTTTTGATGGCAGGGGGTGCCTGCCAGCGATTTGTCACATGTTCACGTGGGTCAGCTTTACGGCTTGCGAACATGTGACAAACCCGGTGGTGGCAAGTGGTGGCGTTGGTAGTTAAGAGAAGGCAATGGTTAACGTGCTGTCACATGTTCACATAACCCATTTTCGGGTTATACGATCATGCGACCAGGCAAAAAATTTGAACTGGTTTCCTGTGGCGGTAAGAGATTTGACTGCGCGGCTGCGCAACTAGGGGCAAAAAAGTTAAGAGGCATAAAGCTCACCAAATGTAGGTGACCATTGGGATTCAAAGTTCAAATTCTATAGAGTGTTTTCAGTGACAGGGGGTACCAAAATTTATGGCTTTGGTGGTAGTTTTAAGCTGGTTTGGTGCCGGTTGGTGTCGCAGTGTGGTCCAGGGTGTGTGAGTATTTTGCAGAGGTTGATTTGGTACCTGGTGAAGGATAGTCTTGGCTTGAGTGGTATTTGCAGTGAATTTTGTGTCCCTTTGAGCTCACTGAGTGTTTTTTATGGCAGGAGGTACCGAAAATTAATTTTTGAGTGCCTGGAGTTGGCAGAATGGATTGTCAATGGCTGTGGCTTGACCCCTATCATGTCTATATTTTATTTCTCGGTGGGGTTAGGTGATTTTGAAATCTTGTTTTGAAATGATCATTGCACTTGCATTGTAACCCTAGTATAAAGGGATTTTCATGATCATTTTGTAGCATTGGGAGTTGATTTTCAAACTTCTGGTTGTGAGTCTTCTGCCCAGTCTGAATTGGAATGTCCTGTCTTGATTTTTTGGCCATTTGAAAGAAAGTTACAAGTCTAAGCTGAGTTTGCAAGCAGGGTTCCTTTGGATGGATTATATGCACTTAAGGATTCTTCAAACTTAATACAGCTCTTATCTCTCCTCTGTGTCATTTGTAGATAGATTTTGAGTTTTCTAGCTCACTACATGTTTATCCATGTATATGTCTTCATTTTTCAGTTCTGATCTAGGATTAGATTAAATTATGCTCTAGATGGGACATAGGTCTATCTCTTGTCTATGTGAGGATTTCATATAAGTAGTAAAAGAGATTATAGATGTGTTTATGGCTTTGAATCTCAGATATAATTCTGGCGTGTGTATGTGATCTGTCTAAGAACTCTTGCCCAATGGATGAGGCATTGGCCTAAATAAGTATTTCTTTGCTGACATGTCCTGATAGGTTGTTATGATTCAAAAAACATAAATTAAGAACCATTCTTTAAGTTTTCAGCATTTGGTTGTTTGTGGTTCTACCCCATAGCAATGGAGAGTCAATGAGTGTGTGGTTAACATTCAGTACTTTCTTGCTATCCATTTATCTATTTTTCAAACCTAGTTCTTGGTGTATGAAGTCTATTTTATACTAGGTTAGGTGCACCCACCTTGGTTTTGTAGAGCCAAAAGCAGAAGAGGGCAGTCTTGTCCCTAGAGTTGGTCCAGTTACCCTAAGACCTTTTTCTATTTTGGAGCTAACCATTCCTAAAATCCTTTGAGGGTATGCTGGTAGCTTGTTAGAGCATAAGAGTCATTTTGGACACCAACAAGATGGCGACTCTGCTGGGGATCTGTTATACATGTTCATCTTAACCAGTAGGTCATCATTGGAAGAAACAGGGTTGTCCTTGTCCCTTGTCTCTTTAACTCATTTGAAATTTTTTGAAGTCAAGAAATTTCATTGTAATATGCCCAATACACTTGGGTGGTGACTCAAAAATCTTGGTAGTAGTACTGGTCAGTGATTAATTTTGCAAGATGAGTTATAAAGCTACTAGGTCCTAGAGAAAGCAGCATTCTGAAGAGATAATGGAAGAAGGCATTCCAAGAACTTCTGGGCCTAGTTAGATAAGGGGAGGAAAGAAAAGAAGAGGTGTTTCTTAGACTTGGAGAAACAAGAAAGATACCAGACAAGAAACCCAAGCCAGGCCTAGTCAAGTAGAAGACAATTCAGAATATGAAGAGGCTGTTGTTGACTTGGGACTGAACCAGTATGAGGAGGAGTTTCAATTGGGAGATGATGAGTCAGACACCACACTCCCTAAATCTGAGGAGATCTTTGAAGAGGTTTATGAATAGAGAGAAGATTTCAGGAACAGCTTGCCATTAGGCAGCAGAGAGAAAAGGATAAAGAGGATAAAGTAAGACAAGCCATGATGAGGGCTGATCAGCTAAAGATGCAATTACTGGATTTGGAGGCAATTAATTCTATCCCAGAGCCTAAGAGGGTAGAGGAATAGCCTATTGTGCAAAGAACACATGAGGAAACTAGGCCAAAGGATAAAGGAAAGTAGAAGGCCATTGGAGTTCAAATCAATGAACAAGCTGTTGTTGATAGAACATCAGATCCATGACTGAGATTAGATTCAAACCTTGAGATAGCTAGAAGGAAGAAAGAGATATTGTATAAAGAACTAGAGAAGGCTGAGTTGGAGGCTTCTGCTACAGAAATCAGAAAGAAGATTGATTTTCTCAGGCATGCTTCAGGACCTTCAAATGTTTCTGCTTCCTTTTTAGGACAAGGTGGAACTCATTGTAATAATGCAACTCAAGCAAATGGTGTACCGGGTGCTGATAGGGTTCCTCATGGTTCAAACACAAGAACATCTACATCACAAGGAATGGATCCACTGCATGGAGCTCCTATTCATAAAAGGTAAAAACAACTTACCTTCTTTGGTATTTCTTGCTATCCTAATGTAATCCCTGATGAAATTAGAAAGAAGCTTCCTAAATTTACTGGAAATAATGTCATCACATATGAAGAACATCTAAAAAATTTCATAGATGTAATAGATGATTATAATATAGAGCCTAATGATGTTATAATGAAACTATTTGTGCAATCCCTGATTAAGGATGCTAGGGATTGGTTTAGAGGGTTACCCCATGCTAGTATAGGGTCCTGGAATGAATTCAAAAATTGTTTTAAGGAACATTATGGAGATAAAACAAATGATGGTTTTATCTTGAATGAATTCAATAACATAAAGAAAAATTAGAATCAAGAGGTCCTTGAATTCAACATAAGGTTCCAAAATGCTATGCATAGGCTCTTGCAAGTTATCAGACTAGATGACAAGGTATGTCTTGTGACATACTTGAATGCCTTTGATGCAAAGATGGGATACCTCTTGAGGGATAAAAACCCTAGAAGTCTTGGGGAGGCTTACAAATTGGCCATCAACATAGAGAGCAATAGAAGAATATCTGGAAAGATAGGAAGAAGAGATGATTGTAGGCCTCAAATGCAGAGTAAGAAAGAAATGGGAAGGTCTACTGACTCTAAGCCCAAAGAGGATAGAAATCTAAAATAGATTCTAAAGGCTTTGGAAGGTTTAAAGCCTAGAGAAAAGGGAAACAATAGGGTTGTGACTATGGAGAGGTCAGCTCCAAAAAAATTTAGCAGATAGCCAAGAATGCAAAATTATCCTTACAACACTCAGTGGAAAGATGGCAAGCCCATTTTCCCAACCAAGTAGGAAAGGCCTGATGGAAGGATCCCTGATCCTTTGCAGAGAAATTTAGTGAATTTAGCTGATGAGGTTCCATGGTGTGCTACTTGTCAATCTCCTCATAGTCCAGAGCATTGTGTCATTGCTTTAAATTTACCTGATAATCAAGAAGGTGAGGAGCAATATGATAAGGAAGGATGTGGTATGACTTCTTCACATGCGTGGGATGAAGCTAACTTTACTGATGAAGAAGAAGAAGAGTTTGATGATGTTGGATGTGGTGCAGTAAGGAGTGGGGAGCAAGTTTCTTTAAGAAGACCATCAGATGAAGAAATTGCTCAAATCACTGCAGACATGGTCACTCAAGCTAGAAGCAATTACAATTTCAGAAATAGGACAGTTGGAAATGCAACTGGTAAACTGGGTAGTATGTTCATCAAGAGGACAGAAAATATTGTACAACAACATGAAGAAACGGGCAAGGGTGCTTGTGTTGCTGACCAAGTGAAGGTAAAAAAGAAAATTATGCCTATTACAGCACCTAAGAACAAAGCAAAGACATCAGATGTTGTTGTTCCTGCTTTTCAGAAGGGAGAGGAATCCTCTCTCAAGGACAAATCTGATTTCACAAAAGATAAAGTTGTCACTATTTTTGATGAAGACATGAATAGCCAGAAGTATGTTCCAATAGATATGTCTAAGTTTCTTTCATAGATCACTGTCAAGGTTCCACTTTTGGAAATGATGAGAATAGAAGAACACAAGGTCAAGGCCTTAAATTGGGTAAATGGTGTTTCTTCTGTAGGAATCCAAGAAGTGAGTAGAAATGACAAACATGTGGCTTCCTTGGAGGACACACCTGACAGTAAGAGTGAAGAAATTGTTTCTAAGATCCCTCAAATCTTCTTGGATACAAATATTGTAAACAATGCAATAGGGATAGTTGATCCTTTCTTTTTGTCCCTTGAGATTGATGGTAAAATATTGAAGAACTGCATGATTGATTCAGGAGCATCAAACACTGTCATGCCTGCAGAGATCATGAAATCATTAGGACTAAAGGTTGATACACCTCATGGGAGATGCCAAGCTATGGACTCAAGAGAAGTGTCAGTTATTGGTACCATTAAGGCTTTTCCTTATAAGTTAGCTGCATTTCCTGATAAACAGTTGACTATGAGTGTTCTTGTAGTTGACATTCCTCCTCAATATGGAATGTTATTATCTAGAAAGTGGAGTGCCTCTATGGGAGGAAGTATTCAATGTGACCTATCTTTTGCCACTTTTTACATTGAAGGAGAGAATGTGAAGGTGTCAAGGGAAGCTAGAACTCCACATATGATTGAGGAAAATGAGAAGGATAGCATGAATTGTTTTGTTGACACTGACATTAGTTCATTCCAAGTTTAGAGGAGTGAGATGCAAGAAAAGGTCAAGCCTATCCTTTTGGCTGATGATGAGAATAACATGGTAGAGGGTAATGTCTTATGGACATTATATTTTGATGGAGAAAGTTCTAGAGAAGGTGTTGGAGTAGGAGTATTGTTGGTATCCCCGAGTAGTAAGACTTTTAAGTTTTCTTTCACTCTCTTGTTTCCTTGCACAAACAATGTTGCAGAGTATGAGGGCCTATTGATTGGTTTGAGACAAGCATCAAAACATGGGATCAAACATCTTAGGGTGATTTGTGATTCTGAGTTAATAGTATCTCAGATTAGATCAAAGTATGCATCAAAAAACCAAAGGCTCACTAATACATTTGGGGTGAAATTGCGACGGCCATTTGCGACGGCAGGCAAATGTCATGTGGTTTTGCTCTTTTTTTTTCAAATATAGCCCGACACCGTCGCAATTTGCGACGACAATACATTTGTCACTGTCGCAATTGCGACGTTGTCGGGATATAAGCGCAAAATTTAAAAGGAACGTTGTCATGTGTGTTTTGAACAGCGCCGTAACCCTCCGCGAAATCACATCAGGATATAACGGCAAAAAAAATAAGAACGTTGTCATTTGTGTTTTCAACAGCGCCGTAACCCTCCGCGAAATCACATCGGGATATAAGGGCAAAAAAAACAAGAACGTTGTCATTTGTGTTTTCAACAGCGCCATAACCCTCCGCGAAATCACAGCTACAATTTCTGAGTACGTTGGGTTTATTTTTCTTTTGTCATTATTATGTAATCTGGTATTCAGCTGTTAGAGAGCCAAAATACCCAGAAATGAGGACATATCTATGTTGAATTTATTGTTAGCGGCTTTGGTTATTTAGAAGTTTAATTTTATTTGTTCATCTTTCAAGCACAAACGTTTTGTGGACCGTAACGTCTTCATTGTTTCGGGTATGCAGTGAAACAACCCTAACTTGCAATTGCGATGTTGTTGGGATATAAGGGCAAAAAAAAAAAGGAACGTTGTCATTTGTGTTTTCAACAGCACCGTAACCCTCCGCGAAATCACATCGGGATATAAGGGCAAAAAAAACAAGAACGTTGTCATTTGTGTTTTCAACAGCGCCGAGAGAGATTCCCTCCGCGAAATCACAGCTACAATTTCTGAGTACGTTGGGTTTATTTTTCTTTTGTCATTATTATGTAATCTGGTATTCAGCTGTTAGAGAGCTAAAATACCCAGAAATGAGGACATATCTGTGTTGAATTTATTGTTAGCGGCTTTGGTTATTTAGAAGTTTAATTTTATTTGTTCATCTTTCAAGCACAAACGTTTTGTGGACTGTAATGTCTTCATTGTTTTGGGTATGCAATGAAACAGCCCTAACTTGCGACTACCTTCACGGTACTTGTGTACATTATCATGTTGTCTTTACAGTGACTGTCCTCATTCAAGTGGCAATTACACAAGGGACAGTCACTGTGAGATGTCCTCATTTGTGACAAGGACAGTCACACTTAGGACATCTCATAGTGATATTCCCTTGTGTAATTTCCACTTGAATGTATTGCTATTGAACCACATTAATGCTTTTCTTCTTCAACAAATGAGGACAGTCACTGTAAAGACAACATGATAATGTACACAATTACCAAAAAATGATCTTGTTAATTGATGTAAAACTTTGTCTTGCTCACTCCCTATCCTTCACTAGGGTCTCTTTAGGCCAATGTTTTGACTTGATAGGGTACTTAACTATCCCTACACTCTTTAGGTATCTCTACCCAAGATCCCACTCCTTCAACTAGTGCACACCAACAAGAAATACAACGAACTCTGCTCAATACCAATCTAGCTACTAGGACACTCCTAGTCTTGTCTTCACAAATTGAAACACATTCAACTAGAACTTTACTCCATGGAGAGGCTGGCCACTAGGACCTCTATTGGTTTCAATATTACTCCTTCACCTATACTTTTCATCAGTACTTCAATCCGGTTCATCAAACCATGCATGCCAATTGCACCCAAAAATAGGCTGCTAGCAATTAGGCCTTTGTCAAGCCTTTTTGTTTATATTAAGCCACCTAAAGGGCTTAGGATTCAGATGCCCTTTATTGAGAACTCCAAGATATCTAAGGTCTTCTCCTCCTAGATTTTTTGTACACCAACTGCTACAGCCATGCCTGAAAACAAGTATTTTGACACAACTTGGACAGTCTGACTAAGAGTTTGTTTTCTTAGCAGCCAAAGAAACTCACCCAATCTTCTAATTTGACTTGGGGCTTCTTTAGATGTGTGTCTACCTCTCCATGAGATTTTAGTTGAAGCAACCAATGCATTCAACTTGTTGTAATCTTCTTGTAATGATTTGTCATCCCTAACTGTGCTCAACTGACTCACCTAGGACATCATTACAAACATAGAAAATGAGCTTCCCAGGGCCCCTCCTTCCAAACATATAGTACATGGAGTCTCCTCACCCATTCCAAGAGCCCGTACAAAATTGACAATGGAATGATGAGCTAAGACTCCATTTGTTCAACCTGCCTGGTTCAAACCAATGATAGGGTACTTAACAAAAGAATTAACAAACTAGTTGGAATGCTTCAAAACTCAAAAAAAAAACAACACAGAATAAAAAAACAACTTGTACTAACTTTTCCAATAGACACTGCGAGCTATCTAATCCATTAATCAACTGAAAACAAAGAAACAAATAAACTCAAGAATTCACTAAAACCGTGTTACTCTACAAATCTTCTTAATTCCAAATGTTTTTCCCCCCAACCTTTTGCACAGATCGATGGAGGCCTCTTATAGTTGATCTGATGCCTAATTCAATGGTTTCATATAGTTACATAACCATCTTACTCGAAAATGCTCCCTTTCACAAATGTTGTCAATGTTGTGAATGACAACATTGACAACTTGTTACAACCTTTGGGATTTTGGTTCAAAAATTATTGTTCAAACACCATAAGACCCTAACCATGACTTAGTTAGGCTATTTAGACCTCACATAGGCCACTTCTACACTTTTTTGCCCAATTTGACCCCTAAATGCTTCATTCCCACTTTTGCCACAATATTGGTAACTTGGGTACAAATTGGCACTTGCCTTCACAAAGGTCACACATGAGGACATCTCACAGTGATCGATTGTCCCTTGTGTAATTGCCACTTGAATGTATTGCTATTGAACCACATTAATGCTTTTCTTCTTCAACAAATGAGGACAGTCACTCTAAAGACAACATGATAATGTACACTCACTGTAAGGATAGTCACAAATGAGGACATCTCACAGTGACTGTCCCTTGTGTAATTGCCGCTTGAATGTATTTCTATTGAACCACATTAATGCTTTTCTTCTTCAACAAATGAGGACAGTCACTCTAAAGACAACATGATAATGTACACTCACTGTAAGGATAGTCACAAATGAGGACATCTCACAGTGACTGTCCCTTTTGTAATTGCTGCTTGAATTACACAAGGGACAGTCATTGTGAGATGTCCTCATTTGTGACAAGGACAGTCACACATGAGGACATCTCACAGTGATTGTCCCTTGTGTAATTGCCACTTGAATGTATTGCTATTGAACCACATTAATGCTTTTCTTCTTCAACAAATGAGGACAGTCACTCTAAAGACAACATGATAATGTACACTCACTGTAAGGACAGTCACAAATGAGGACATCTCACAGTGACTGTCCCTTGTGTAATTTCTGCTTGAATTACATAAGGGACAGTCATTGTGAGATGTCCTCATTTGTGACAAGGATAGTCACACATGAGGACATCTCACAGTGATTGTCCCTTGTGTAATTGTCACTTGAATGTATTGCTATTGAACCACATTAATGCTTTTCTTCTTCAACAAATGAGGACAATCACTCTAAAGACAACATGATAATGTACACTCACTGTAAGGACAGTCACAAATGAGGACATGTCACAGTGACTGTCCCTTGTGTAATTTCCGCTTGAATTACACAAGGGACAGTCATTGTGAGATGTCCTCATTTGTGACAAGGATAGTCACACATGAGGACATCTCACAGTGATTGTCTGTAATGTCCCCTTTTTGGCTAACTTGGAAAATAGGAACAATTACTCCACTTCTCAGACTTACTCTATCAGATACTTACAATTAAACTAAGTAATGGAGGTTACTTAAGATATCAACCGCTATTTCAGATTCAATCACAATATGTGTGCAAGATGATATTGATACCAATATGTTTAATAGCACTGTCGGATATAATGATATGAAATATGCTATGAATATGATGTTTCCTATCACTTATAGTGATAGTATAATGATGGTATGTCTGATATAAACAATATCGATATACAATCAATAAGTATTGCTTACAGCAATGTATTTGCTGTGTCTGATATGATGATGTAATTATGCAAATGTGTAATATTGCTATGAGTGATATGTTGCTATTTCAGATTCTGAATTATATGCTTGCAACTTCAAATATTGATGCTATTTCTGACTATCCTTTCTATCTGTGCAATCATGGTGTTGTCTCTGATCTGCAATGATAAACTTGAAACCAAACTGCCAAAGGCAGATGCTCTATTGAGTATATCCAAATATGGATAAGTAAATAAAGTTCTAATGATGCCTTGAGTGACTGACGAGAATGCATTCTTATATTGTCTTTAACAAATGAAGAGATGCTATGAATGAGACGTGTCTTGTTTCTTCCTCCATGTCCCTTTGTTAAGCACACCTTTCCATAATCTGACAGTTCACATAATATTATTTCATTATTTTCTGATCATAGATAACTCCCAGATTGACTCAATATCAAATCTTTTTATGAAGGTAATCTTCCCTAATTGGTAGTGCAACCAGTAGTTAACATCCATTGTGTTTGTATTAGTTTGGTCTAACTATCATTAGTATTTAGTCAATCGATATTAACTCTTGCCTTATCCCATATTGTTATGATGATATCCAATCTTTCTACTCTGATATAAGTCGATATCATTTTCTGATAATTGTCCATTTATTGGTTGATTGCTGGTAATGGAGTTTGATCTTCAAATTGACTTCCATTCCTGTTAATACTTAAGGATACATTGTACTTATTATCCATGACTGATGCCTCATTCATCAATAGCTTGTGATATAATCACTGATGCTTTTGTGTTTCTACAAGATGTGGTTTATCTCATACAATCGATAATCTTTCAATCCTTTAGTCGATATCCTCCTATGTGGTGTCTATTGATATAGATAGTAGAATTCAATCTAGTTTATGTTATTGTCATGATAACATAGGAAGTGATGGTGCATATTTGCTAGCGGGTCTTCATGTTTGATATTGCTTTATCGGATATGTCATTGTCTAAACTTGTGCAATTAATGATTATTTATAATATATGAATGGTTATCCTTCTTGCTTATCAATACATCTTCTGAAACACATAGCGACCTATCCCTTATTCATATCATGTTGATCTTGACTTCATAGTATTTGGTTCATTAATCATCCTCTCATGGTATCGATGTGTAATGACTAGTGATTGTTGTATCACTTCTTCGTTCCTCATCGTGATAGATAATGCAGATGTTTAATGTAGATGTATATCGATTACAGATATTCGATATTGCTTTAAACGTTATTATTATTATTATTATTATTAATGTTATTGTTATTATTAAATATTATAATTAATGATGTTATTAATATTAATAATATTATAATAAATATTATTATAGTGATAACATATTGTTTTATATTGAGAGGTTTATTAATATTATTTATATATTAAAATTATTATATCAATAATTGATTTAATATTATTACTTAATATATTATTATAATATAATATATATAATTTATTAATAATTATTTATTATTAATTTATATTATAATTATAATCATAATTATATTATTTATTAATATTTTAATATTATTTAATTAACATATTACTTATTATGCTAACTATATATTATTATTATCTTTTGATAATAATTATATATTATTGTTATATACCGTTAATAATAGATTATTATATATCATCTAATCATTTTATTATTATACTAAGTTCAATATGTCACGGCTCATGACATTGTCCCTTGTGTAATTGCCACTTGAATGTATTGCTATTGAACCACATTAATGCTTTTCTTCTTCAACAAATGAGGACAGTCACTCTAAAGACAACATGATAATGTACACTCATTGTAAGGACAGTCACAAATGAGGACATCTCACAGTGACTGTCCCTTGTGTAATTGCCACTTGAATTACACAAGGGACAGTCATTGTGAGATGTCCTCATTTGTGACAAGGACAGTCACACATGAGGACATCTCACAGTGATTGTCCCTTGTGTAATTGCCACTTGAATGTATTGCTATTCAACCACATTAATGCTTTTCTTCTTCAACAAATGAGGACAGTCACTCTAAAGACACCATGATAATGTACACTCACTGTAAGGACAGTCACAAATGAGGACATCTCATAGTGACTGTCCCTTGTGTAATTGCCACTTGAATGTATTGCTATTCAGCCACATTAATGCTTTTCTTCTTCAACAAATGAGGATAGTCACTCTAAGGACAACATGATAATGTACACTCACTGTAAGTGTACATTATCATGTTGTATTACAAATGGACCTTATGTTGGTCGGGATATAAGTGCAAAAAAAAAAAGGAATGTTGTCATTTGTGTTTTCAACAGCGCCGAGAGAGATTCCCTCCGCGAAATCAAGCGGGTTATCATTTGTGTTTTGAACAAAGCGGGTTGTCATTTGTTTTTTGAACAGCACCGAGAGAGATTCCCTCCATGAAATCAAGCGGGTTGTCATTTGTGTTTTCAACAGCACCGAGAGAGATTCCCTCCGCAAAATCACAGCTACAATTTCTGAGTACGTTGGGTTTATTTTTCTTTTGTCATTATTATTTAATCTGGTATTCAGCTGTTAGAGAGCTAAAATACCCAGAAATGAGGACATATCTGTGTTGAATTTATTGTTAGCGGCTTTGGTTATTTAGAATGCTTCCCCACAATACTTAATTACACAAGGGACAGTCACTGTGAGATGTCCTCATTTGTGACAAGGACAGTCACACATGAGGACATCTCACAGTGACTGTCCCTTGTGTAATTGCCACTTGAATGTATTGCTATTCAACCACATTTATGGGCCCGTTTGGACCACGACACACAGTAGCATCTACAGAGAAGAATATCCCAGGTGTAACAAGTTGTAAGAATATACCAACAGTTCTAAGAAGTTCCCTAGCACGTAGTAGCATCTACAGAGAAGAATATACAACATGAGGGCAGCCACTGTAAAGACAACATGATAATGTACACTCATTGTATGTGTACATTATCATGTTGTCTTTACAGTGACTGACCTCATTCAAGTGGCAATTACACAAGGGACAGTCACTGTGAGATGTCCTCATTTGTGACAAGGACAGTCACACATGAGGATATCTCACAGTGACTGTCCCTTGTGTAAGCCACTTGAATGTATTGCTATTCAACCACATTTATGGGCCCGTTTGGACCACGGCACACAGTAGCATCTACAGAGAAGAATATCCCAGGTGTAACAATTAAGTTGTAAGAATATACCAACAGTTCTACGAAGTTCCCTAGCACATAGTAGCATCTTCTAATTGTCTATACCACTTCACAAGGTATTGTTTGCACACATTGTTTTTGGTTCTTTTGATGACCCTTGTTTTGAAATTGCTATTAGGCCTTGTAGCTTATATGTTTTGATTGCTGGAGAGCTTCTAAAGCTAAGCAAGAAGACCATTGCACGAGTTATAGCCGCACGCTCAGGTTTGAAAATTGTATATTTTTTAATCTAATGTATATTTTAATCCTTTTGCCATGTCATGTAATATGTCTTGCCTTGTAGCTTATATGTTTTGAAATTGCTGTTAGGCCTTGTAGCTTATATGTTTTGATTGCTAGAGAGCTTCTAGAGCTAAGCAAGAAGGCCTTGTAGCTTATATGTTTTGTGTACTTTTGACAATTTTGCTTAGTCACTGAAAGTTGTAGACCGAAGTTTTCATAGCCCAATTTTTTCTTCCTACGAAGAACGATCATGTCAGATAATATAAGTGAAGAACAAAATAGGGAGACAATCGCTAGATTGTGGTCTAACTTGAAAAGAAAAGGTGATGGAAAATGTTATTGTCCCTGCAAAATTTGTAAGGGCTTAAACCGTAGAAGATTGCTAATCAAAATAGTTAAGAGACATTGTAGGGAGAATGGTCACATTGAAGGGGGGCATGACTATCATCCACTGGTAAGTTGTTCATTATATCATTTTAACAATTTATATACATATGAAATCACTTGATGATGAGTTGAAGATCATGGTTTATTTATGTTAATCAATTTTATATAGGTTGATCTCCCCAGGGAAGTACATGATATGGAGGAACATGGGGGTGCGAATATCCAAGGTGAAGATAATGATCCCATGGAAGATGACGATCATGCGCCAGAAAACACAATTGAAGATGATGGTATAAATACATTGATCCATGACACATTTAGTCCAAGCGGATCTGATCATGATGATGATGATAGCCTTGATGTACCTCTACTTGAGAAGGCATACGAGCCCCTATACAAAGACTCCCAAACAACTCTTCTCTCTGCTGTATTGTTGTTGTTGAACTTGAAGGTTATGAATGGTTTATCCAACATAACAATGTCACGTATGTTAAGGTATGTCATATATGTCTTTATAGTTAACAAAGGGTGAATAATGTACCACTAATATTGTTTATATTAACAACTTATATTTTTTGCTGTAGATTGATAGGCGAGTTTTTGTTACCAACATCAAATATTCTAGCTCACTCATATCGAGAATTATCTGCTATTATGAAAGATATTGGAATGGAGTATCAAGCAATACATGCTTGTCCCAATGATCATATTATATATTATAAAGAACATGAATTTGCAACACAATGCCCTGTATGTCATATGAGTAGATATCGAACAGATCGAATAACAAAAAAGGTGCCTCACAAGGTTCTTCGTTATATCCCCATTATTCCACGGATGCGAAAATTATTCAGGTGTACTAGCTTGGCACAATTTATGGATTACCATGCACGCAATAGAAGTCGAGATGACATTATTCGAATCCCTGCGGATGGTTCGGCATTTATGCACATAGAGGAAAAGTGGCAACACTTCAAAGAAGAACCTCATAATCTCAGGCTTTCATTGGCAGCGGATGGTGTCAATCCATTTGGAGAGATGAGATCTGTTTGCTCGGTGTGGCCTATTTTTGTTATCAACAATAACATTCCTCCGTGGATGTCAATAAAGAGGGAGCACATTATGTTGGCAATGATTGTTCCAGGTATTTTATCATTTGATAGTTATTAATTTACATGTACTTACAAATCTTACAGTAAAATGGTCACAATAATTATGTAATGTTACTGTTCATTCAAGTAGGTAAATATCAAGTTAAAGATATGAATGTATATATTGAGCCTCTTATTGACGATTTGGTGGAGTTATGGAATGGTGTCACTATGTATGACATGTCTAGACCAATAGGACAAAGACAATTTCAATTCCATGCAATACTTGTATGGACAATACATGATGCCCCAGGGCTAACACATTTTTGTGGTATGTTATAGTGAATTCAAGTTGCGCATGATAATTCTAATTATAAAAATCAACATATTTAATAATCCAATTATATCATTATCTTGTAGGTCTTCAAACAAAGGGAAAATTTGCATGTCCAGTTTGTGGTCCAAAGATGAAATCTCGTCATTCAAAAAGTTTAGGAAAGCATGTGTTTGATGAGTACAGACACTTCCTCCACAGGAATCATAAGTATCGAAGTATGGAAAAACATCTTTTCAATGGGAAAGAAGAGACTACATCAAAGCCACGAAGAATGACACCTCGCCTATGGAAGTTGGAATATAATAGAATTAATCGTCGAGGTAATGTCGTTCCACTTAATGGTTTATGTTTGTAATTTATATATTTCTATTGTGATTTTTGTTTACTAATTATGTAATTGATGATCGTGAAGGTCGTCAAGGCACTACTGAAAACCTTCCAAAGGGACTAAAAAGCTATCCCAGACAATTTAGTAGGTTGCCCTACTACGAGGACCTACAAATTGTGCATTTGTTTGATCTTATGCATGTTGGAAAGAATATAACAGAGACATTGTGGAAAATACTGGATGGAAGGCGTGACAAAGAAAAAATTGTCAAAATTTGTAATGACATTCATGAATCCAATCATGCACTGAAGAATTTCATTCACTCAAATAGCAATAGAGATCAGATTAATATAAGTGCCCTTCCTTGGTTATTAATGGAGCAGCAAAGTGATGCCATAAAAGAAGTCATACGAAAAATTCGATTTCCCACAAGATTTGCTGGGAACATAAGCAATCTCATATCAAAGAAAAGTGAATTTGGGCCAGGGCTCAAAATGCATGATTGGCATACTTTCATCAAGGTAAGTTATGTTCTTCTGTATTTACAATATATTCATAAACTACGTGTACTATTCATTATGTTATGTTAGAAAATAATGAAATGATTGGTTTATAATTACTGTAGTACGTGCTACCTCTATCTCTCCCAGAGCACTTCAACAATAACATCAAACAAGTGATATATGATCTTGGAAAATACATGAGGTAAGCAGTAATATCTGTTCAATTTGTTGTATATATTTATTATATTCACGATTTGTTTTTCTTGCTATGTAATCTATTGTATATTATTTTGTAAAGTCTCGTATTTATATATTTTTTGTGACTTGAATCTCTTAATGTAGGTGGTTGTCATCTAAAGAAATCCATAAAGAAGATATAAACTATTGGAAGAGAAGAATTCCTCATTTATTGTGTGAAATGCAAAAGTGTCTACCTCCAACTTTTTTCAATGCACAAGAACACTACCTCATACACCAAGTTGAGGAGATTAATTGTGTGGACCTGCACACACTAGGTCAATGTGGATGGTTGAGAGGCACTTGAAATCTTTGAAGGCTTTGGTTCGACAAAGAGCACATCCTGAGGGTTCTATGGTAGAGGGATACATGGTATACCAGACTATGGTGTACATTACTGAATATCTTCCTAAGTTTGCTTCAAATATCCATGTAGATCGCATTTGGGATCTCGACCCTTTTAAAAAATTCAAAGGGGAGTACTTGATGGGGAAAGGTAGATTGAGGAAAGTGACAGGTCATAAATTATAAGATGTTATTGTAATAAATTATTTCTTAATCTTCAAAATAAATCGGTTGTAAGTCGTCTATTTTTTTTTTGTACAGTTGCTCAAGAGTGGGATGCACTACATTTGTATATTGCAAACAATCTTGATTGGATGATGGTATGGATTGAACGATGTCAACATTCTGGTCACACATTAACATGGGAAGGTGTATCTTCATTGGTTAAAGAAGCTCATCGTAATGGAGATTCTAATGTTACGCAAAGGGAAATAGATTTAGCATATGGTTTAAGAGATTTCCAGGTACGTACAAAATTATTAATCACCCGTATGTTTATCAACTCACGATATAATAATTTTGACATGTTTCACATATTATTGCAGGTTAAACACCACAAGGGTATGTTCTGTAATGGTCAAAAATTTCGTGTCAAAGTGTTGGATGACACGAAGAAAACTTGTGATTCTGGAATAACTGCAGTCTTTCAAGTGACTAATATTTCATCTAGAAATGACTTAGATCCTCAAGAGTCTAAAAATCAATACTATGGCATTTTGGATGATATATTTGAGTGCGACTTTAGTTCCTTCAAATTAGTACTCTTCGTTGTCAAATGGTACAGGCTACGACTTAATCCAAATGATCCTAATAGAACTGTTATTGAACATGATAATGGATTTACAATGGTTAATACAAGGTCGTTTGAGCCAGTTGGGGATGAGCCCTATGTTCTTCCAAGCCAATGTGAACGGGTATTTTACTCAGAGGTTTCACATAAACCGGGTTGGTCATTTGTTGTTAGACATGAACCAAGAGGAAGGCCGATAAAGTATAATGTGATGGAAGAAGAAGATACCGAAGAAGTAGAAGATGATGTAGATGATGATCACGATCGACAATTATTGGATGATGTTCCTGAGACAAATTTTCATGAAGAAGAAGAAGAAGATGATGCTGCTACTGATGATGATGATGAAGATGATGTTGATGTTGATGATGATGATGTTGATGATGATGACAACGATGACGACAAGGACGATGATGATGACGACGATGACGAGGATGATGATGATGATGATGATGATGATGATGATGAGGATGATGATGATGAAATTTAAAGGTATGCCATCAATCCTTAATGTATTTAATATTCATTTCTTGATAGAAATATATTTGTCTTAAATGGTTACATAGTTTATTCATTATCTATTTAAAAGCTATAAGTGTTATAATGTGTACGTTTTAATGTTTTTAATTTTTATGTGATGCTTATGATGGATGTGATTATGATTATGATGTGATTATGCTCACGATAATTGAATTACATTTGCAGGAAATTGAGCCCCTTTCAAGAGCATCCCACACAGTCTCATGGATCGACAGGTATAAGTCAATACACCTTATAGAAAGTCTATTTAATACACTTATCAATAGTAAGATTGATGTCTTCTAAGATCTCTCCCATTTGCAGGTACCAGCAAATAGGTATTTGTCAGAAGTGTCTTCCTCGAGTGAGGGAAATATAGGAATAGAAGAGGAAAGTGAGACATGCAGTTTATCTAGAATAGGGAGATTAACTAGAGGTCAAAGGACTAGAAGGAAATTCAATAAACACATGAAATTTTTCCTTGCTCAAGGGGGGTCATGTTCTTATGATGATGAGACGAAAGGCGACATCGAGGTGCCCTTGAGGTACCAACATCTACAGAAACATTAGGTACCCAAGGAACTTCCTCCAATAAACATTGATTTTTGTGTTAATGAGAGGATATATCGCATAGCACCATCATCATTACATGGTTTGGGCCTATTTTCTATGGATGGCATAAAGGTGTCTTACAACAAAGTTTCTGAATTGATGGAGTATGTTGGACCATGTTACGATTACAAAAGTTGGATGCATATTGTTCAATATAAAAAAAGTATGCGTAGGTATGCACTCTCGGCAAATTATATACAATAACAAGACAATAATCAAAGTAAAAGTGTGGCTATATACATTGATGGAAGGCCAAAAGCAACAGGGAATATTGCGGGTTTTATAAATAGTACACGACCTGGGTCAACTATAAAGCAACCCAATTGCATATTTGAGGCGCACGAGGGAAATCATGTATTCATCTGTGCGATAAAATCAATACGTGCAGGGGAAGAGCTGCTTATTGATTACAATTTGAACTGCATAGATACAAACAAGGCTACTATCATGGGGGTGGTACATACTATTAAACCAACTTCTAATCAATGACTCCAACATACCATTTAGTTATTAAATTTTTGGCTAACATTTTTATACTTGATCTTTGACACAGGGGCACAATATGGAGCAACCGCCCGAAGGTGATGGTGACGATATTCCTAGCTCATCTACACATGAGCAGGTAAAATTCATTGTAATTGTGCAAACTAGATAGAAGCAAAATGTTATTTTTTTTAATGTTATTTTCTTCATTATTTTGGAGTAATTTTGATAATACTAATACTATTGTTGTCATAGAGGGCCGGTGGTCGGAGAGAGGGAAAGCAACCTGCAGTCCCTCAGGAGTCCCCCCTTGTGGACCCTTTTTTTATTGATTTAGCAGAGACCGATGACCCAATCGGTTCCATTAAAAAGCTGCTAAAGAAAATTGGGAAAGAACTTCTACGTTTGGTATCCATACATCCTCAGACTCAGGAAATAAAAGACAGGGCAGCTGAGTTGTTGCGCACTTCTGAAAACTTTAAAGTAAGTATTAATGAAATTTTTAATTATTACAAGAGTTCAATAATGGTTTTTATGTTATGCTCTTTTATGAAATTAATTAAAATATGAATGCATTGTCTTTACAGAGTTATTTGCGTAATTTTGAACCCCATTCCCATGATGAGGCCGGTATTGCAAGTGGTTCAAGTAGATCACATGTTCCATTCCCCACTTGTGTTTTCCACTGAATATATATAGGAATGATCATAATCATTGACAATACATGCTCGAACAATCTTTTTTTTTAATGCTCTAACAATCTTGTCCATGCTAGTCCACGCGTTCTATATTTATGCATGCTCTAACAATTTTATTCTTCAGCTCCTTTCCATGATGATATGACAACGCCGCCTCCATCTAGGACAGCCACAAATGTCTTGCCAACTGCCATGTCAACAACACACAGCCTAAATGCACCAACTGTTGCACCATCTACTGGTACACAAATCCCTCTTTTTCTCTCTTTTGTTATGTGTTTAAGTGTTATGTGTTTACGATGTAGATCCCTTGATTGTGTTTGTGCCATGGGTGCTCTGCACCAATTTATTTCCCTTGAAGTATTATTTCTTGGAGGCATTTGATAATGGTTTTCATTTTTTGCAATAGGAGATGCAACAAGTCCCGATGCAACATCATTTCCTGGATGTTCTCGTGTTCCTAGTACGGGAACGGTGAAGGATTGCGTATTGATCATCAGCGACGATGAAGGCGTTCCCTTAAAAGTATCCAAACTTCCAGGTACTTTAAAGTTATTATTATTCTATAGTGATATAATAGTAATTTAGTTTTTGATCACTCTTCATCGACTAATGATCCCATGATTATTTTGTAGGGAATGATATTTTTTGGCGAAAACTTGGTGACGAGTGTTTGCGGATATTCGGGCCCACCATACGTACATGGTGGAACATCATATCCTAACTAAAACCCTAAACCACTATTTTGATTTCATATCATTGCTAGAATAGTTTTCCTTTTCATCAATTTCTTGAACTATATTAAAGGTAGCTTCTCTTCATTTATGAGTCTAACATGTTTTTTTTTACTTAAAAGGTGGAATAACCAAGATAAAAAGTTGAAGGATGATCTTGTACATAGTATGACCCAGCTTTTTGGACCTCGTGCATTCGAGAGAAACAAGCTCCTTGAAAGAGCTGGTTTATGTTTGAAGTATATTAGGGACCAGTACAGGAAATATTTAGAGCTCAACCCAAGGCACGAGCGTCCGCCCTGTGTTCTTGAGGCTGAGTGGCAGGGTTTGATTTTGGATGGAAAGTATAAAGCCGACATGAAAAAAGGAATTACGCCAGTAGAGAGTAGAGCAAGGTATGTGATACTTTTGAGAATGTAATTATGTACTAATTAACCTCTAAATTTTTCCTATACTGGTCTCTAACATATTTCAAACTTTTCATAGATTGCCTGACACATCAAAGGCAACAAAGGCAAGATTAGAAAAGCACGGGACACACAAGCTCGGCTCTGGTGGTTTTTCCAAACTTCAAGCACGAGTTGTAAGTATTAGTAAATGAAAACTTGTATCAATTTTTTTATATATTGCAAGGAAATTTTTTTTTATCAAACAATGCAAGTAAAATTCACCATACCAAGAAAAAATGTAGGGGTCAGAGTTCAATAGATGCCTCACAGAAGAGGACAAGAGAATTGGCTTCCAACAAGGCTATAGAGCCGTGGCTGAACGGCTACGAGCTGAAATCAGTGTGCAAGGTTCAAATAATGATGCATCTGAGCCACAGGTAAATAAGCTAAATGAAATTTATTTCAAATTGAATACTTTACCAATTAGTCTATTTGATGTTAAGTTCTAATATAAAGTGAGTATATCTGTTTTAAGAAAGCAATGATAACAATGTGTAGGATATTGGAATGTAGCCTGACAATCCTTCTACACAATCTATGCATAATGAAGGTTCGCATGATGTGCATCCTAGTGGTGGAGGTATACATTTGCTATTAAAATTTTTATATGTAATTACAATTGGTGTTTGGATTAATGTAACATTTTGTATAGCAACTGTAGAGGATCGAGGGGTCGGTGCTCATGAGCATGTTGAGGTTGAGTCTAGACAAAATGATGTGGCCAGATCAGGTAATTAAAGAGTGCCACAGTTATGTTCTTTAAAATAATTAAATACTTGTAACAATTATAATTAAATATTTTAAATTTAACTCTTTTATTTGTTATTTTAGAGGACCCCCCTTTGCAGCAGCATAGGAATTTGAGATCATCAAGAACAAAGAACAAAACAACTGATGAGGGGGGTATTGATGATAACACTGATGCTCCTCTTAGAGCTTACATAGAAAAAAAAATTAGAAAGAGAAAAAAGAAATGATTGTCATCTAAATACCTTAATTGATAATGACTGAATTTTATGTCTCAATGAATTTAATTATGTGCTAATGAATGTTCATGAATTATGTGTTTATTTTCATATTGATGAATGTTGTGTGTTAACGAATCTAATGTGTTAATGAATGTTATCATGTGATATTGATTGAATGTTACATTTTATTAATAATTGAAAGAATGAATGAATGTTAGATGTTAACGGGGAATGTAGAGTGATGTTAGGGGGAGGGGGGTGGGGCCAAATGAGCTTCCACCTTCACGTGGTTGGCCCTGTTTAGTAGAGAATATTAAACTATATTCTCGAAACAAAGTGAAGCTCAATAAGATACTAAATGAGTCAAAATGGTTATCAAGGTCCTCTATCCATAAGATACTTGTAGTCAAAATGGTTATTAATAAGATACTTGTAGTCAAAATGGTTATCTAGGTCCTCTATCCATTCCATAAGTTCTTCACCATTCAAACTTCCTCCATAACAAGGAATGTGCTCTAGGTTAGTCATGAAGCCTAGCATGGACTCTCTGTCAGATAGAGCCACTATTTCAGAGCCTTTTTTGTGCATTTCCTTCAAGCACTGTACAGTGTACGGATGTGAAAGGGAGGGCAGACCAGTGTGGAAGTTAGAGTATTTATATCTTATGCTTTGAGAGTTTATTTGGTAGATTCAAGACACCTTATATCAAATTTATTCCTTTTTCTTATCTGTTGTTCTGTCAAACCCTCATTTTTTGGGTTATTGCATTCAAATGGCCTTAACTTGCAAATAAACCATAGGATATCCTCTTTTCTTTGTAAAATGCAAGTTAAGGGGGTTTATTTTCATATTTTAAAAGCTTTGGAACAGGATACTAAGCCAGAGAATTTCAAGAGCAAGCCCTAGGTCAAGAATCTCAATGTTCTTGACTAGGAGTTGATGGATTATGCAAGATCAGAGGGTAGCGGCAAGTAAAGGACCTCAAACCTTGTTGAATCTAGATCTTTAGAGCATGGTGGACATCTTCAAACTCTGATCTTGGTTTCATGCGCCCATTTTCAATGCCTTGTTTTGGAACCCACACCCAAAGGCATGCATTAGGTCTGCGGACTCAATAAGGACATTGATATGCTGGAGTGGAGTCAAGGTCTGGGAGTTGGAGGATTGTTAGAACATCAAAAAGGGTACTCAAAAAACATATAAGTTCATAAGGTCCTTTGTCAAATTGAAGAGTTATTGCTGCAGAACAGGTTTTGGAGACCTACTAGAGTCACTAGGTCTATTTGGACCCGTTTGGACCACGACACACAGTAGCATCTACAGAGAAGAAGTTTGGTATGCAATGGTCTTGAAAGCTCCTGAGAAATTCTTGGTATGCATTTGTGTGGTGCAAAAGCTTCGTTGAAAGAGAAAAAGAAGAAAAGAATAGAAATGATTTTTTTTCTTTTTATGTCATATACTGTAACCAGCTACTTATAACTTGCAAAAATTATTATAACCATTTGAAATTGAAACTTAGTTTAATGTGAAACTGAGAACTGCTTTATTAGAGCTTTCTGTGATTTAGATTCAGACATCAAGAACATTGTTTGCCTAATATTGTGATTAATGTTTATTTATTAATATCTCATACTGACAAACAATTGATAATTGTAGGGAAAACGTCATTGGGGGTCTTTGAGGTTCCACCAGAAGCCAAGGAGAAAATGTATTCAAATGCTAAAGATGGTGTAACAGTCCTTACAGCTGTTGAACCTTGCTGTGTAGATCATCTCCGATTCTCCAAGTTCAACAGTACTGTGGTATTCCTTTGGATACTTCTAATGGTAAATTTCAGACATCAAGTTCTTTTCGTATGAAACTACTACATTTGTAATCTATAGTTTTAAACTTTTAGTTTATAAATGTTCATCAGCTTTAGTTCGTATGCTGCCATTTCAAGTATGATTAATGAAGTTACCTTTATCATAGGATGAAAGTGAGCAGTCAGCATACTGGTACAGAGCTGGCAGCATTGATACGGTGACTAGGGCATCGTTTAATGGTGGTATTGTGTTTTCCCGTATTTAGGGCATCGGCCTTTTGAAGCATTGCCTTCATCTTTCTTAAGTCTGAGTTTTAAGTTTGTTTATCTCTCTCGGCGCTGTTGAAAATACAAATGACAATGTTCTTGTTTGTTTTGCCCTTATATCCCGATGTGATTTCGCGGAGGGTTACGGCCCTGTTGAAAACACAAATGAAAACACAAATCCCTTGTGTAATTGCCACTTGAAGGAGGACAGTCACTGTAAAGACAACATGATAATGTACACTTACAGCCCGTGTACATTATCATTGTGTCTTTAGAGTGACTATCCTCATTTGTTGAAGAAGAAAAGCATTAATGTGGCTGAATAGCAATACATTCAAGTGGCAATCACACAAGGGACAGTCACTGTGAGATGTCCTCATTTGTGACTATCCTTACAGTGAGTGTACATTATCATGTTGTCTTTAGAGTGACTGTCCTCATTTGTTGAAGAAGAAAAGCATTAATGTGGTTCAATAGCAATACATTCAAGTGGCAATTACACAAGGGACAATCGATCACTGTGAGATGTCCTCATGTGTGACTATCCTTGTCACAAATGACTATCCTTGTAAAGACAACATGATAATGTACACATACAATGAGTGTACATTATCATGTTGTCTTTACAGTGGCTGCCCTCATGTTGTATATTCTTCTCTGTAGATGCTACTATGTGCTAGGGAACTTCTTAGAACTGTTGGTATATTCTTACAACTTGTTACACCTGGGATATTCTTCTCTGTAGATGCTATTGTGTGCCGTGGTCCAAACAGGCCCATAAATGTGGTTGAATAGCAATACATTCAAGTGGCAATTACACAAGGGACAGTCACTGTGAGATGTCCTCATGTGTGACTGTCCTTGTCACAAATGAGGACATCTCACAGTGACTGTCCCTTGTGTAATTGCCACTTGAAGGAAAAAAGCATTAATGTGGTTCAATAGCAATGTATTCAAGTGGCAATTACACAAGGGATAATCACTCTGAGATTTCCTCATTTGTGACTATCCTTACAGTGAGTGTACATTATCATGTTGTCTTTACAGTGACTGTCCTCATTTGTTGAAGGAAAAAAGCATTAATGTGGTTCAATAGTGATGCAGAGTAGTCAGGGCTTTTAGAATATACAAATATACATCCTTAACTCTCATTCCACCAAGGAAGAAGGAATTCCAATGGTTGAAACGTGAGTTAAGGTCTTTACATCAGTCAAACCCTGAAAATGAGGGTTTGTAAACAATGCACAGAAAATTTGAAATAACTTAGATATAAAACAAAGAGAATCAATCAAACCAACTTCCAAAGCATCAGATGTCACTATTACAACTTCCAGGCAAATTTTATCATCCAACCACCATCTGTACAGCCGTACAGAGTTCGTTTTTCACCAGAAATGCACTAAAATAGGGTTATTTTTATTTTTTATGAAAGCAAAATGATTACAATACTGGTTCTCTGTCTGTCTTCGACCATTTGAAGCCTAAAATAGGCTCTCCAAATGTTGGTTCAACCATCTAGGTGGTTAGAACAGTTTATCCAACAAATGTCAACTTTGCTAAGCAACTTTTAAGGTTGCATTACAACTTTGCAAACAACTTTGCCGAGAAGGTTAAAAATGTGTTGTGAAACTTTAGGAACCTTATTAAAGTTATTTTGGACCTTCAAACTTCTTAACAACATCTAAAAGACACCTAATAAACACTTACTATGCTCATTTCATCCAAGAACTCAAAAGATGCCCAAGGTTTATAAGTCACCAAGGGGTCTTGTGTCCAACAAGTGGATGTTTATAAGGAGATAAAATCAATCCTTAATATTTATTACAAACCAAGAAAACATCTAAAACTCCTATTCTAATTTATTTTCATTCAAAAAGACTCTGATTTGTCATTCAAAAAGACTCTGATTTGTCAATCAAAAGGACCTTTCACCAGTCAATCCTTCAAAGCTCCAAGGTGAAAATCTTATGTTCCAATTGATAGGATTTGACTCCTTGGCTTCATGGAAACTTCCTTCAATCATGGTGTCTTTGGCTTGCATTAGGGATGCCCCTGCATCAAATAGCAATGCATTCAAGTGGCAATTACACAAGGGACAGTACATGCCCATTAAAGTTGGTGTTTTGTTATCCAGCATGACAATGGAGACAACATACTCTGTGTCAATTTTACTGATCAAATTTCCCTCCGCCAGGCAAAGCAACAATCTGGGTATGATAAGGTGAAATTTTGTAGTCCTTTTGGGTATGATAACAGTTCCAGTTTCCAATAAGATGGTTCATTTTTATAATCTAGCTTCAATTTCTCTTGTGAAAATCTTTTTTTCATTTTATGGGTGGTAAAATATAATTATTATGCTAGAGGTGTGTACTTATGGATGATAATGAAACAAAATGATAAGATTTAAGACTCTTGTTTTTTTTTTAAATAGCAATTTAAGTTTCCTTCTATTATAAATTACTATTTTTCTATTTTTTAATGTATCTTTCCAAATCTTTTATATCAATTTTATTTATGAAATATAAATATATTAATAATGTTTTAGTGTTTTTAGGATTAGTTTATATCAATTCTATGTATCATCATTCGTCATTCAATTGTCAGTATTATTAATTTAGACTGTGCAATTGTAGAACTACTCGAATATGGGTTGGATGGATACTCAAGCAGGGGAACCCTCCTCAAATATCTCAAGCAGTGAACTTGGAAAAATGTGTCCTGAAGGAACCCTTTCCATCAGAGAGATAAAAGTACAAACAAGTAAAAGAAGCAGGCTCTGCAAATATGTTTTTGAGAAGAAAAATGATAGATTATTCGAGTATGGTTCATGAGGTATATCTAAAAAGACATTTTTTTTCTTATTATAATAAAAGAGGAAGTTGTGAATGTCAAAGTTGAGTGAAACAAAAATTATTTTCATCAAATTTTATTAGGCTTGCTTTTGGGAATAGTTTCTTACAATATTGCTATTAAGATTTTTATTGTGTAGTTTTTAGATTAGGTTTATAAAATTATATTTCATGAGTAGTGATTCATATTAATCAATTAATGATACTTTTGGAAGGTATTTTCAATGTGTCAAATTTTGATATTTTTACAAGAATTAGATTGTGTAATTTTTTTAATTAAAGTCATTGACTCATATTTCATAAATAATAGTTCTCATGAATCCATCTCTTATAAGATTGAATAGTCTATTTAGGAAGTATTTCTGATAGTATGTCAAATTATGATATTACTATTACCATTAGATTGCATGGCTTTTAGGTCAACCTCGTTGACCCATATTCTTCTCTGTAGATGCTACTATGTGCTAGGGAACTTCTTAGAACTGTTGGTATATTCTTACAACTTGTTACACCTGGGATATTCTTCTCTGTAGATGCTACTATGTGCCGCGGTCCAAACGGGCCCATAAATGTGGTTGAATAGCAATACATTCAAGTGGCAATTACACAAGGGACAGTCACTGTGAGATGTCCTCATGTGTGACTGTCCTTGTCACAAATGAGGACATCTCACAGTGACTGTCCCTTATGTAATTTCCACTTGAATGAGGACAGTCACTGTAAAGACAACATGATAATGTACACTTACAGCCCGTGTACATTATCATGTTGTCTTTAGAGTGACTATCCTCATTTGTTGAAGAAGAAAAGCATTAATGTGGTTCAAGTGGCAATCACACAAGGGACAGTCACTGTGAGATGTCCTCATTTGTGACTGTCCTTACAGTGAGTGTACATTATCATGTTGTCTTTAGAGTGACTGTCCTCATTTGTTGAAGAAGAAAAGCATTAATGTGGTTCAATAGCAATACATTCAAGTGGCAATTACACAAGGGACAATCGATCACTGTGAGATGTCCTCATGTGTGACTATCCTTGTCACAAATGAGGACATCTCACAATGACTGTCCCTTGTGTAATTCAAGTGGCAATTACACAAGGGACAGTCACTGTGAGATGTCCTCATTTGTGACTGTCCTTACAATGAGTGTACATTATCATGTTGTCTTTAGAGTGACTGTCCTCGTTTGTTGAAGAAGAAAAGCATTAATGTGGTTCAATAGCAATACATTCAAGTGGCAATTACACAAGGGACAATCGATCACTGTGAGATGTCCTCATGTGTGACTATCCTTGTCACAAATGAGGACATCTCACAATGACTGTCCCTTCTGTAATTGCCACTTGAATGAGGACAGTCACTGTAAAGACAACATGATAATGTACACATACAATGAGTGTACATTATCATGTTGTCTTTACAGTGGCTGCCCTCATGTTGTATATTCTTCTCTGTAGATGCTACTATGTGCTAGGGAACTTCTTAGAACTGTTGGTATATTCTTACAACTTGTTACACCTGGGATATTCTTCTCTGTAGATGCTACTGTGTGTCGTGGTCCAAACAGGCCCATAAATGTGGTTGAATAGCAATACATTCAAGTGGCAATTACACAAGGGACAGTCACTGTGAGATGTCCTCATGTGTGACTGTCCTTGTCACAAATGAGGACATCTCACAGTGACTGTCCCTTGTGTAATTAAGTATTGTGGGGAAGCATTCTAAATAACCAAAGCCGCTAACAATAAATTCAACACAGATATGTCCTCATTTCTGGGTATTTTAGCTCTCTAACAGCTGAATACCAGATTAAATAATAATGACAAAAGAAAAATAAACCCAACGTACTCAGAAATTGTAGCTGTGATTTTGCGGAGGGAATCTCTCTCGGCGCTGTTGAAAACACAAATGACAACCCGCTTGATTTCGCGGAGGGAATCTCTCTCGGTGCTATTCAAAACACAAATGACAACCCGCTTTGTTCAAAACACAAATGATAACCCGCTTGATTTCGCGGAGGGAATCTCTCTCGGCGCTGTTGAAAACACAAATGACAACGTTCCTTTTTTTTTTTGCACTTATATCCCGACCAACATAAGGTCCATTTGTAATACAACATGATAATGTACACTTACAGTGAGTGTACATTATCATGTTGTCCTTAGAGTGACTATCCTCATTTGTTGAAGAAGAAAAGCATTAATGTGGCTGAATAGCAATACATTCAAGTGGCAATTACACAAGGGACAGTCACTATGAGATGTCCTCATTTGTGACTGTCCTTACAGTGAGTGTACATTATCATGGTGTCTTTAGAGTGACTGTCCTCATTTGTTGAAGAAGAAAAGCATTAATGTGGTTGAATAGCAATACATTCAAGTGGCAATTACACAAGGGACAATCACTGTGAGATGTCCTCATGTGTGACTGTCCTTGTCACAAATGAGGACATCTCACAATGACTGTCCCTTGTGTAATTCAAGTGGCAATTACACAAGGGACAGTCACTGTGAGATGTCCTCATTTGTGACTATCCTTACAGTGAGTGTACATTATCATGTTGTCTTTAGAGTGACTGTCCTCATTTGTTGAAGAAGAAAAGCATTAATGTGGTTCAATAGAAATACATTCAAGTGGCAATTACACAAGGGACAATCGATCACTGTGAGATGTCCTCATGTGTGACTATCCTTGTCACAAATGAGGACATCTCACAATGACTGTCCCTTCTGTAATTGCCACTTGAATGAGGACAGTCACTGTAAAGACAACATGATAATGTACACATACAATGAGTGTACATTATCATGTTGTCTTTACAGTGGCTGCCCTCATGTTGTATATTCTTCTCTGTAGATGCTACTATGTGCTAGGGAACTTCTTAGAACTGTTGGTATATTCTTACAACTTGTTACACCTGGGATATTCTTCTCTGTAGATGCTACTGTGTGCTGGGGTCCAAACGGGCCCATAAATGTGGTTGAATAGCAATACATTCAAGTGGCAATTACACAAGGGACAGTCACTGTGAGATGTCCTCATGTGTGACTGTCCTTGTCACAAATGAGGACATCTCACAGTGACTGTCCCTTGTGTAATTGCCACTTGAATGAGGACAGTCACTGTAAAGACAACATGATAATGTACACAAGTACCGTGAAGGTAGTTGCAAGTTATGGCTGTTTCATTGCATACCCGAAATAATGAAGATGTTACGGTCCACAAAATGTTTGTGCTTGAAAGATGAACAAATAAAATTAAACTTCTAAATAACCAGAGCCGCTAACAATAAATTCAACACAGATATGTCCTCATTTCTGGGTATTTTAGCTCTGTAACAGCTGAATACCAGATTACATAATAATGACAAAAGAAAAATAAACCCAACGTACTCAGAAATTGTAGCTGTGATTTCACGGAGGGAATCTCTCTCGGCACTGTTGAAAATACAAATGACAACGTTTCTCTACATTATCATGTTGCCTTTACAGTGACTGTCCCTTGTGTAATTGCCACTTGAAGGAGGACAGTCACTGTAAAGACAACATGATAATGTACACTTACAGCCCGTGTACATTATCATGTTGTCTTTAGAGTGACTATCCTCATTTGTTGAAGAAGAAAAGCATTAATGTGGCTGAATAGCAATACATTCAAGTGGCAATCACACAAGGGACAGTCACTGTGAGATGTCCTCATTTGTGACTGTCCTTACAGTGAGTGTACATTATCATGTTGTCTTTAGAGTGACTGTCCTCATTTGTTGAAGAAGAAAAGCATTAATGTGGTTCAATAGCAATACATTCAAGTGGCAATTACACAAGGGACAATCGATCACTGTGAGATGTCCTCATGTGTGACTATCCTTGTCACAAATGAGGACATCTCACAATGACTGTCCCTTGTGTAATTCAAGTGGCAATTACACAAGGGACAGTCACTGTGAGATGTCCTCATTTGTGACTGTCCTTACAATGAGTGTACATTATCATGTTGTCTTTAGAGTGACTGTCCTCATTTGTTGAAGAAGAAAAGCATTAATGTGGTTCAATAGCAATACATTCAAGTGGCAATTACACAAGGGACAATCGATCACTGTGAGATGTCCTCATGTGTGACTATCCTTGTCACAAATGAGGACATCTCACAATGACTGTCCCTTCTGTAATTGCCACTTGAATGAGGACAGTCACTGTAAAGACAACATGATAATGTACACATACAATGAGTGTACATTATCATGTTGTCTTTACAGTGGCTGCCCTCATGTTGTATATTCTTCTCTGTAGATGCTACTATGTGCTAGGGAACTTCTTAGAACTGTTGGTATATTCTTACAACTTGTTACACCTGGGATATTCTTCTCTGTAGATGCTACTGTGTGCTGGAGTCCAAACGGGCCCATAAATGTGGTTGAATAGCAATACATTCAAGTGGCAATTACACAAGGGACAGTCACTGTGAGATGTCCTCGTGTGACTGTCCTTGTCACAAATGAGGACATCTCACAGTGACTGTCCCTTGTGTAATTGCCACTTGAATGAGGACAGTCACTATAAAGACAACATGATAATGTACACAAGTACCGTGAAGGTAGTTGTAAGTTACGGCTGTTTCATTGCATACCCGAAACAATGAAGATGTTACGGTCCAGAAAACGTTTGTGCTTGAAAGATGAACAAATAAAATTAAACTTCTAAATAACCAGAGCCGCTAACAATAAATTCAACACAGATATGTCCTCATTTCTGGGTATTTTAGCTCTGTAACAACTGAATACCAGATTACATAATAATGGCAAAAGAAAAATAAACCCAACGTACTCAGAAATTGTAGCTGTGATTTCGCGGAGGGAATCTCTCTCGGCACTGTTGAAAATACAAATGACAATGTTTCTCTACATTATCATGTTGCCTTTACAGTGACTGTCCCTTGTGTAATTGCCACTTGAAGGAGGACAGTCACTATAAAGACAACATGATAATGTACACTTACAGCCCGTGTACATTATCATGTTGTCTTTAGAGTGACTATCCTCATTTGTTGAAGAAGAAAAGCATTAATGTGGCTGAATAGAAATACATTCAAGTGGCAATTACACAAGGGACAGTCACTGTGAGATGTCGTCATTTGTGACTATCCTTACAGTGAGTGTACATTATCATGTTGTCTTTAAAGTGACTGTCCTCATTTGTTGAAGGAAAAAAGCATTAATGTGGTTCATTAGCAATGTATTCCCAGCATCTGTACCTGCATCTCTCTTATATACTACAAGTTACTTGCCATCAGAAATTGCAGTTCCCTCACGTGACATTGATGGTGAAGTGTTCTTTTCAAAACCATCATCTGTGGTTACCAATGCTCCTGTTTTAGGCAATAAGTTTGTTGCATTCCATGAGCCATTGGTCAAGTTTCTTCTACGAGCTTCTGATGCCTCAAAATCTAAGCAGCGCCTACGCATGCCTCGTTGTGGTTGATTATCAGTCTGTACATGAATTATAATGAGTAATCAGTTTTGGGCCTTGGAATCTTGTATGTAACATGCACAGGCATTTCATGGCTAAATGAATCTATTTAAAAGCATCAACTTTTCTTACATGATGCTGGATACATAAGTAGAACAAGCGTATATCAAATTGGAAGCAATCAGAACTCCATAATGACATATTATTTAGAGTACTCTTCAGTTTAAGTAATAATGCATATATTGACACTGTAAAGACAACATGATAATGTACACTCACTGTAAAGACAACATGATAATGTACACTCACTGTAAGGACAGTCACAAATGAGGACATCTCACAGTGACTGTCCCTAGTGTAATTGCCACTTGAATGTATTGCTATTCAGCCACATTAATGCTTTTCTTCTTCAACAAATGAGGATAGTCACTGTAAAGACAACATGATAATGTACACTCACTGTGAGTGTACATTATCATGTTGTCTTTACAGTGACTATCCTCATTTGTTGAATAAGAAAAGCATTAATGTGGCTGAATAGCAATACATTCAAGTGGCAATTACACTAGGGACAGTCACTGTGAGATGTCCTCATTTGTGACTGTCCTTACAGTGAGTGTACATTATCATGTTGTCTTTACAGTGGCTATCCTCATTTGTTCTAAGAAAAAATCATTAATGTGGTTCATAAGCAATGTATTAAATTATTTTATTTTTTTTAATCCACCCACGGGCGTCGCAATTGCGACGGAAACCCGTCGCAATGTGATGCAGGCGCCCGTCGCAATTGCTTGGGAGGTCCGTCGCGATTGCGATGGCCCTCCGAAGCCATGTGACGGGGGGGCGACGGCCATGCCGCTTCTTAAATCTTAGCCACATTGCGACGGATAGGTGTCGCAATTGCGATGGATACCCATAGACGTCGCAATTTGCGACTAAAAAATAGCGACGTCTATGGGTGTTGCTATTGCGACACATAGCTGTCGCAATTGCGACACATAGCCATCGCAAAATGACCCAAAATGTATTAGTGCCAGTGTTGTAGCTGTACCTTTAGATGCAACTCAACTTGAAACATACAAGAAGGATGATGCCAAGGTGAGGAGGATAATCCTTGATGGTGTCAAGGATCATATTGTTCCACATATCTCAAAGTTAGATATGATGAAGAAGATGTGGGATGCCATTCTGAATCTATACCAAAATGCGACCACTAATAAGAAGATGATTCTCAGAGATAAGTTGAAGAATACTTGAATGAATAAGGGAGAAGATGTGACAAGTTACCTCACAAGGCTTAGACTTGTCAAGGATGAGTTAGCAGCTGTTGGAGATAGCCCTAGTGATGATGAGCTAGTGAGAATAGCCCTAAATGGGTTTACTAAGTAGTGGAGTGTCTTTGTTCAAGTTGTTAGTGGACGAGACACCTTACCAAGTTGGGATCGACTATGGAGTGATTTCACTCAAGAGGAGTTTCAACTAAGTCTTGTCAATGGGGCCAATAAGAATCAACAAAGTGAGGTGGAACAAGAAAACATTTCCCTATTGGGGAAAGGGAAATCCAAGAAGGGGTCTAACAAAGGATCTAATTCTCAAAGTGAGAAGAAGAAGAAGGACCTATCGAAGATCAAGTATTTTGGTTGTCAAGAATATGGTCACTATGTCAGTAATTGCCCAGAAAGGAAGAAGAATGAGAAGAAGGGTAAGAAGCAGGTGGTAGCTTCAGCAATGGTTGAAGATCTCTCTAGTAGACTAAAAGATGAGTTTGCACTCATAGCTTGTATGGTCAGCTCAACCTCATAGTGTGTTTGGTATATAGATAGTGGGGCATCATTTCATATGATAGGAGTTAGAGAGTACTTCTCCAATTATAAGGAGGAGAACACCAATACCCAGATCTCTATGGGAAACTTGTCCAAACTCAATTCAGTTGGGAAAGGGACTGTTCAATTTTAGAGGGAGAATGGGAAGATTATTCCCCTTCATGATGTGTTGCATGTGCCAGGCTTAGGTATGAATCTGATTTATGTATCTATTCTTCAGGATAGGGGGTATAATGTACTCTTTAAAGGGGAACATGTGTTGATCAAGCACAAGGAGTGGAAGTCACCAATAACCATTGGAGTTAGGAGTGGTCACCTTTATAGGCTATAGTTTGATACTCCTAAGGCACTCATGAGAAACTATAGTCCTAGAGATCTTGGAGAGCTTTGGCATAGGAGGATGGGCCATATTCATCATGGAGAACTTAAATTACTTCGTGAGACAATGATAGGAGTTCCATAAGTGAGCACAGAACATGATGATGTGTGCAAGGGATGTGTGTTGGGGAAGTTTTCAAAAGAACCTTTTCCAAGGAGTGACACCAGATCTAAAGGTGTTCTTGATCTAGTACATTCAGATGTTTGTGGACCGATGTTGACAAAATCTCTCAGAGGCTATGAGTACTATGTTACTTTTATTGATGATTTCTCCAGGAAGACTTGGATATACTTCTTGAAGACCAAGGATGAGGTTTTTAGTCGATTCCAAGAGTTCAAGGCTCTTGTGGAGAACTCAACGAGAAGGAAGATAAAAGTTCTTCAGTCAGACAATGGAGGGGAGTACAAAGGAAATGAATTCCAAGAGTTTTGTACCAGAGAAGGAATCAAGAGAGAGTGGACTGTTCCTTACAATCCACAACATAATGGATTTGCTAAGAGAAAGAACCACTCTATCTCAGAGGCAACAAGGGCTATGCTACATGATAAGGACATGCTCTGCTACTTATGGGAAGAAGCATGTAGTACATCAGTCTACATTCAAAATAGAGTTCCACACAAGGTACAGGGAAGATGACACCGGAGGAAGCCTTCACAGGTAAGAAGCCTGATGTTAGTCATTTCAGAATATTTGGTAGTTTGGCATATTGTTATATTCCAAGTGATACTCATACCAAGTTAGATCAGACTGTAGAGAGGGGTACTTTGTTGGGTACAGTGAAACCTCAAAGGCATATAGGATTTTTATTCCAGGGACTAGAAGAATTATAGTTAGATGTGATGTCAAGTTCATGGAGGACAAGGCATTCAGGAGGTCTAGAGATTTGCCAACAGAAGATCAGAGTGAGCAGCCAATAGAAGCTCTAATGATAACTTTTCCAAGTCAAGGGCATCAAAGGCCAAGTACAGTTATTAGTACAAGCATAGGCTTAGGTGGTGGAGATTCACAAAATATGGAGCAATCGGTGTAGGAGGATGTGCATCAAGAAGACATAGAGGTTAATATTCCATCCTCTACAGTTGGTAGTGGGAACCATGAGGTTCAAGAGACACAAAGGGATACTCAGGAGTTAGTGGGAGCTCCTAGGAGGAGTACAAGAGAAAGGAGACCACCAGCCAAGTTCAATGACTATGTAGCTTTAGTCAGTCAATTGGTAGATAGTGAGCCTTCCAATTATCAGGAGGCTGCACAAAATTAGGTGTGGTGAGATGCGATGGTTGAGGAATATACCTCAATAATGCAGAACAATGTGTGGGAGATAGTTCCTAGACCAACAGATAGGGCAGTGGTTGGATCATGTTGGATCTACAAGATCAAGCATGGTGTAGATGGTAGCATCAATAAATACAAGGCAAGGTTCATGGCAAAGGGGTTTTCTTAGAAGGAGGGAATAGACTATGAGGAGACATTTGCTCTAGTGGCTAGGTATACTACTATTCAAGTTGTGATCTCATTTGTAGCACAGATGGGATGGTAGATCCATCAAATGGATGTCAAGACATCATTCCTTAATGGTGAATTAAAGGAGGAGGTATACATAGAGCAACCAGAAGGCTTTGTAGCACATAGTAAAGAGACCCACGTGTCCAGATTGAAGAGAGATTGCTGGGTATGAGTGCATTGATACATACTTGTAGGGAATGGACTTTGTGAAGAGTGAGGCAGATGCTAACCTCTTCTACTTGGTGGTTGGGGGTGAGGTTCTCATTCTTGTTCTATATGTAGATGACTTGTTTCTAACAGGTTCACTAGGGCTCATAGAGGAGTGCAAGAGGGATCTTGCAGCAGAGTTTGAGATGAATGATTTGGGACTTATGCACTACTTTCTAGGCATGGAGGTGTGGAAAATAGATGGAGAAATTTTTCTTGGGCAAGGGAAATATTGCATTCAAATCTTGAAGAGATTTAGGATGGAAGATTGCAAAGCCATGTCGACACCTATGATCACGAACTAGAGGAAGGTAGACACTTCAATGGAAAAAGATGTAGATCCCTCCTTATACAAATAGTTGATTGGTTCACTTATGTATTTGGTCAACACCAGGCCAGACATAGCTTTTGCAATAAACTCTCTTAGTCAGTTCATGGTTGAGCCAAAGAGAGTGCATTGGATAGCAGCTAACCATGTCTTATGTTGCTTGCATGGTACAGTTGAGTATGGGATCAGATATGTTCGAAGTGAAAGTATCAGGTTGATGGGCTATACTGACACAAATTGGATAGGCAATACAATGGACAAAATGAGCACTTTAGGGTGTTGTTTCAGTTTGGGATCAGGAGTTATTTCTTGGTTCAGTAGGAAGCAGAATTCTATGGCTCTAAGTTCAGCAAAAGCAGAATACATAGTAGCTAGCATGGCAACATGTGAAGCTATATGGCTTCAAAAGTTGTTAGTATCCTTTTTTGGTCAGGGAGTTGAGACTAGTGTGATACACTGTGACAATCAGAGTTGCATCAAGTTGTCTGAGAATCCAATTTTTCATGATAGGTCTAAACATATAGACATCAGATATCACTTTATCAGAGATTGTGCACAAAGAGGGATTTTTCACCTATAGTACATACCTACAGAGGAGCAGGTAGCAGACATTCTGACGAAGGCATTGGGGAAGGAAAAATTTATCTTCTTCAGAGATAAGTTGGGTGTCATGCAGAATAGCTTCCTCGCTAAGAGGGAGTGTTAGTTATGTAGCAAGAAAGCCATTTTCTCTGATTAATTAAATATTTGTTTTCCTGAGAATGCTTAGGTTAATAAATATTTATTTAATTGGTAGTTGTTGACAACCAATTTAGTTTTGGTTTTTGAGTTCCTTTTTATCTCCGTCGTTGATTGAGATCAATCTCGGCCATTGATTTTTCAGCGAGAGTAGTATAAAAGGGGGGCTAGGGGGCATTTGGAAAATATCAAGTTGTGAAGAAATCATTTGTAGTGAAAGAAAATGTATTTGTAGTGATAGAAAATATTCTTACAGTGGGAGCAAGGGCGCAGTGGTAGCATTGGGATAGCAGTGGGGGATATCAATGAGAGATATTAGGAGTTTATCAGAGATCTGCCAGTAAGAGGCAAGGAATATATTGTAACTCTTATATTGCTGAAGATTAATATATTTTCCATCTATAGAACTGGTTTTCCCTTAGGGGTTTTTCCAGGGATAATTTTGTCTGAAAATATTATGTCATCGTGTTCAAATTTATTTTCGCATTTATTTTTGTGAAGTTGCAATTGTGTTGTTATTCAATATTTGGCTATGAATTAGTTTTCGATAATTTAATAATCTTTCAAAATAGGAGATTAACAATCAGTGATTGCAATACTTAATTTTCACATGTTTTCCATTGATTGTATAGAATGGCGAGAACAAACATGAAGATGTCCATGAAGAATAAATTGAATGGTTTGAAATTGGAAACTGTTTCTAGACATCCTCAAAGCCTTTAATTGAAACTTAAAACAAAGGAAGACATATGTGCATTCGTGGCCAAACTTGTAGCTCATTGTTCCCATGACCAAGTAAGCACATGTACTTGATGATTCTAGCATAGGCCATGTTGTCTTCAATCAGAGAAAACAATGCCCACATACCCATCAGAAAAGCACAATTCATTATATTGCCTAACTTTGTAGCTTGCAAGTCTTTAGGAGCCTCTTTATTAATGAAAAAAGGCATACATAAGACATTTGATTATAAGAAATAGTGTAGGAGGATATAACATGGAAAAACTCCCTACTTCCCCCATTCACATATTATATACACATCGATCAACACAACTTTTGTAGATCACTGAATTGGTTGATATGTTGGATCATTCAACAACACAAATGGTTTGGTCAACCAAATCAATGCCAAAATGAAAATGAGAAAAGATGAGTGTTAGACCATCCTAAAAGGAAGCAATTGTTGATTACCTACAAATCCTTTAGAAGGGAGTTTGATAAGAAGCCTAGCCTCTAAAAGAAAAAAAATTCTACGAGGAATATTGTTAAAGACACAATAATTCATGACCTAAGCCCAACACTTGAATCTCTGGCACACGGTATCACTTGAAATAATTTTAATGATCTCCCTTCCCGATGAAATTTCATCTATGTTGAGCCACTCTCTACTATTTGGAGGTAGTGTAGCCTAAAGAGACTTGAAAATGGAAGAGTAATGAGCAAACATTTCAAAAAATAATTGAAAAAAGTCATCTGGTTGTTGTCCATCACAATATTTATGTTGGCAATTTCACATTTTTTGTTCACTATGTTTTCCCCATCATTTGTTCGTCCATTTCCCATCATCGCTTTTTTTACTTTTAGTTTGGTCTATTTACTATTGGCCCTAGATTGAAAATAAACAAAAATATTGGGAAATTGGAAGTATTTATTATTTCTCGTGAATCATGACTTCAACAATAACAAATAAAATATAAAAGAGATGGCAATAACAGTTATAAACTGTTATACAAAACTGCCTAAACAAAAAACTACTAACAAACCTAAAAATAAAAGGAAAAATAAATAAACTAATATTAAGGAAACCTAATCTAATATTGAGTATTTAGGAACCTTTAAGATAAGTTATTAACATCCCCCCTTAATCTGAAAGGGTTAAGCCAAGCATTCCTCTAAACTTCTCACACTTTTCTCTACTCAATGCCTTGGTAAAAATACCAGTAGGCTGATATATAGTGGGATAATATTTGAGATGTATACTACTATCTTTCACATGATGGCAGATCAAATGAAACTTCATGTTGATGTGTTTGGTATGGTCATGAAAGACTAGATTTTTAGCCATTTTGATAGCAGACTAACTGTCAATGAAGAGTGGGGTTGATGAAATCTATGGTGTCTACAAGTCTTCAAGAATCCTTTTATTCCATAAGATTTCTCGAGTTGCTTCAGAGGCTTCCTTATATTCAGCTTTAGAAGAAGAGACAACGGGGACTGATTATTTTTTAGATTTCCAAGAGATTGTAGCAGACCCAAGATGCATTGAAAACCCGGTTGTAGATTTTCCATCTATTGAATCACATGCATAATCTAAATCGGATAAGCCAAACAAAGAAAACTCTTTTGTCCTAGAGTATTTAAGCCCATAGTGTTGAGTACCTTGTAGATATCTAATAATTCTTTTGGCAGCGAACCAATGAGTTTGTCTAGGTTGTTGCATAAACCTTGAAAGAACTCCAACAACAAAAGAAATATCTGGACGAGTAGTTGTAGCATAGATCAAACTGCCCACAAGTCTCCTATATATAGTTGCATGAATCAATGATGAGGATTTATCTAATGTGAGTTTATGATTTTTCTCCATAGGAGTACTAAGGGGCTTGCAAGCATCCATGCCAAACTTATGCAAAAGATCACTAATATATTTTTGTTGGGTAATAAAAATTGAATGAGGTTTTGGAATCACCTCAATACCTAAATAGTAATGAAGATGCCCCAAATCAGTCATATCAAAATCTTGCTTCAATTATTCTTTCACATCTTGAATATTATTCTCATCAGTGCCAGTGATAAATAAATCATCCACATAAACAACAAGATAGATAATAATATTATCAATCTTTTTAACAAAAAGTGTTGCATCATCAAATTCAAAATAATTGAAATTCAACTTCAAGAGATGCTCAGTAAGTTTTTCATACCAGGCCCGGGGAGCTTGTTTCAAACCATATAATGATTTGACAAGCTTGCATACCTGATGTTCTTTTCCATTAACTGTATAACCTTTAGGTTGAGTCATATAGATTGTTTCTTTAAGATTACCATTTAAGAATGTGGTCTTGACATCTATTTGGTGAATTTTCCACCCATTCTAAACTATAAGGCTCAACAAAGCATGAATGGTGGTCCATTTTGATGTAGGTGCAAATGTTTCATCAAAATCTATTCCCTATTTTTTAGCATATAATTAGCAACAAGTTGAGATTTGTGTTTTCAAGTGTACCATCTGCTTTATATTTCTTTCTAAAAATCCACTTACATCTAATAGGCTTACAACCAAGTGGTGGATCAATCGACTCCCATGTGCCATTTTTTAAAAGTGCATCATACTCATCCTGCATAGCTTGCCTCCAAACTGCAATGTTTTTAGCTTCATTATAGGAAGTTGGTTCAGAGTCACTTATTAGATTAGGTTCATCAATAGACTCATTAGATTGAGCATGTAGTCTTACCTTGTAAGAACTTCTTGTACCTTTTTTACCTATTTCATCAGGTCTTAAATATTTCAAAGTTTTTTGGACTTGTTTTGCCCACTTATGAGAAGATTTTGGTTGCACAAAAGATGTTTTAGTAATGGTCAATGGTTCTAAAATTTCAGGCTCATCATTTGAGAGATTTTCTTCTTGCTCATTCATAGATGCATCAACTTGAGTGAGGATAGGTTGAGGTATAGATTCTACATGTGAATTCATGAAAGGTGAGGCTAAATAAGTTGGGATCCCCCCAGAATCTATGCGATCAATGAAATTTTCTATCCAAGGAGAATATTTTGAAAGTTTATCAAGCTGTTATAATTGACATTCAATATTTTCAGAACTTTTAGAAGTTTCACAAAATACAACATCATGTGTAATGATGAATTTCTTGTTAGCTTCATCGTACAACCTATATGTTTTAGAAGATTCAAAATATCCAAGAAAAATACATGTAAAACTGTGATGATGAAACTTATTTATTTTTTTCTTTGGAATTAAAGCATAGCATATGGACCCAAAAATCTAAAGATGTCGAATAGGAGGATACCCAAACTAGACTTCATATGGAATTTCCTGGTGAAGTGCAGATGATGGTGATCTATTATGAAGATACACTGTATTTCTTGCTGCTTTAGCCCAAAAAAGCAACTTGATTCCTTTAAAATATAACATTGCTATGACCATATTCATGATGGTTGTATTCATACATTCAACAACTCTATTTTGTTGAGGAGTACCTAGAATATTTAAATGATGTTGAATCCCATTTTGACGTAGATAATCCTCAAAAACTAGAGAAGTAAATTCTCCACCATTGTCTATTCGAAGAGTAACAATTTCAGATTGAGCTTGGTTTTCAATCATAACACAAAATCTTTTAAAAATTTCAAGAACTTCTGATTTTTGCTGCAAGAAATAAATAAGTCATGCGATGATAATCATCAATGAAAAACAAAAAATACTGATATCCTCCCATAGAAGTTACTGGTAAAGGCCCACATAAATCAGAATGTATAAGCTACAATTTTCTTTGTGCTCTCCAAGTGGAATGAGGGAAATAATTTCTATGTTGCCTGGAAAGAATACATGGTTCACATTTTTCAATTTATTTAGGAAAAACAAACAAACCTTCAACACCATTATTTTTCATGATATGAATTTTATAATGAAAAATATGCCCAAATCTTGCATGCCATAAAAGACTAGTAGATAGACTACCTTCCTGAGTAAGCTATGCAAGCAGACATCTAGCAGAAGTCACCAAAATTGTTACTCAAAAATAAAGCATACAATACAATAGGCATTAGTAGAAAAAGGTTGCATATTTGTTTGTCTAGTTAACATTGCCTTACAGGTTTTGTTAGTTTGCATGTCCTTATTACATCCATTATCAGATTTCATTGATGTACTCTAAGTATTGATCAACTATTACATAATTCAAAATTCATCAATGATCATTACATTGTGCATTCATATAGAATGTAGTACAAAGGTCCTTTTTTGTTTCATATTTCATGTTTCAATAAATAGAGTACATTGCAGAATTAAAACGTAGAAACTAAAGTATGGAATAGGGGTCCCATGCATTTCCTTATGTTGTCTTTGAGTTTGTTGGATCATCTGTTAGGTCTTTGCATCTAGGTCTTCACTCCCTGATTCTCCATCTGCATTTAGGTCCTCAAGGTTCACATCTGCAAGAAAGAGGGAAAAAATTATTAGATCTTGTTGGATCTAAGCAATACATGAAAAATGAATAACATACTTCAGCAATCTAATTTTCAAACTACATATTAATCTAGAATGATAAATGTAATAACGAAATGTATACTAACACTCACTGTAAGGTAGTGTTAAAGGGACATGTTTCTAAAACATGAAACCTTTTGCTACTAATGACTATTGTGGTGTGTGTTTTCTTTTTGATTAACTAGGTATCTGAATGAAAGGGACTTAGTATGTTTCCGAACTGAGAAACCTTTTTCAAAATATGTATTTCATAATGATGTTATTTGAAAGCTTAACCAACTATTTTGCAGATAACAGCTGACTGATTTGCATTTTCAATCATTTTCAAGAATGCAGAACAAGTTGGTTTCCCATGATAAAAGCTACAGGAAGTGCCAGACATTGCTGATTTTCAAAGTTTAATTGCTAAATGATGCTAGACAGATGCTAGTTAGATGTTCTTCAAAGTACATTTTCAAGTTCTGAATGATTGATTTCTGAATATTAAATAGTGCTTCAAGATTATGCCATAATTTAAATGTTCACATTTATTTTAACTGAGTGTCATGAACCCGTGTTCAAACCTCAGTCATTAACATTTTGATGTTTTTGAGTGTCATGAGCCCATCCTCGAACTTCATTAACAAAGAGAAAAACATTTACATCTTGTTTTACTTATCATATCAAATGCAAATTCACCATTAATAAGAAGTGCATACAGTAGACAAAGCTACAGGACCAAGTTCAACCGAAGTTGTATGTATGAACTGAAACAGTTTCATTTTTTGCAAAACTTATCAGAAAAGAGAGATAAATCAATTGTTCATATTCAGAATTCTCTCTCAAGTTGTTTGTCATATTCATATGCTGGAATAAAGATCAACCTCTGAAGGTTTCTGTTCAAAGTTCAAAATGGTGAACAGTTGGTTTTGATATACAAAGTGAGCCTCACATTATAAGAACAGAGAATTTTGAGCATCTGTCAAATTGAAAGAATAGACAAAATCAAAACAAGCTTCATGAACAACAAAGAGAATATCATTTCTTCGCTAGTTATGGGATCCAATAAGCAAATTTTCAAACATTTCAATGATCAATTCTTGATATATGAGTGAGTTCATTATCATTCAGAGAAATCGAGCTACTGTTCATCTTACAAAGGAAAAAAGTAACAGTCAAATTTCAAATGGTACCCACAAATTACATACAGGATTTCTAGTGATTAATACATTTGAATAGTGATGTTCCTTAAATTTAAAGAAACCTGTGACTGTTGTTGGTTTGCAAATATGGAGTTCATGGTTTTTCATGGCATTGTCAAGTGGTTACTACAGCATAAGAGATGTGTTTACAGCTGTAAGAAAAGTGTTTCAAATAGTTTTGGTTTATAATGTTTGAATTCATATTCAGTTCCAAAATGAACTAATAATAGTGCGGCCAAGTTTGAAGTGTTCACAACAACATATGCAAAGAATAGTTCAATAAATAAAATCGAATCTGAAGATATAATGCTAGTTCTAAATTATTGCCAGCCATTGTCTATGAACAAAGTTTATTTTACAATTGGTGGTCGTGAGTTCAAGTCAAAGGGAAAATAGCAAACTGTATACTATGAGCTCTAAATCTAGTTCTTAATGATGTCGTGAAATATGATATGTGTTTGCTATTTTGTAAACAAATAAAATAACTCTCAAATATGTTCGAGTTTATGTAATATGGAGGCTTTTCAACTTGCAATTTAACTGATAATGAAATCAAGCTTGTAAATCATAAATCGTAAGTTCATTCTCAGTCAAAGGAGACAGCAATAACAAGAATCGGTAATGGATGGAGAGCCCACGTTTTGCTACAGATGTCAATTTCATTTGCATATTCATTGCAAAAGATAATAGAGAATAAACTTACAGTTTTCCTTCAGTTTGTTGCTCTCAATACCAAGTCTCCTATATGAATCGAGCTCCAGTGTGTGATTAGTAGAGATCTCCAGTGAAAGGTCGAGTTTATTCATGGTGATGCCAAGCTTCTTCAGCAATTTTTGAAGCTCTTTCCTGTCTGTTAGGGTTTTCCCTAAATTTGCTATGAATATCAGATAAAATCAAGTGTGAGAATCAAATGGAGGTAATGAAATTTTGAGTCCGCCAAGTTGCAAGTGCTATTAATGCGGTTGCAGATGTCAGATTTGCAGAGCCTCAAAAATCATTAATGCTGCCACCTTGCATTCTTATCTCTTGGTTTTTATTGCGTAGCAAGTGGATGATGAGTCATATCGACTTTCCCACTTTGCTTATATTTTAGACTTAGAGTCCTTAGTCTAAGTTAGGGGATAAGGATAGAATAATTAATATTAAATTTTTATTTAATATTAATTTCTTTTATAATTTTTGGCATGTTTTTCTTTATGTAAAAGGATTTAATTCCTTTATATAAGCCAAAAATTTAGGAGAGGGCTTTTAGACTGAAATCTTTTAGGCTTAGTTTAGTGGCACGTTTTTGGGCACATTTCTAGGCTAAATTGAGGAGCTTAGATTTTCGGATTTGAGGTTAGGCTAGCTGATAAAATGGATTTTTCATGATCAATTCAGTGTTGCAAATGTTGGAGAGAGAGCCTATAGTGAACTATTCAGTTCCTAAATGCTTGGAAGCCTTTTTGTAGCCATTTTCATCAGATTTTGGAAGGAATAAACTAGGTGTTTCAGCTCATATTTTTGTGTATTTGTGTTCAATTTCAATTCCTGTTCTTCTTTTCTAACAAGTGTCAGATTGTTGATTATCTTCAGGAAGTGTATGATTTTTTGTTCCTTCCTAAGTTAATTAATTGCCCTAGGCTTTGCATGAGAAATGTATGTTGTTAATTATTCAAGCTGTTGGTGGTAGAACCCTAATAACATGAATTCATTAGCCTATATGTTGATTAGTGAATCAAATTGTTAAAGTATTCATCTTGTGAGTCAGATTTGGAACCCATATCTTTTGCAAAGTCTAAATTATTCATCGGTGTATCACCCTTATCTTTTGAGTTTTAAGTACTTTTTCCCTTTTCCCAACAAGTTTTCAAGATCAAGAAAGTGATATTCAATATTTGATAGGAACCGGCCTGGAATTTGGAGATTCCTCTCTAATCATAGTCTACCCACAACTAGGAGAGGTTTCCATTGTCAGTTAGAATTGTTGTTCTAACTTAATGCCTGATGTAAGGTAACAATTATAAACCTGAATAGTTTTTGGCATGCCCGGTGGGACTATGAATTGTTTCTCAGTTCTGAGCTGTTAGATCTATGGTGGTATCAAATTTCAGTTGCAGTTCTAAGTGTCAATTTTAATGAGGAGAACTCCAACCAGAGAAAATAAGGAGGGGTTTGTTTATCAAGAGTTACAATCAAGCAGAAGGGGAGGAAGATCATCTAGAGGTGGAAGAACATTGCATGATTCTAGAGGTATTTCTTTGAATTCAAAATTCTTATCATTTGATAATCCTATTTTCCAATAGCAAGCTACAAATACAGAAGAACTTGAGGTTATCTTTGAGGAGATCAATATTCCTAAGGATCTAGACATTCCTAATCATACTGGGTCTGAATTTCCAAGTTTTGAAGATTTATCTATTAACAATTCTGCTCTTGAAGCTTCTACAAGTGGTGTTGTAGTAACACCCTAGCATTTAAAGACTTATCAAAGGAAGGCAGTTCAGCCCACTCAACCTCTTGTTATACCAACCATGCAGCAGCAAGGTCAACAACAAGCAATGGCTAGAAATTTTCCATTTGTTACATTCAATCAAGGTAGTCCTCTAAGGATTGCAAATCAAAACAATGTTCCATTGGCTTCTCTTAAGGGATTGCCATCATTTACTGGAGAAGGATCAGTGATAGCTATTAAACATATTAGAGATGTTGCAACCCTGTGCAATGTTCATCATATTACTGAAGAAGATGTAGCTTTGAAGCTATTGGTAGCATCACTTAAAGGCAAGGCTCTTGATTGGTTTAGAACCCTTCCGGTGAATTCTATTGCTACTTGGGATGTTTTGGGTGAGAGGCTATCCAAATTTTTTGAAGACAAATCTGATAATCTATCTCTTGTGGAGCAATTAACTACAATCAAAAGAACCCCACAAGAGGAGATGAGTGATCTCAATCTTCATTTTCAAAAGACTTGGAATCAGATCCCTACTACGGTAAGACCTTCAGCTGAATATGCATTTTTATATTATTTGAAGAGTCTAAATAGTGATATCTCTGTAATGATTCAATCTATGGGGGGTAATACTTTGCCTCAAGCTTTTGATACTGCTATTAGGGCAGAGAATAGTCTTATCCAGGCAGGGAAGATAGCTCCTAGGCCTCCTATGCCTTTCTTTCCTAACATACAGTCAAATATGCCATTAGTGGTTCCACCATTAGCTATTGTCCCGTCCTATAAGCCCTCAGAAATAGCTCTTGTAGCTTATCCAAGTGAATTACAAACTATTAAGGACAGCCAGCATAAGATTGAAAGTCTGTTACAATCTTTTGGTAATGATTTGGTGGCCCTCAAGAGGAGTCAAGCCCAGGTAAATCCTATTATTTAGAACTAGTTTGATGGTTATTCTTCTTCACAATACCCTAATCAATCTAATTTTCAGGCTAATAGGCAACAATTTCAAGGAAATACTAATGTAAATAGGCAAAATTGGAATATGAGACCAAATAGACAGTATAATCCAGCACCCCTTAATGTTGTTAGGGATATTGTACCTTGTCAGAATAACATTGCTACTAACTGGTGTTTTCCATGCAATGAATCACATGACCAGTCTACATGTTCTAATGGTATACTGAATCAAGCTATCATGGTACAAAATTCAATAAATTTATAGTAGAGTGTATCTGTTGAAGAGGTTCAGAATCAACCAGATCAAAGTGTTGAAACCGGATTCTTGAATTGGCAAGAAGAAGAGTTTTGTGGACTTAATGAAGATTCATCAATTGTAGAAAATACTAGAGCAAAAAAGAGATCTCTTGAAGCAGATCAGTCTGCTGGAAAAGCTTCTTCTCCACTAGTTTCTATTTTGAAGAATCCATCAGTTTCTACTGGTAAAGATCAAAATCAAAAGAATACTGATCAAAGTTCTCCTAGATCATCACATAAGGTACAATTTATTGTTCCTTTCAATATTGTTAATACAATGAAGAAAATGAATGTTACTTTGTCTGCTTGGGAAACTCTATCTATTCCAGGACAGATTGAAATTTTGAAGGAAGAGTTGTCTAAATTGGCAACTAATTCTCAGCAAACAATACAGCAGCCACCAAATGTGGTAATGACTAATTTTGAGCCTCCTAAGGTTTAGGAAAAGCCATTAGAGGAAGGGAAAAAGCCTATTAAAGTCCAGCAGCCAGTAATTTCAGAAGTTAAGAAGGCTACAAATGTTGAAAAACTAGCAGTATCTACTGATAAGAAACCCTCAAATGTACAGAAGACATCAGAGAAAGAAGGTAAAAAATCTCTAAATCAAAAGCCTCCTCCTTTCTATGTCTCTTTAATTATTGGGAATAAGTTAGTACATAATTGTATGGTCGATAGTGGTGCAACCAGTACAGTTATGCCAAAAAAAGTAGCAGATTCCCTGAATTTAAAGTATGAGCCTCTTGAGAAGGGTGTAGTACAGCTTGATGGTACTTCTGTAAAAACTTTAGGAGTCATTAAAAATGCAATTTTGACCCTTCATTCCTGCCCAAACTTTTCAATCCCACAAGACATATATGGTATTGATTTACCAGCTTATTTTGCCATGTGTCTGTCTAGGGATTTCACAGCTAAAATTGATGGCTATTTTTCATCAGATTGGTCACATTTGTTTTTCAGAACTAGGTATGGTACTAGAGTTACAATAAAATTAGAATCATTGGCTAAAAACCATATAGAGCCATACAATCCCAGTCCCATTAATGCAAGCTGTATGAATATGGATCAAGATGAAATTCCTGAATGTTCAGCCTATAATACTCAAACTGAAGCATATCGAGATATTGTTCTAGATGAATGGGGCACTAGGAATGAGTAGAATGATGACTTGTTTGATGATGGATTTGGAAATTACATGATATTAGAATCTAATTCAGTCATTCCTAATTTGATTAAAGATCATGAATCTGAATCTGTTATGTCTAATCAGCTTTGGGATTTGTATTTTGATGGTTCAAGGAATAAGGATGGAATTGGTGCAGGAGTGATGTTGGTATCACCTGATGGTGACAAATTTAATGTTGCTTATAAGCTATCTTTTCCTTGTTCTAATAATGTGGCTGAGTATGAGAGTCTAATCCAAGGATTAGAATGGGCAAGGTTGAAAGGTATTAAGTGTCTCAAAGCATTTGGAGATAGTGAACTTATTGTTAAGCAGGTGAGAGGCATTAATACTATAAAAAATGACCTACTTAAGATGTATAAATCTAGAGTTTCTGATATTCTAGAAGAATTTGATGCTTTCAATCTGATTTCAATTCCTAGAAGAGAAAACCTACATGCAGATAGGCTGGCTAGAATTGGTGCTCATGTAGTAATAACAGAGAATAAAGGACTGATTTATGATCAGTCACATGTTAAGATAATTTTTAGGCCTTCCATTCTGGATAATGATACATACTGGCAAGTTTTCAATACTGATGAACATATCTTGATTTTTTTAACTGAAATGGATGGTTTTTCAGCTTCTAGAGATAGCAAAAACACTCAGCAAATTAAAGACCAGATCATCCAGCTGAAGACTTATAAGCTGCCAAAGGGATTAGTCAGCTTGGAATCCACTTTCAATTTAGATGATCAGTTCAAAAAAGGCAAAATCAGCTTGCTAGTTAAAGAGGATCATTATGAAGAAGTGGAGATTTTCAGAGATAAATGGTTAAAGGTTGGTAAAATAAACTCCTTTAAAGAAAAGGAAATGTTGATTGATCTTTTTAGGGAATATAATGATGTCTTTACTTGGGATTATTTTGATCTCAAGGGTTTTGATCCCCAATTAACATAGCATACTATAGAGTTGGAGCCTAATGCAAAGCTAATTAGACAAAGACAAAGGCCTATCAACCCTAAATTAGAACCATTGATGTTAAAAGAGCTGAGAAAACTTTTAGATGGTGGTATTGTATTTCCTATTAAACACACATCTTGGGTTTCTCACTTAGTTCCAGTAAGGAAGAAGAATGGCGAGATAAGACTTTGTGTAGACTTTAGAGACCTTAATAGGGCATCTCTAAAGGACAGGCATCCTCTTCCTTCCAAGGAATAGATTTTGCAGTATGTTTCAGGTTCTAAGAGATTCTCTCTTAGATGGATATTCTAGTTATAACCAAATTTTAGTGAAGGAATATGACCAATTCAAAATAGCTTTTACAACAAAATGGGGTACCATGGCTTATAGGAGAATGCCATTTGGATTGTCCAATGCTGGGGAAACTTTTCAAAAGGCAATGGATACGACCTTTAAAAATTTGATGTATAAATTTGTTTTGGTTTATCTTGATGATGTGACAATTTATAGAAAAGTAGCAAATAAGCATATTGACCATTTAAGACAGATTTTACAAAGATGTAGGGAATTTGGAATCTCCTTAAACCCTAAGAAGTCTGTATTTGCAGTTCATGAAGGAAAAATCCTAGGCTATAACGTGTCCAAGGAAGGAACCACAATAGATCCTGAAAGAATTCATGCAATCTTGGACCTTTCATTGCCTAAACATAAGAAGGGCCTGCAGAGTTTTATTGGGAGAATCAATTTTGTAAGAAGGTTTATTCTGGATATTGCAAACCTATTAAAACCATTGACTACAATGCTTAAAAATAATGTTCCTTTCAGCTGGACTGAAGAAGAAAAGAAGAATTTTGAGTTGATTAAATAGGCTCTGTCTTCAGCCCCTACTCTTGTTAATCCTTATTTTACTAAAGACTTCATTCTATATGCTTATGGTGCTTCTGATACAATTTCAGCTATGCTGGTCTAGAAAAATGATGAAAAATAGGAGCAGCCAGTTGCTTTTTTCAGCAAAGGTATGGATGACTATGAGAAAAGGTACACTTTTGTTGAAAAGTAGGTACTTTCTATTATTAAAGCTTTGAAGAAGTTTAAACATTTGATTTCCATAAATAGAATGCAATTAATGGTTGCACATCCAAGTATCAAAGAATTTCTGTTGAATAAGGATGTTAATGAAAAATGGGCTGGCTGGATAATAAGGGTAATGGAGTATGATGTGTAGATTCATGTTACTAAACTGGTAAGAGGAAAGGGCCTTTGTGCTCAAATGGTGAAAGAAGAAGAAGATTTTGAAGCTTCTAAAGAATCTGAAAATTCTCAGGTAGATATTGTTTTGTTTAATAATCCAGCAACTTGGTTAACTGATATGACAAGGTTTTTACAAACTGGACAATGCCCAAATGATTTGAATAAGGACAAAAGGAGATACTACAGGTTACAATCTATCCCATATGTCCTTATTAATGGTGTTCTGTATAGAAAAGACTATTCTAGAATGTTTCTTAAATGTATTGACTCACTAGATCAAGATAGAATTTTATCTGAATTTCATGATGGATCTTGTGGTGGTTATTTTAGCCCTAAAACTACAGCTTGGAAGATACTAAGGGTGGGTTATTATTGGCCTGATTTATTTAAGGATGCTTATGTTTGGGCTAGAAAATGTCAGAAATGTGCATTGTTTGCAGGAAAACAAAAGCTGGTTGCATTGCCATTAAAACCTATTGTAGTTGATCAGCCATTTGCCAAGTGGGGTATGGACTTCATTGGTCCTATTCATCCTAATTCTAGTGTAGGTCATAAATGGATTTTGACTACTACTAACTATTTTACGAGATGGACTAAAGCAATTGCACTAAAAGAGGCTACTGGACCTGTTGTTCTGAGATTTTATGAAGATATTATAACCAGGTTTGGGGTTCCTCAATCTATTATTCCAGACAATGCTATGGCTTTTATTGGGTTAGATATTATAGAATGGGATGTGAAGAATGGGATTTATCTAAATACTTCCTCTAACTATTATCCTTGGGGTAATGGTCTTGCAGAATCTACAAATAAAAATCTAACTAGAATTATCAAAAAGATTTTGCAAGAGAATAAAAGGGATTGGCATTCTAAATTGAAGGCAACCTTATGGCTAGATAGAATCACACCTAAATAGGTAATTGGGAATTCCCCTTATGTCCTAGTTTATGGTAAAGAGGCCAGATTGCTAGTATCTACAGAATTTCCAGCCTTGCAGCTAGCTGATCAGATGTTGTTGTTTGAGGAAGAGGATCCTTTGAAACTCAGGTATGTTGATTTGTTATAGTTGGAAGAAGAGAGGAGAAGAGCATTGAATATAATGGAACTTAAGCAAGTTCAAACTAAAAGATCTTTTGATAAGAAGGCTAAGTTTAGAAACTTTAAGGAAGGAGATTTGGTACTCAAGTGGGATGTTCTAAAGAGTAGGCCAGGGCAGCATGGTAAGTTTGATAATTTTTGGTCAGGCCCTTTTGTTATAACAACCTGGAAGGAGAACAATGCTTTTCAGTTGTCCACAACTGAAGGAGAAGAGTTGCAGATTCCAGTTAATGGAATACACCTCAAGCTTTGCTTTGAGGGATAGGTTAAGTTCAGTTTTTCAAAATAAGCGTTGTCCAAGCACTAGGTCTTTAGGTTGCATTTGAGTCTTCTTTTAGGTGCATTTTCATTTCAATAATTGCATTTATGGTTTAGTTTTCCAAAATTTTATTTCCCTAGGATAAGTCTACAGGTCATGTCTAGCAAGAAGACATCCAGCAGAAGTCACCAAAATTGTTACTCAAAAATAAAGCATACAATACAATAGGCATTAGTAGAAAAAGGTTGCATATTTGTTTGTCTAGTTAACATTGCCTTACAGGTTTTGTTAGTTTGCATGTCCTTATTACATCCATTATCAGATTTCATTGATGTACTCTAATTATTGATCAACTGTTACATAATTCAAAATTCATCAATGATCATTACATTGTGCATTCATACAGAATGTAGTACAAATGACCTTTTTTGTTTCATATTTCATGTTTCAATAAATAGAGTACATTGCAGAATTAAAAAGGAGAAACTGAAGTATGAAATAGGGGTCACATGCATTGCCTTGTGTTGTCTTTGAGTTTTTTGGATTGTCTTTCAGGTCTTTGCATCTAGGTCTTCACTCCCTGAGTCTCCATCTGCATTTAGGTCCTCAAGGTTCACATCTGCAAGAAAGAGGGAAAAAATTATTAGATCCTGTTGGATCTAAGCAATACATGAAAAGAAAATAACATACTTCAGCAATCTAATTATCAAACTGCATATTAATCTAGAATGATAAATGTAATAAGGAAATGTATACTAACACTCACTGTAAGGTAGTGTTAAAGGGACATGTTTCTAAAACATGAAACCTTTTGCTACTAATGACTATTGTGGTGTAAGTTTTCTTTTTGATTAACCAGGTATCTGAATGAAAGGGACTTAGTATGTTTCCAAACTGAGAAACCTTTTTCAAAATATGTATTTCATAATGATGTTATTTGAAAGCTTAACCAACTATTTTGCAGATAACAACTGACTGGTTTACATTTTCAATCATTTTCAAGAATGCAGAACAAGTTGGTTTCCCATGATAAAAGCTACAGGAAGTGCCAGACATTGCTGATTTTCAAAGTTCAATTGCTAAATGATGCTAGACAGATGCTGGTTACATGTTCTTCAAAGTACATTTTCAAGTTTTGAATGATTGATTGCTGAATATTAAATAGTGCTTCAAGATTATGCCATAATTTAAATGTTCAGATTTATTTTAACTGAGTGTCACGAACCCGTGTTCAAACCTCAGTCATTAACATTCTGATGTTTTTGAGTGTCATGAGCTCGTGCTTGAACTTCATTAAGAGAGAGCAAAACATTTACATCTTGTTGTACTTATCATATTAAATGCAGATTCAGCATTAATAAGAAGTGTATATAGTAGACAAAGCTACAGGACCAAGTTCAACAGAAGCTGTATGTATGAACTGAAACAGTTTCATTTTTTTCAAAACTTGGCAGAAAAGAGAGATAAATCAATTGTTCATATTTAGAATTCTCTGTCAAGTTGTTTGTCATATTCATATGCTGGAATAAAGATCAACCTCTGAAGGTTTCTATTCAAAGTTCAAAATGGTGTACAGTTGGTTTTGATATACAAATTGAGCCTCACATTATAAGAATAGAGAATTTTGAGCATCTGTCAAATTGAAAGAACAGACAAAATTAAAACAAGCTTCATGAGCAGCAAAGAGAATATCATTTCTTTGCCAGTTATGGGATCTAATAAGCAAATTTTCAAACATTTCAATGATCAATTCTTGATATATGAGTGAGTTCATTATCATTCAGAGAAATCGAGCTACTGTTCAACTTACAAAGGAAAAAAGTAACAGTCAAATTTCAAATGGTACCCACAAATTACATACAGGATTTCCAGTGATTAATAAATTTGAACAGTGATGTTCCTTAAATTTAAAGAAACCTGTGACTGTTGTTGGTTTGCAAATATGGAGTTTATGGTTTTTCATGGCATTGTCAAGTGGTTACTACAGCATAAGAGATGTGTTTATAGCTGCAAGAAAAGTGTTTCAAATAGTTTTGGTTTATAATGTTTGAATTCATATTCAGTTCCAAAATGAACTAATAACAGTGCAGCTGAGTTTGAAGTGTTCACAACAACATATGCAAAGAGCAGTTTAGTAAATAAAATCGAATCTGAAGATATAATTCCAGTTCTAAATTATTGCCAGCCATTGTCTATGAACAAAGTTTATTTTACAACTGGTGGTCATGAGTTCAAGTCAAAGGGAAAATAGCAAACTGTATACTATGAGCTCTAAATCTAGTTCTTAATGATGTCGTGAAATATGATATGTGTTTGCTATTTTGTAAACAAATAAAATAACTCTCAAATATGTTTGAGTTTATGTAATATGGAGGCTTTTCAACTTGCAGTTTAACTGATAATGAAATCAAGCTTCTAAATCATAAATCCTAAGTTCATTCTCAGTCAAAGCAGATAGCAATAACAAGAATCGGTAATGAATGGAGAGCCCACGTTTTGCTACAGATGTCGATTTCATTTGCATATTCATTACCAAAGATGATAGAGAATAAACTTACGGTTTTCCTTTAGTTCGTTTCTCTCAATACCAAGTCTCCTGTATGAATCGAGCTCCAGTACGTGATTAGCAGAGATCTCCAGTGAAAGGTAGAGTTTATTCATGGTGATGCCAAGCTTCTTCAGCAGTTTTCGAAGCTCTTTCCTGTATGTTAGGGTTTTCCCTAAATTTTCTATGAATATCAGATAAACTCAAGAGCAAGAATCAAATGGAGGTAATGAAATTTGGAGTCCACCAAGCTGCAAGTGCTATTAATGTGGTTGCATATGTCAGTTTTGCAGAGCCTCAAAAATTGTTAATGTTGCCACCTTGTATTCTTATCTCTTGGTTTTTATTGCGTAGCAAGTGAATGATGAGTCATATCGACTTTCCCACTTTGCTTATATTTTAGACTTAGAGTCCTTAGTCTAAGTTAGGGGATAAGGATAGAATAATTAATATTAAATTTTTATTTAATATTAATTTCTTTTATAATTTTTGGCATGTTTTTCTTTATGTAAAAGGATTTAATTCCTTTATATAAGCCAAAAATTTAGGAGAGGGCTTTTAGACTGAAATCTTTTAGGCTTAGTTTAGTGGCACATTTTTGGGCACATTTCTAGGCTAAATTGAGGAGCTTAGATTTTCGGATTTGAGGTTAGGCTAGCTGATAAAATGGATTTTTCATGATCAATTTAGTGTTGCAAATGTTGGAGAGAGAGCCTATAGTGAACTATTCAATTCCTAAATGCTTGGAAGCCTTTTTGTAGCCATTTTCATCAGATTTTGGAAGGAATAAACTAGGTGTTTCAGCTCATATTTTTGTGTACTTGTGTTTAATTTCAATTCCTGTTCTTCTTTTCTAACAAGTATCAGATTGTTGATTATCTTCAGGAAGTGTATGATTTTCTGTTCCTTCCTAAGTTAATTAATTGCCCTAGGCTTTGCATGAGAAATGTATGTTGTTAATTATTCAAGCTATTGGTGGTAGAACCCTGATAGCATGAATTCATTAGCCTATATGTTGAGTAGTGAATCAAGTTGTTAAAGTATTCGTCTTGTGAGTCAAATTTGGAACCCATATCTTTTGCAAAGTCTAAATTATTCATCGGTGTATCACCCTTATCTTTTGAGTTTTAAGTACTTTTTCCCTTTTCCCAACAAGTTTTCAAGATCAAGAAAGTGATATTCAATATTTGATAGGAACCGACCTAGAATCCAGAGATTCCTCTCTAATCATAGTCTACCCACAACTAGGAGAGGTTTCCATTGTCAGTTAGAATTGTTGTTCTACCTTAATGCCTAATTTAAGGTAACAATTCTAAACCTGAACAATATCAATTCAAAACATTAACTTCTAAGCTAAGCCACCTCAGATAGAGCTTAAACAGGTGCACCCAAGCACTGTTTGATTTGCTCTCACTTTAGGGATGTGGGTGTGCTCTCTATTCGCATGGAGCATGTCCCTAATTCTTTTTAGGATGGTATCCAGATTGATGAGGGACCATAAGAACCCCATAGTGGCAAAAAACCGGGTATAGAACAGTCATTTTTCCTCTAAGGCCTTAAGGATCCTAATGAGCTAAAAATGCAGATTATGCTATGAATGTTTATTCTAAGTTGATTTTAGTCCAAAATAGATATGATATGATGAAAGAATCTATGTAAAAAAGTGAAAGAAACTAGGTTAATCCATTATTGCTAAGCTATGATGTGTTAGAAAGCTTGAAGAAAATAATGAAATCTAAGAATTATGGTAGAAGCTTAAGATGATCTAGATGCAAACTACCATGATAACAATGCATAAATGATATGAACTAAGCTAATACTTTTCTCTTAGGAGTATTTATAGGATTTGGGAAGGGCTTGGGCTAGGAGGATGAGTTAGGGTTTGGGGTAGAGTAAGGGGTATGGTAAGGTTTACCTTGGGTTAGGGTTGTTCACACATGTGTGAGCAACACTGGGGAAGTGTGCAAGGGGAACAAGTGTGGAAGAAGAGACATGGGTCTCTTTATGAGGCTGTAAGAAGCCTTAAAGAGTGTGTAAGAGGCTTAAATAAGTGTATAAGGCTATTGAGGGAAGGGTTTGACCAAAAGTCAAGGAGACTTGGATTAGGCTAAGAAAAGTAGGAAACATCTCCTAAGTAGGTTTAGGAAAGGTTTAAGGAAGATTGGAAGGGTTTAGGAATGTCTAGAAGATTCTAGGGTTTTGAGGCTTTAAATAAATATGAAATTTATTTAGGGATTATGACATCTTTTATTGAATATTGATTCAATAAAGATAGGAAAATCATTTAAATTTAATTTAAATGCTTTGGGGAGGGATTGTTTAATTAAATATGTTTAGTTAAAATAAAGGGATTTAATGGCATAAAAATATATTAGTTAACTAAATAATTAATTAATTAGTAAATGATGATGTCATCAAGGGTTTTTAGAAAAATAAAAATAAAAATACTTTTATTTTCTAAAGGATTTTTAGGTGTCTACATTTTTCCCATCTTTGATGCGATACCGCAAGTGGCGTGGCGTCAAAGATAACAAAATAAGATGCCTAGGCTAGAATAGAGGATAAGGGGGTGTGCCCCCTCGACAAAATAATGCAAAGAGGAAACTTTGTGAAATTTTCTTGAAAGGAAACAGAAGGAGAAGGAGGAGGAAGGAAGGGAATAAATAGACGACCTTCCAAGTGCAAAGATGCATGAATTCAATATGATGGTGAGATGCAGAATGTAGCTATATGAAAAGATGCAAGATGCAAGATTTAATCTATATGATGTTGGATGGGGGATTTAGGGAGCTCCATGTGTTGGATATTTTAGAGAGCACAACCTAGTTTGATATAGCAATGCTAGAGATCTGCCAAGGTTAAGAAAGAACACAAGGTCTTGTCACTAGAGTTTCATAGGACTGACGCTTAAAAACATGTAGGGTTTCCCCAACATCACACATGAAACCCAGAGGAGGCATGGTGGAAATGATGCTAGAGAAACCAAAAACACACGACTGACTCACAGGCAGAAGCAAAAGATCAAAAGACCTTGCCCTAGATTGTCCTCATTCATTGCACACCATGATATGAAGGATCATGGCAACTTTGAGTAGAGGAAAATGAGAAGCCATATAAGATTAACAAGACCCAAAGGATAAAATCCAAGGTCACAATGATAACTCCAAAAGACATCCTTTTCCAAGGAAAGAGTGTGATGGGTTGATTGATGGGGGGAGATTAGTTTTGAACATGGCAAAAGATACATTGTCATGGACCCAGTTTGATTGCATAGGTAAGACAAAATAGAAGGATACATCTGTGTGGACCCATGTTGATGGGGAGAATGAGTGTTGTTGTTCACTGGCAAATGATGAGTTAAAGAATAATCGATGTGATCAAGAATAGTTGACAATTGATGTTGTTTGAAGTACAAGGATGGATGGGACATGATTATCTGATCAAGTGTTACTATAAGACTGATGAGGATATGTACAAAGGATGGGGAGATATGTACAGTATAGCTCAAAAGATTAGCAAAGATCTAGAGGACCAAATGAAATAACAAGCATCTCACACACCTTTTTCCATAGGTAGGATGATGGACGATGATTGATTTTCTGAGGATTGATGGAGGATGGTGGAGGATTGCCAAGTGTCAAGGATGAGTTTCTACTTCTTGATGTAGGATTAGATAGGATTGGATTTGATTTGTCAACCTAAGATAGACTGTTGATCTTCAGAAGATGGGATTCTTGCTAGTGCATGCCAATCTCTTGCCCGAGATGATGAGGCCTACAAAGACAAGTACAAGATTCCCTAGACAAAGTGTATGTCAAAGGGTAGCATTGGAATTAATTCTGATTTGGTGCAGGAGCACCCTTCCAAGGGCTCCCACCAATCATTTTGGTTATACAAAACACTTCTTCAGTGAAGGTTGTAAGTACAATAAGAGTGGTGGACTCATTTGTGTGTGTAGGCCTAAGTAGAGGGCTTAGTTTTTGTTGTGTCTTTCCTTACTTGGCTGTACAATGACTCAGGACAGGTTGGTATCCTGAGGTCACTTCTTTTCTAGAGTTAATAAGTCTAAGGATAGAAGGTTAGGAGGGTTTTTTTTATTATTCAAGCATGTAAAAGACCTTAGAAAGGTCTGAGGAATGGAGAGAGAAAAAAGTTGCTCAAGCAAGAAAAATTGCTCTAAAAGTTGCTAGCAACTTTTCAAAAGTTGCTTAGCAACTTTTCTTTTGTAATGACTAAACCTCACCAAGGAGGCTCCTAACCCTAACTAGGCTCTAATCTCAAGGAGAAGCCTATATTAGGCTTGAAAAACCCTAATGACAAGGTTGGCAATTAGAATGTATGGAAAATGTACGGAAACAACAGACTGTGTATGCAAGAACTATGTTTGACATTCAATATAATGGCTTGAAGTGTTGGAATAGTGTGTTGTTGTTATCTTAGGCTTGTGTAATTATATTGTGTTGCTTTTACTTCATTTATCAGTTTCTAGTTTAGGTTTTTCTTGTTCATTTTGTATTTCTTAAGTTGGATAGACTTAACAGTCCACTGTTCAGTTTGGAGGAAATGATGAAATAGGGTTTGTAGCTCCTATCCCCACTGTGGTAAATCCATGGCACTTTGGGATCAAGTAGTGTAGACCCTATCCTATATATTTGTGCAAGTAGGGGCCCAAAATGTAGGTGCAAGCATGTGCTTGACAAATCCCTAGGCGAGCTTGGCAGTGCTCGGCTAGGAGCGGTCAGCAGACTAAAGGCTCTAGCAGATAGTGGGAAGGGTTTCAAAGCATACCCTTTGGAGGGAGTCAAGGGCCATAAGAGAAGGAAATATATGGTGAAGGAGAGGCTTTCAGGAATCCGAGAAGGGTCTGAAGAAATGCAAACAATTCAGTGACTCTGTGAAGTCCATCAAACCCTTAAAACCCTCAGTTTTGGTACAGGCACTGTACGACGTGTTGGTGGCTTGAGACCCCAAAAATCATTGAGGTCTAGTCATTTGAAATAGATGTTCTTAAGATCAGAAGGTTTGAATCCTTGAGGGGAAGGAGGAAAAAGCCCTACAAAACTGGAAGGAGGCCTAATTGGCACTTCCTTGTAGCCTTGATTTACAAAGAAACTCCCAAATCGGGTGAAGACCCAACCTAGCTAAAGCATTGAGGAGGTGTCAAATGACTCAAAAACACCTAGAAACTCACCACATTCTCTGTTAGAGCTTGGGAAGGAGTTGGAAGCCTAAAAGACCCTTATAAGCCTATGTAAGGGATAGTTGCTTGAGAACAAAGGTTGTGATGTTGGAAGATGAGATAGCTTAACTTGGTGGGTAGGTTAGGGAAGGTCAGGGGATCCTTGGATGAGTAAGGAGTCCTATAGAGCATCAGAGGTATCAGAAGAACACTTGAATCCTAGAGAGGATCAGGGGCATAGACTAAGCTAGTCTATCCTAGCCTCCCCATCATGATTTAAGATAAGGATTTTGAGAAACTCAAAGGATTGGTGATATGAAGCGGACGGTGGGTAACCAGATAAGGATTCCTATGATAAGAGATAGGTAAGACTCTCAAACCTCAAAAGGACCAAGGGATGGTTGTTGAAGCGCTTAGCTAGATAGGTCATGATGACTCAAGGGCTGACTGACTCAAAGGATGGGACCTAAAGACACAAATGTACAAATGAGCTTAGGCAGAGACACGACTGACACTATGGTACAAGACTCAAGATAGGATGTACAAGTAATCTAGGGATGAAGCCAAAGCTATAAAAATATTGAAGATGATGCCCCAGTTGGGCTAGAAAGCCAAGATGGATTGATGGTGGATAGGGTGATGATGGATGATGTGTCCTAAAATGACACAGATTTGGGAAGGACGCATCCTAATGATGATGATTAGATAGAGATCAAAGCTTGCAACAAGACTAAGGATTTGATGGGATCAGTTGGCTTGATCTTGGATGTTTGGATAACTAGAGGATGTGGGTAGGATTGGAAGATGTTGGAAGACTTCTAGGAATAGTTGGATATGGATGAATGGTATTGGATTTCAATGGGGGTATCCTATAGCTAGATACCAATTACAAGGGAAGAAACCAAGTGATGGAAAGATGGAGGAAATGTTGAGGGATTAGTGTTGGATGAAGATGCTTAGGATTCAGATGGGGGATTGTTGGGAGTTTTGGATGGAGGAAGATTTGGATTTGGATGGAGGAACTACTTAGGAGACTTGGATGGTAGATTTTCTTGAGGATTAGATAGAGGAATGCTTGGGGAGATTGGATGGTAGATTTTCTTGAGGATTGGAAGATGGATGTTGGAGGAACTGCTGAGGGATATGGATAGAGGAATGCTTAGGAAGATTGGATGGTGGAAGATTTGGATTGGGAGATGGAAGACAAGGATTTGGAAGATGGATGTGAGAAAATCTCCAAGGAATAAGATACCCCCTACTTAGGATAGTTCATTCATTCAGAGATAGTAGGATGGGGTACGATTGGATGGAAGATATGCCGACAAGAGGATGAGGATGTTAGATGGAAGCTAGAAAGGATGGATTGGATAGAGGATAGGTGGATGAAAGATGATGATGGATGCCAAAAAGGTGTCCAAAAGCATGTATACCTAGTGGTCTCTATTTTTGTTACCAAGATCCAAAAGAGGATGAAGTGAGAGACAAATGGGATGGAGGAGATGCTGGATTGGATGTGATAGAAAGGAATGGCCCCCAATTGTAGAAAGGAACTGGGGGGAGACCTACGCATGATGCCTGTTTGCTAGGTTTTCATCATGGTACTTGTCCAGGGTGCTTGAATTGCTAAGTTTTCACCATAGAATGAATGTTTTTCTCTTTTCTTTTCTTTTTTTTGATATTTTTCTCTGATTTTTCCAAATTTTATGGATTTTCTTTGATTTGTTGCTGACTTTATGTTGATCTTTCACTAATATTATGATTTGTTGCCGACTTTATGCTGATCTTTCACTAATATTCTGATTTATTGCTGACTTTTTGATTTTTTGTTAATCTTCTAATTCTATGATTTGTTGTTGATCTTCTGATTTTGTTGTTGACCTATTTGCTAACCGGATGCTGATCTTCTGATTTGCCTAGATGTTGGTACACCTTTGCTAGGATGAAGGGATTATGCAAAGGCATGGATAGGATGGGGTAGATGGGATATATGATGGTATAAAGTGTTTGGATGGAAGGATGGGAATTGATCATGATAGGGGGATGTTGTCAGGACCAACATTGGCACATATTGTGAGGAAGGTGGATGAAGTGGATGAGTTGTGGAAGATAGATGCGAAAATGATGGAGGATTTATGCTAGGAGATTTTGGGATATAGGGACCCAAAATAGATTGAGGAGATGGAGGAGAAGACTAAGTAGCTAGTGGATTAGCAACTTTGGATGCCATTGTGAATGTTTCTTTTAGATGCATTACTTCTTTTTGCTTTGGGATCCACATCATCTTTGCTTTAGCTTTGGTGGGCCTTTGTGGCCATTGGTATGCATCGGATTCTACTTTTTCTTTACTGGGCCTTTGCAGCCATGTACTAGATTTTTATTTTGCTTTGGTAGGCCTTTACGGCCACTGGGATACATTGGATTGCTTGATTGGATTTTCCTTTGGTTGAGCATGTCGTTTAGACTGGACATGACAATCTTTGGAATTTTGTGGATATTTTCCTTTATGCATTCTTGAGTTGGCATCCAAATTGCAAGGAGCATTGGAATGAATATGAGGAGATGTGCGGGATGGAGGAAATATGGATGGAGAGATGAATGGAGATTGGTAGATAGGAGATATGGGCATGTGCCTTTGTTGATCCTGACTAGGGATGTTTGGATTTTGGATGAAGGACTTAGTAGGATAAGATGGAGGATGATATTTTGGGATGTAAGAGTAATACCCCAAAAATGGCTATAGGTTCATTAACCTCAGGACTACATCAACAAATCGAACAAAATTGACATCAAAGTCCTAACCTAAGGCACATCTGTACATCAGTTTATCAAAACCCTAATTGATTTTTATCCTAATTCTACATCGAGGAATATTCCTTGAATATTCCTAATTTATCATAATTATCCTGATTGAATATTATTTGGTGATAAATCATATTTATCCTAAAATTTGATTAATTGAATATTTTGGATATTTAATTAATTAAGTTTAATTCTACCACTTAACTATTTAATTAGATTTAATTATATTTATTCCTAATGTATATTATGTAATTTTGACAATAAATAAAAAACCCTAAGAATAATTGATTAAATTCTTATTTAATTAATTAAAGCAAGTTGTCAATATTTAATAATATAGTTTGGAATAAAAGTTTGATTTAATAATTGATTAACCCATAAATCAATTGTTTTAATTCAAAATCAGTTAAGTTGAGAATAAATCACTTTATTTTTAAATTAATTCATATTAAATCATGCACAATCATAAAAGCAGTCAACTTTAAATCAATTATCAATTTCAATTTGTTAACTTTCTAAACTCAACATGTGATTGTGAGTTGAAAAAGTGAACTTAACTCTATTTTGAGATTAAAAAAAATTGCTTTTGCATGATTTTATGAGTTGATCTATCCCTAATTTCTAGTTAACTCAAAAATCAACTTGAGTTTATCAAGAGTGATTTATGGCTTTTCTCAATGTATCCTCAAGCCATGGATTTCTATATAATTGAGATTCAGTCCTTCATCTAAAACATCCCTTGAATTTGCATCCTTACTCTGGCAAATTTGCATATGAAGAATCAAGCTTTTGCGAACAAGGAGATTGTGAGATTTTTGTTATTATTTTTGAGGGTTCATAGCATTCATTCATAGCATATCATTATTAGATTAATTTTCATATCATTTCAATCCATTCTAGATTAGTTTCATATCAAGTTTTTTTCATCTTATTGCATTCAAAAACTAAAAAAATAGACTAATTTGCATTCATATTTCATTGCTTTCATCATTTTAAATCCTTCATTTAGGTGTTGCATTGTCACTGATCTCGATCTAATCTAAGAATACCATACTCACACCTACTAGAAGGTAGTAAATCATTTGGTTAGCTATATTGTGTTTATTTACATATTTCTTTGATTTGCTAACCTCTAATGTCTTACTGAAGTGTTGTGTCCATAGCTAGGTACAAAATTCACACACATTTTTGGTGCCCACTGTGGGGCCCTGAAACAGGTTTCTATTTCATTTCTAATAATTTTTATCATTTTTCTATTTTTTTTTGCCAAAATTGCAATTTTTATTTTATGTCCATACACTTTTCGTATGAGTTTTTCCAGAAAGTCATACTAGGACCCCCTGACTATCGTATGATAGTAGGTGTTTTCAAGACTCGTGTCGATTCTTATACATTGTTGTTTGGAGGTTACTTTATCATGTGTGCATAGACTCACTATTGTATCAGACCTGGATTATCGTATGGGAGGTAACAAATTGTCATATGAGTTTTGACATCAAAATTTCAATTGTCATTTCAAATTTTTAGGCAATTTTCCAGATTTGATTTTTGGATTTGGACTAACAGCTAACCCTAACAATTGAGATATTTTATTTCTGATTGATATTTGTTGATCCTAATTGGAAAAGTGCAACAAAAATTGAAAAAATAGGTAAAATCTACTAAGCATGTTGTGAGGAACTCAGGTATTCTCTTACAGTTGATAACACTTCATTTTGGGACATAAAATGAACTCTCACATGTCAAGCCTGTGTGACTTTTCTTGCTTTCATAAAATAGACTTCAGTTTTAGGCTATAAAATAAACATAGATTTGCTTTTTGCATATCTGTTACACATAGTAAATAGGCCCTATGAACACTATTTGCGGATGATCTTGAGAGAGTGGGTTTCATTTGCTTTTTTTGCATGTGAAGCTCTTCTTGATGATAGATCCCCTTGTAGGTAGGGAGGATACTATGATTATCTCATGTTCTACTCGGTTTGGTCCTCAACTTTGATCAGTACGTCCTCTCTTGGTCCCACTTAGAGTGCTCAATAGACATTGTTGTTAACATCACAAATCTTGGTGAGGTAATCCCAGTCTTAGTGTGTCAAAGAATCTGTTTGTTGTGTTTGGGTAAAAGTGATAAGGCTAGAGGATTATGCTCTACTCCCTTTTTGGGTAGTATCAGAAACTTAGATCCTTGAATCTAGACCAAGTCCCCATGTGGCATATTTTGTGAGTCACCTTTAGAGAGGGTTAACCATAGTGGAAATTCCCTTTATTGGGTCAACCACGTGGATGAAACCTCAAGCGGTAATAGCCATTTTCATCATGGTAGAAATAGCCGCTATATAAATATCTTTGTGGAGGAAATCTCCACGAGTGTGGTCTCTTGTTGGGCTGTCAGATCTCCCTAGCAGCTCTTGATTGATTAAATTCTTGGACTATGTCAAAACCTTGGTGCACCTGGATTGGAGCTCACCCTCTTAAGATCACAAAAGTTGCAGAGTCAGACCATTACTAAAAACCCTAGTGCTGCCAAATTTTCATTTTCTAGGTCTCTATGCGTGATTGAGAAAAACTTTTGAGAACATACACAAGTAGCATTTCTAGGGTTAGAACAATAAGTCACTTGATTGTTTATGTGCAAGGTTTCTTTTTCCCTTCCTCATTGTTTTTAGACATGCTTGAAATCACTTACTTGTTGTTCTACATGCTTGTTATCCTATTTGTCTATTGAAAATGAACAATCCCAAACTATTACACGAATCTGTAAACCTGGACAGAGAAAATCTTACAAACAAATTGTTCTAAAAACTAAAAAATTGCAAAATCTGAAGCAAAATTCCTTTCTAGAGTCCAAAAGTCATCCCACAGTCTCAAAAAGTCATACGAGTTTTTCCAAGAGTCATATCAGAACCCCCAGATTGTCATATGGGAGCTTGTATATTGTCGTATGAGTTTTGTCAAGAAACGTTAAAGAAAATCAAACCCTGGTGTCAACTATTATATGATTCTTGTCAATTATCATTCCAGAGCCTACCCAGACTCGTACGAGCCTAGAGAAACTCATATGAGAATTTTGAAAAAATTGCCAGAAACTTGCCAAAATCGTCAAAAATCCAGTTTTTATAGCCTACTTCCAAATTCTGTCAAAAAAATCATTATGTCAGGAACAGAATAGAAACTAGAAAGAATCCAATCATTTTTCCAAAAGTGGTCTCTTGAGTTTGATCCAGCCTTTTGATCTATTGATTTGAATCTCATTCATCTGGTGTCAAAACCTTGTCAAAATTATCTTCAATCTAATCTTCAAACAAAAATGGCTAAGTGTCATGAGCTCATGTCTGCCATCTTTTGGGAGTCTACCCATACTACTAGGGCATAGTATCCTTCATTTACATCCAAACTAATCTTCAATCAACCTAATCTTGACAAGGTTGCGTCGTTCGATTTTCTTGAATCAAGTCATTTTGCAGTTGTCTTAATCTTGCTCTTTTTCTTCACCCAAGGTTAATGGTGGAAACTAGAGCTTCATCACAATGAAAACAAGGAGAAAAACCCAAACTCTCTTTAGCCACATCTTTTGTGATTGCTGAGACATTTCATCAACCCTATGACTCAACGAAATTTGGAGAAGATGCTCTTGGCAATCTTTTCTTGAAAGGTAGTTACGTCACCCCTCCTACATCAATCCACGCAGGTGATCAAACAACTCCTCATCAATAAATACCTGGTAGTTCTCCTAACAACACCATGTCTCAAGGAGGAGGAAACCAAGGGTCCCAAGGAAATCAATCCTAACATGGTGTGGATCAAGAACCCACACCTTCTAAAATTTCTCAATATCAGAATGCCGATAATTTCAAGAGAATGATGAAGCATTTCTTGAAGGAAGATAGAGAGGCATATTTTGTAGAATTGGCCCAACAAGGGGCTAAACTTCCTCCAAACTATAATGTTGAAGATATCATCACACATGAGGAAGAAACTCCAATCATAGCCATCATGAAACAGATGCATGCCATGTAAGTCAAGCTCAACAAACTAGAAAAAGAGAAGGAACCTAAGGAGTTCTTCATGGAAGCTCTATGTCCTTTTCCATTTGATAAAGACTTGTACATGCCACCATTCCCTAAAAAAGTGGAGATGCCTAAATATGATAAGTACGATGGAAACTCTAATCCTCAAGATCATGTTAGGGAATTATGTACTCAATTTATGGAGTTCATGCATGAACCAACCTACCTAATGTGCCTTTTCCCTCGATCTCTGGGAGGAGCAGCCATCCATTGGTTCTCTAGAATGCCTCCAACAATCAAAACCTTTGAGGAGTTAATCAAGTTATTCTATCAACAATACTCCTACAACATCCAACTTCTGATAACCATGATCGATATCTGCAATCCGAAGAAAAACTCAGGAGAACCCTTCTTGACTTTCCTCAAATGATGGAGGAAGAAGTTTTCTCTATATGCTAGACCTATTCCAGAAACTGAGAAGCTAGAAATTTTCATCAACAATCTTGTTCCAGAAATCAACTACCATTTGCAAATGCAAAATCATACATCCTTTGATAAAATGGTAGAAAATGCAATCAAAATTGAGAAAGTGCTTGTGCAAAAAGGAGACATTTCACTTCAAAAAGACAAGTATGAATCTAGATCGAGTTCCAAAGACAAAGGCAAAAACTAGAACAAGAATCAAGGCATTGTCACATATGGTGTTGTTGATAATATTTGTGCCCCATCTAAGGCACCCACTTTCAATCTCACTGTTGGTACCCAAGCCATCAAAGCCTCAAAGGAAAAAGCAACAAAATCAAACAAGAAGCCATCTGACTATAAACCTTGGGCTATAGATCCTAAACACAAATTCACTCCTCTTGGAGAGTCATTGGAATCTGCCATGAAAACACTATTGGCAAACAAAATCATCACATTGCTTGAGATAAAACTGTTTGATCCTAAACCTAAACCAAAATGGTAGAAAGAGAATGATTTATGTGACTTCCATTGAAACAAGGGTCATAAAACCAATAACTACATACGCTTGAAGCATCTCATTCAAGACAAGATTGACAATGGAGAAATTTTAATTGACAATCATAAAAGCAATAATGACCATACAACATTCACAAAACCATTTCCAAATCATAATCAAGGAGATTCATCTTCTCAGCCTAATATGGGTGCTAAAGTTAATTACGCCTACTCTGGAAATAATGTTGTCATAAACATGGTTGAACCTTTCTTATCTGAACATTGCAATGTCATCACCATTGTAAGAGAAGATAGAGATATCAATCAGCAAATGCAGTAACTCGATCAAAAGCTCAGGTACATCTACAAGGACAAAACTTGAGTTCATCAAATGCCCCTAAGGTGCCTTTCAATGTTTTATCTACTTCTAAATAGAGAGATGCCTCAAAATCATCAACTCCTAAAGAGACAAGACCGACATCATACAATATTGTCCGACAACTCCAACATACCAATGCAAAAATATCCATGTTTGAGTTGCTTCAGATATCTCCTACTCATAGAGCTATTCTGGATAAAGCTCTACTCAGTTCCAATGTTCCTAACAATCTTGATCTAGACAGATTTCAAACTACGGTTGGTCATCTGACATCACCCTAGTATATCTCCTTTTTAGAAGAAGATGACAATTCTTTGAGTCATCCACATAACCAGCCCTTGCACATTGAAGTCTTGATCCAAAACCATAGAGTCAAACACATGTTGATAGATGGAGGCACTGGTCTAAACATCTATTCTTACAACTTGATTACATAACAGGGATTATCATAAGCTTCCATTGATCCTAAAAAGAAGATAACTATCAAAGCATATGATGAGTAAGAAAGACCTTCCAAAGGAACAATTATCTTACCTATAAGAACAGGGCCATTTATCAGAGACATCACATGTCAAGTTCTTGATCTACCTTTGGCTTACAACATTCTTCTAGGGAGACCCTGGATACATGAAATGTGAGCTATTCCTTCTACATACCATCAATGTGTGAAATTTCCTTATGAGGGAGTAGAGGTCACAATTCCATCTGACATATCTACAACTTGCAATGCATTGAAAGAAAGTGCAGACAAACTTGTTCCTAATAACAGAGAATTTTCCACTAAGAAAATAGACATGGCGTCTACATCCAAGATGGAAGACATTGCAAAAGAAGTCAAAATCAAAGACAATGGCATGGGATAATATACTATGGAACCAGTCCTATCTCTAACATCTCTCCCTATCTCACCTAAATCTTATGGAGAGTCTTCGAAATAGTCCAAACCAGAATCCAAAGAACCTCTTGCTACGTATAAGGGAAATTTTGTTGCAGAAAAAGTGTCCAAACAATAATTTGAAGAGGATGAAGCTGTGCTTGCATGGCTATACAAAGATGAGTCTCAAACCCAAACTATTCAAGAATGTGACTCTAAAACACCAAGAATTCCTTCCAAGTCATATGGGCTAGGGGATAAACTAATAGCTAAAATGGGATATCCTAGCAAAGGACCTCTAGGAGTGAGGGGAAAAGGCCTCATGGCACCTATTTCACATACTGGTCGACCTAACAAAGATACCACAGGTCTAGGCTACAAAAAGAAACCCTTCTATCTTAAGGGTAACTCCCCACATGTAATAGAACAAATCAAACTAGAAGAGACCAACAACAAAGAATAAGATAACAAACAATCAGACAATGATGATTTTGAAAGCTCTGAACTTATTCCTTATGAATGCTTATCTCAAGAAATCCTCGATCTTCTCAAAGCTGAAGATGAACCAATAAAAAGAATCAATGTAGTAGAAACACAAGAACCTACTATGGAACAAAAGATAGTTGCACCACAAGAACCAGATGATCTTAAAGAAAATCACATGGACTAGGAGGAAGGTGGTAGCTATTTTGAAATAGATTCCCATGAGTATGAATTCAAATCAGACTCAGAAGGAAATCTTTCTTGGGAGATTCACCCTGACTTTACACATGTTCTTGGATTTCTTAGAGGTCCAGAATCAGAGGATGAATCAAATGATTATGAATGGGGAGTCATTCCAGAAGAAGATGAACTCATCATAGAAAAGAACATTGATATCATTCACCAATATTCACCTAAATCTGACATGATTCTAGAGTGAAATGATGAACTTGATGAGTCTGATCCACCTATTCCTGAAGCGAAATCCAATAATGATGTTGAAACTCTTAATGAACTGAACATCTCGAGTAGTAGTATCACCTTTGATTTCATGAGTCAGATCATTGCCAATGATGACAATACCATGTGCGTTAATATGATTAGCCAATCCCTTCTAGAGCTTACTATCCAAAATCCAGAGCTAATCGACCAGGTGTTCAAAAATCCAAACCAAGACATCTATACCTTCAAATCAGACTATACCCTTGTGTGCTATCTTAATGTCATTGAACCTATGATGACTTCCATCAGTGAACCAAGTGTTAGCATGACGGAGTCAGATATCAAATATCTTAGTCAAAAGAATAAAAGCAAAAAGAAAAGGAGTTATGAGGGTGAAAACCACTTTGTGGCAGTCTCAGAACCTAAAATAGCAAAAATAAAAGACGTATCCAAAGGTAAAAACCTCTCTAAGGTGCCTAAGGATGAGCTATTTGATGTCCTTCCGAGTCATTTACAAGACAAATCTCCATTACTGATTGAACCTACTCCATCTATCAACTTGGGTACAACAAAGGAACCACAACTGATCCATGTAGCACAATCTTTATCAGAAGAAGAAAAACAAGCACTCACTACTTTCTTGACAGAAAAGAAGATCAATTTTGCATGGAAATATTCAGATATGTGAGGATTGGATCTTGATCTTATAATACACCATCTCTCTATAGCTCTAGGAGTAAAACCTGTTAAACAAAAATTGCGCAAGATGCATCCACATGTAGCACTTCTTGTCAAAGCTGAGCTAGAAAAATTATTGAAAGTTGGATTCATCTGAGTTATTGATTATACTAAATGGATCTCAAATATTGTACCTATTTCTAAACCAGACAAATCAATCAGAGTATGCACAGATTTTAGAGATGTGAACTACCTAATATTGATATGATAGTGGACATGAATGTGAGTTTCGAGATGTATTCCTTAATGGATGGTTTTTTTGGATACAACCAAATCAAAATTGCTCCAGAAGATCAAGAGAAAACTGCTTTCACATGTGCATGGGGTAATTTTTGTTGGAATGTCATGCCATTTGGCCTTAAGAATGTTGGTGCTACATATCAATGGGCCATGACATCTATCTTTCACGATATGATGCATCGAACTATGGAAGACTATGTTGATGACACCCTAGCTAAGTCTATGATAAGATCAGAACATCTGAATGATTTGAGCAAACTACTAGATAGAATGGAGAAATTTAGTCTCAAACTGAACCCTAAAAAGTGTGCCTTCAGTGTCACTTTTGTACATTGTTTCAAAAAAGGGCATTGAAGTAGATCCTACTAAAGTCAAAGCTATCATGGAGATGAAACCTCCCAAAAATATCAGTCAAATGAGAACTCTGCAAGGGAGAGTGCAATCTATCAGGCATTTCATATCTCAATTAGCAGACATATCATAGCCTTTTACAAAAACATTACATAAAGGTGTGAATTTTGCATGGAACAAGGAATGTGAAAAGAATTTCAATCATATCGAGCAATATCTATCAAATCCTCCTATTTTGATGTCTCCTATTCAAGGGAATCCATTGATTCTATATGTCTCTGCCACATATACATCACTGGGGGCATTACTAGCACAACATGATGAAAACAAGAAGGAAAGAGCTATTTATTATATCAGTAGAACATTGGTAGAATATGAGAAGAATTATTCAATGATTGAGAAATCTTGTCTAGTTGTGATCTTTGCATCAAAAAAATTGAGACATTACATGTTAGCTCATACAACACAACTAATAGCTAAGATTGATCCGCTATAGTACCTACTAAGAAAAGTTGCCCTCACAGGTAGATTAGCTAAATGGGTGATGTTATTGAGTGAGTTTGACATAGTTGAAAGGAAAGCTATCAAAGGAAAAGTCATTACAGATCAGTTAGTTGATGCACCAATGTTTGATGATACACCATTACAGATAGAATTTCTTGATTCATCCATCATGTACATATCTTCTAGAACTTGGCATCTTTTATTTTATGGATCTTACACACAGAATGGATCTGGAGTGGGCATAGTATTCATAACACCACAAGGTTATTCAATACCTAAAGAATTCAGAATAAAGTTTCCTTGCACAAACAATATTAATGAATATGAAGCTCTACTTAATGGAATGAAGATAGCAATAGAGTGGCGAGTGACAAAGTTACACATTCATGGAGACTCACAGTTAGTCATACACCAAGTCAATGATGTATACCAGACAAAATATGAGAAACTTGTTCCATACAAACACATGGTAGATGAATTAAAGAAATATTTCATATCTATCACATTTGAACAGATTCTTAGAATGAAGAAAAAGGCTTCTGATGCTATGGAAACACTATCATCTCTACTACAGTAGCCCAAACACGAGCTACATTACGAATTCCTGATGGAAGCATTGTCATTCCCTGCATATCATTCCTCCAAAACCCGCATGATCTGCATTGTTGTTGATCATGATTCTTCCAAATACAAAAATTTATACTCCTACCTTAAAGATCAAATCATCCCTGATTCCTTCAACCGCCATGAGAAACATTACCTTATTTAAAACGCATCCTAGTATGTCATCATTGGTAATGATCTATACAAACAGAGTCTAGATGGTACACTTCTTAGGTTTTTAGAATGCAAAGAGTCTCAACGTGCCTTAGAGGAAGTCCACGACAGTATATTTGGATCACATTCCAACGGTTTAACACTAGCTCAAAAACTTATTAGGGCTGGGTACTATTGGCCTAAAATGGAAAGAGAGGCTATCAAGTATGCAAAGAATTATCAAAAGTGTCAAGTCCATGGGAACTTGATTCATGCACTAGGGAGAGATCTTATCCCCTTTACTACACAATGGCCTTTTCAACAATGGGCATTTGATCTTATAGGAACCATACATCCTCATTCATCTAATGGACATACCCATATTATTATAGCTACAAACTATTTCACAAAATGGGTAGAAGCAATTCCTTTGACTCAAGCAACTGGCAAGCAAATTTCCATGTTCATTCTGAAGTACATCATATGTTGGTATGGAATCCCACATTCAATAGTCACACATAATGGTGGATAATTCAAGAACAAAGACTTAGATGGTTTATGTGCTAAATTCAAGATAACACAACATTGGTCATCTATCTACTATCCTCAAGGGAATGGACAAGCAGAGGCATCCAACAAGAATCTATTGAAAAGTCTACACTGTACAGTTAATAAAATAGGAAGAGACTGGTATCTCATGATCAATCCAGCTATCTGGGCCTACAGAACAAGTATCAGATCGCCCACTGGGGCTACACCATTCACTTTAGTCTATGGGTCTGAAGTAGTACTGCCTATTAAGGTTGAAATATCATCACTAAGAATCATAATGCATGGTTTAGTAATTGATGATGACTACAGAGTGTCTAGGTTGCAAGAACTTGAACTACTAGATGAGTGTAGACAAGCAACATATGACCATCTCAGAGTATATCATAAAATAATGTCTACAAGCTACAACAAGAAGGTCAGACATAGAGAATTTCAGGTTGGCAATCTAGTCTTGAGAGAAAATCCTAAAAATCAATCACATCGAGAGCGCAAGGGGAAGTTTGAAACCAATTGGTTGGGTCCCTTTGTTGTCACTGCTACTTTTAGCTTTGAAGCCTATCAACTCTCAATGACTAAAGGAGAACAGCTCTGAGAACTAATCAACGTTCTCCATCTAAAGAAATTCTATGCCTAAGATATTTTGTCTATCGCAAAATATCCTGAAAAAATTATAAATATCAGATTAAGTCTTGAAAAAAATGAACATCTTGGTAAAAACCTAGCAATAGGTGCCTTGATATATCACAAAAAAATAAAAAAATGAAAAAAGTACAAAAAAAATTTTAAAATGAGAAAAAGAAAACATGTCTTGGTGAAAACCTGGAAACAGGTGCCTTGGTAGCAAAAATAGAATCTCTGCCAAGATGGTCAAAACCTGGCAAATAGGTGCCACTTGTTAAAAATGCTCCATCTATTAGCGCAATCTTGGTTTTTCCAAGCTTTCAGTCTTGCTTTAGTTTGTACATATCTCTTGGTTTGTTTCTGCATTCCTGTTTTCAATAAAGTCAGTCTAAGCATCAATCCAGCACAAGCATTTGTATCCTATCAATGTTCAAACTTGGGGGCAATCAATGTCATATTCTATGATCTCCAATATACCTCAGACGAGTCATATCTAGTCAGAGTCCTTTGCAGCTACATCTGAGTCAGTCAATCAGTCTCCTTACCAGAAAGGATTTTGCAATCAAACATAAACAAACATCAAAATGAACAAACACAATCTATGCTTCACATGCTTCTATCTCCTTGTATGCTTACTGATTCACATTGAGATTTTTGAATATTGTGTCCTTTCAAGCTCTTCGACAATGTCCTTTACAGGATTTAGAAAGTGATGACTGGGGGCATAATCTTTTCTTTGTTTTCTGCTTTGAGTAAAACTCTAATAACTTTGGAAATTCTGGATTGAAATGGTGTATGTCTGTAAGAGCCTCCATTTCATGTTGGATGGCCATGAGTACCTCAACCATTGATACCTGGAAAATTAAAGGAAGTTTGATCTAACTTTGTCTTTTGAGTGAGTTCTTACTCCTACTGTGAAACACGATCTTACCTAAGGATGTGAACGATAAAGGGTCATTGTAGGTAATTCACATTGGAGACAAGAATAAATTCTGCAAACTGTTTGGCGTGTTTGTATGCAAGGCGTATTCAAGTCATCACAAAATTTATGTTTTGATGCTTATACAAATTGCTATATCAAAATGGACATGATATTCAGGCCATCCTGGCATTTATGCCTTGGTGCTTATATCTAATCCGACATTCCAAAAATAAAATCAATATTCATATGTCCATGGTTGTCAAGCCAGTGGGCGTTGTATTAATTTTTGAGCATACAAATCAATATTCATATATCTATAGTTTCCTAACTAGTGGATGTTGTCTTGATTTATACAGTTACCTAAAAATTCAATGATGAAAATGATCGACACATGATCAGTGACTAAGTCCTAGGTCCTAGGTTTGCATGTCATTCTGCATGTCACTTTGTGTGTGTGTGAATTTTGTACCTAGTTGTAGACACAACACTTCAGTAAAATATTAGAGGTTAGCAAAAATTAAAATCGTGCAATAGAATGGAAACTAAACTAACCAGGCGATTTATTGCCTTCCAATAGGTGTGAGTATGATCTTCTCAGATTAGACTGAGACCAGTGAAATTGATGACACCTAAATGAAGGATTTGAATGCAAGATAGCAATGAAGTAATGAATGCAAATTAATCTATATTTTTGGGTTATCTATGCAATAAGAATGAGATAAACTGATATGAATCTATTCTAGATGAAAAACTGATATGCCAATTAAGCTACAATGATATGCTAAATATGAAACTAAAATGACAAGATTGATCTCACAAAAAGTTGTTGATTCACAAAGAAGCTTCAATTCTTCAGATGTCGATTCACCAGCGTGATTGTGCAAATTCGTGAATTGATTTTGGCAGAGTAAGTATGCAAACTTGTGAGATTTTGTGGATCATTTGTGAAGAGCTGAGCCTTGATTTTATAGAAATCCAAGGCTTGAGGATGCAAGAGAAAAGCCATAAATCACTCTTGATAAACTTAGGTTGATTTTTGAGTTAACAAGAAATTAAGAATATTTAATTCATAAAATCATGCAAAAGCAATTTTTATCTCAAAATAGAGCTTTTATTTTTTTTTTATTTTTTTTTTCAACTCATCATCAAATGTTGAGTTTCAATTTTAAAATTCATTGTTAATTTCTAGTTGCCTATTTTTTTTTATTTTGCATGATTTAATATGAATTAATTTAATAAATAAAGTGATTTATTCTCCACTTAACTAATTTTGAATTAAAATAATTGATTTATGGGTTAATTAATTATTAAATCAAACTTTTATTCCAATTAAATCATTAAATATGACAACTTGCTTTAATTAATTAAATAAGAATTTAATCAATTAATGATAGGAATCTTGATTTATTGTTAAATTTAAATAATAATAATTAGGAATAAATATAATTAAATTTATTTAAATAATTAAGCGACAGTATTAAATCTAATTAATTAAATATTTAGAATATTCAATTAATCAAACTTTAGGATAAATAAGATCTATCGCCAAATAATCATTAAATTAAAGATAATTAAGATAATTAGGAATATGAAATATTCCCCGATGTAGAATTTAGGATAATCAATTAGGATTCAATAATGTTTAGATATGCCTTAGGTTAGGACTTTGATGTCGATTTCATTCGATATGTCGATATTGGAGGTTAATGAACTTATAGCCCATTTTTGGGGTATTACATTTTGCCCCTCTTTGAATTGTTGTGTGAAGCGCAGTGGTTCAAAGACAGTTTGTGTATGATGTTTGAAATTGATATGAAACATAAATTGATTTGAAATTGATATGAAGATAATAGGTCCTGAATGACCAAAGATAATGTTAACTATAATAGGAAATGAACCGATGATTGTGAAAAAGTGTCAAAACATCTGATTCTGAACCTTATGATTGCGAAGAAGTGAGTGACCGATTCTAGACCCAATTGTTGATAAGAATCACATTGGTATCACATATGAACCCTTCAGTTTCTGAAGAACCAAGGAAATAACACAATTGAGCCGATAGTTACAAAAACTGATACAATTTACAAGATTAAGAGAATACCAGATTCATATGGATCTCGATGAATCTGATATGCCCCAAGCGATGATTGATTTGCCCCGAGCAATGAGGTCTTTTGATGAATCAACAACTAGATGTGGTTGTTGTCTTGATTACTGAGGAAAGATATGATTTCAAATTTAGATTACAAACTTTGAATGATGTGCAATACCATGCCCCCTTTGGGATTAAAATTGAAATCTGACAAGAAAAGTCAGTGTTATAGTTTAGAAGCATGTTAATTTATTTGAGAAGTGGTTAAACATGTTTGAGAATGCATTCTGCATCGTTTGGAGGTCCAGAAGACTAATTTTGACTAGGTTAAACCATGAGTTGACCAAGTTGAAATTTTGATAGTTTGATGTAAGATAATCAGTTAAGTTGAATATTGGATTTCTATGATGATTGAAGGTCGATTATGCAAGTAGTTAATAATATAAATGATCTCATATTTTGATTTTGATCCTGAAAAAGGATTCTACTTACTATTTCATTGGAGGAACCTTCATGTGAGATTCAGCTCTTGTTAGATTTGAAGATGCGATTTGAAGAATCGTTTAAGCATTGAAGTTTAGCCAACCACTGTGAGATCATGAAAAATGCAAAGAGACATGCAAAATGTAATACAATCGAAGACCTAGGACCTAGTCACTGATCATGTGTTAGTCATTCTCATCATTAAATCAATACAATGCCCACTAGTTATGAAACCATAGACATATGAATATTGATTTGTATGTGTAGGAATCAATACAACATACACTAGTCAATCAACCATAGATATATGAATATTGATTTTATTTTCAGAATGTTAGATTAGATATAAGCACCAAGGCACAAACGCCAGGATGACCTAAATATCATGTCCATTTTGATATAGCAATTTGTATAAGCATCAGAATATAAACATTGTGATGACCGAAATACACCTTGAGTTTTAAACACATCAAAAAGTCAAGAGATCATTCTAGATCCAATGTGAATTACCTGTAGTGACCCTTTATCGTTCACATCCTTAGGTAAGATTGCATTTCACAATAAGAGAAAGAACTCAGTCAAAAAGACAATAGTTAGATCAAACTTTCTTGAATTTTTTGGGTATCAATGGTCGAGGTACACATGGCCATCCAATTCGAGATAGAGGCTCTTACAGTCGGACACCATTTCAATCCAAAATTTTCAAAGTTGTTAGATTTTCACATACAAGTAGAAAATAAAGAAAAGATTATGCCCCCAGTTATCACTCTCTAAATCCTATAAAGGACATCATTGAAGAGCTCAAAGGGACACAAAATGCAAAAAATCTCAATTCGAATCAGTAAGCATACAAGGAGATAAAAGCATGTAAAAAACATAGATTGTTTTTAGTTTGTGTTTGATGTTTAATTGCGTTGTTGTAGATGCAAAATCCTTTCTAGAGATAAGGTTGATTGACTGACTTGGATGAAGCTTCAAAGGACTCTGACTGGATATGATACATCTAAGATACATTGGAGGTGATAGGATATGACTTTGATTGCCCCCAAGTTTGAACATTGATAGGATATAGACGCTTGAGTTGATTGGTGTACAGATTGACTTATTGAAAATAAACTGGGAGATATGTACAAACTAAAGCAAGACTGAAAGCTGGGAAAGACCAAGATTGTGTTGATAGATGGAGCATTTTTTAACAAGTGGCACCCATTTGCCAGGTTTTCACCATCTTGGCAGAGATTCTATTTTTACTACCAAGGCACCTGTTTCCAGGTTTTCACCAAGGCACTTTTTTTCTTTTTCTCATTTTTTTGTATTTTTCATTTTTTCAATTTTTTTTGTACTTTTGATATTTTTTACTTTTTTTTGTGAATCATCAAGGCACCTATTGCTATGTTTTCACCAAGATGTTCATTTTTTAGGACTTTTTCAAATTTTTCCAGGATATTTTACCATAGACTGAATATCTTAGGCATAGAATTTCTTCAGACGGAGAACGTTGATTGGTTCTCAGAGTTGTTCTCCTTCAGTCATTGAGAGTTGATAGGCACTAGAGCCAAAAGTAGTAGTGATTACAAAGGGACTTAGCCAGTTGGGTTCAAACTTCCCCTTGCATTCTTGATGTGATTGATTTTTATGATTCTCTGTCAAGACTAGATCTCCAACCTAAAATTCTCTGTGTCTAACTTTCTTGTTGTAGCCTCTAGACATTCTCTTATGATATACTCTGAGATGATCATATGCTACTTGTCTACGCTCATCTAGTAGTTCAAGTTCTTGTAACCTAGACACTCTATAGTCATCATCAGTTACTAGACCATGCATTCTGATTCTTAGTGATGGGATTTCAACCTCAATAGGCAGTACCGCTTCAGACCCATAAACTAAAGTGAAAGGCGTAGCCCCAGTGGGCATTTTGATACTTGTTCTATAGGCCCAGTGAGCTAGATTAATCATGAGATGCCAGTCTCTTCCTATTTTATTAACTGTACGGTGCAAGATTTTCAATAGATTCTTGTTTGAAGCTTTTGCTTGTCCATTCCCTTAAGGATAGTAGATAGATGACCAATGTTGTGTAATCTTGAATTTAGCACATAAATCATCTAGATCTTTGTTCTTGAATTATCCACCGTTATCTGTGATTATGGAATGAGGTATCCCATATCTGCATATGATATAGTTCAATATGAACATAGATATTTGTTTCCCAGTTGCTTTTGTCAACGGGACTGCTTCTACCCATTTTGTAAAATAATCTATAGCTATGATTATATGGGTATGTCCATTAGAGGAATGAGGATGTATAGCCCCTATAAGATCAAAGGCTCATTGATGAAAAGGCCATTGTGTAGTAAAGGGAATTAGATCTCTCCCTGGAGCATGAATTAAGTTGCCATGTACTTGAAACTTTTGACAATTTTTTTCATACTTGATAGCCTCTTTTTCCATTTCAAACTCCCAAGCAAGATTATATCGTGCAGTTCCAATGTCTAGCAAGTTGGAGAACAAGAGGGATTGGCAAGCTGGTGGATGAGATGGAAGACAAGAGATTGAAGGAGAATGAAGGGAAGAAATCCTCAAGGGAAAAATCCTCAAGAATACCCAAGCTAGGGAAAAATTGTCATGTAAAGCATATTTGGACAAGCAATGAAAGGCTAGCATAGGATAAGTCACAAAAGTGTAGTGCAAGAGTAGGAAAGGATGCAGTCCAAAGGAGTAGACATGTCAAGAGGCTTCATAGCACCATGTTTTACTCTTTATTTATTAGATCAAGACCAAAAGGGAAAAGGATAGTGAAAGGCTAGAATGAATGGAGAAAAATAAATATGAAGGTTAAACATGAAAGGAATGAAAGCATGATCATCGTAAAATAGTTCACAAGATAGCCAAATGTTCGTGTATAGATCAACCTTGTCAAGATCAAAGAGAGAAGATGGAATGGATGAAATATGTAGAAGAACTATGCATGATGCTTGATTACCAAGTTTTCATCATGGTACTTATCCAAGGCGCCACAAGGAAGTGGTTTTCACCATAGGATAAATTTATTTCTCTTTACTTTTGCTACCAAGGTGCCTGTTTCCAAGTTTTCACCAAGACACATTTTCTTTTATTTTTATTTTTATTTTTATTTTTTTTAAGAAGGAAAACTTTTTAGATAATGCTCCTTGAAAGGATAAACAATGATATGCCAAGGATTCAAAATGATATGCTCAAAGATGCTGATAGGGAAAGGAAAATGGAAGAGAAAAATGGAGGATAAGGTTTTATGGAAAGTGAGTGAGGTTGGAAGATAGGAGGAATAGGCAAATGAGGAAAAAGGATAGAAGGCAGAAGGATAATGAATGGAAGGATTGTGAAAGGGTAGATGGAAAGGAAGGAAAGATCAACATCAACACACATCTTGAAGGGTGGCGAGAGGATGGAGGAAATGTGAATGAAGGAATACATGAAGGAATATGGCGAATGGATAGCAAAGGTTGTGGTTTAGGCGCATGGAATGGAAGAATATTTTTGGAAGAAGATGAAGTGGAAGTCTTGGGAAGCTTGAATGTCAACCTTACTTTTTGTTCAACATCGGACTCTTTCAAGAGAGACTTTGAAATCCATATAGCCATAGGCTTTTTATTTCCTTTTGATGATCTAGAGAGAATATCTTTAATGATGGATTTTGGAACCCATACTTGTCTTGTAGTTTTTTTCTTAGATGTCTCTTTTGACTTTATGCCTCCATGTCGATTAGAGAAGACATGGTGATTTTCTTTTTTTGATGGATTCTTGTATTTCTTCTTTTTCTTGTATTGAACATTCAAGTTACTTACAAAAGACTTGGGACTTGTGGAAGGAGGATATGACTGGTTTAAATGGGTGGGTGGATGAAAAGGATTCAAGGGTATGCATCTATGTTGATCTTGAGGAAAGATGGGAGATGGAGGGATGTAAGGACCCAAGATGGATGGTGAATTAGGAGAGTTAGGAGGGGAAAGTGAAGGGACATAAGGACCCAAGACAGAAGGCAGATGTGAAGCCCTTAGTATTGGTGGAGGAGGTCCAAGGATGGACATGGAAGATACAAAAGGATAATCAATAAGTTCATCAGCATCTATATGACAACCAAGGATATCAGCATCTTTAGAGTGAGCATTAGAATTTTCAATAGAATCATGGACATATTAAATATGAGCACCTTCTTTGATAGGATTGTTCAAAGCTTGCAAAGACTTAGGAAGATTAGAAAGTGGAAACGAACATGGAGTGGTAGAATAAGAAGATGGGAGACTTTGATCTTGACAAGGATCTTTGGATAGCATAAGCGCATAATTTTTCTCTTGATTTTCAATAGGCTTAACATTGGAAGTAACAACACCATTTTTACCAACCTTAATGGAAGTATCATCTTTGGAAATTGGAAGTGGGGTAAGGTTATTTTGATTGTCAATAAGCTCAATGGTGTAAGTGGTAGCTTGATCTTGCTTAGGAGAAGACTTAAGACATGGTGGAATGAATGAAAAAGGGCGTGCGGGATCAAAAGAACCATGGAACAGATAAGAGACATCATGAAAAGGATTGGATGATATGGAGGTTTCTTGATCTTGATCTTTCTTTATGTTCTTTTCTTTATCATTTTTAGAGTCCTCTTGACATGGAGCCACTTCTAAGGACAAGGAAGTATGTTGGAATTGTATGGAAGACTTTGGAAGAGATGGTGAAGGACTAGATAAAGTAGGCATTATAGCGTATAAAGGCTTAGGCTCTTTGGGTTTAGCATTATTGAAAGTATTTTCAGCCAAGTGAAGGTTAGCTTGAGTTTCTTTAAGAGGTAGCCCTTGAGGATAACTATAGGAAACCGCATGAAAAGTATTAGGACCTTTGGTGGATGAAGAATTTGTGAAAGATTTGGAAGATTTGGAAGCTTTAGGAAATGTATGGGTATTGGAGGAAGTAGGGGATGGAAGGGAACCATCACAAGACAAAGGTTTAGCATTAACATGATCTTGCTTGAGATTATAATCTTTACTTTCAGCATGAGAGTTCTTAGAGGAGAGATCCTTGTAGTATGCACATTTATAATCAGTGCAGTACATTTTATATTCCTCAATAGAAGTAGATGTATTATCTAGGTATTGTTCACAGAAATCATCAAAGTCTCTTTCAAAATTAGAATCATATGGATCACCATCATGATCTATCCAATGTGATGTCCCATTTCTAGTAACCACAAGCACACGATGAGGAGGACTCTTAGGAATAGAGGTGTCATAGGTATCATTATATTGTCCATCATCATAGTCATCATAGTCTTCAAAGATGGGTGTGTCACTCTCCGCGAAAGAGGTATCATAAGGGTTATCATATTGATCATTACAGTATGTCTTGAGATGAGGAGTAAGACTCTTGGGAGAAGTAGAAGAGGAACAAGATCGTGGAGAAGAGGAAGGTGAAGACTCGGTGGAGGAAGAAGACGTGGATGATGAGGAAGAATGAAAAGACTTAGAATATGAAAGATGTTTGGAAGAAGAAGGTCGTGACATGACCATGTGTATGATCCTAGCAAAGGCATCTAATTCAATCAATTTTTCCTTTATTTTCATCATAAATTTATCACTCATGGGCTTTTTGGAATAATACTCTTCAAATTGAGCAATGAGTTCAAGATCATCCATTTTCAAGAGAGGTTCCATAATAAGATAGTTGAAATTCATGGTTCTGGAAGAGGAGGAATCAAGCATGGAAGTGACAGAAGAGATGAATAAAAAAAAGAAGACTAGATAATAAGAGGAAAAGAATCAAGAAGACGTGAAGAGTTTTAGGAAGAAGAGGAAGAAGCGTGAAGGAATAGGAGAAAGGATGGAAATGGGAGACTAGGAAGACATGAGAGATGTGGAAGAAAGAAGACCAAGAGTCATTTTGTGCAACTTGATACCATTTAAGTTCATTTGGATGTTGAGCAACATGTCATAGCACCTGAGATTTGACCTAGACCGACCAAGGATGACTAGAAATGACAAGAATCGGTTCGCTATTTTGATAGAATTTGGGAATAGGTTGTAAAAAGTGGATTTTTGACAAATTTGACCAATCTCTAACAACTTTGACTTTGGCTTTGATACGAGTTTTGAAATTTTAGGATAACTTTTGACACCAGAAAGGATTTTTGCTTCAGATTTGCAATTTTTTAGTTTTTCAGTATCAGTTTGTTTGCAAATTTTTCTGTCCAGTTTTTGAAGATCTATGTAAAGTTTTTCTCAAGTAACCAAGAAGATATCAAGCATGCAAAATAGCAAGTAAGGGAAGCAAGAAATCATCTAAAAATAATGAACAAGGGCAAAAGCAACCTTGCGTATGAACAAGCAATAGTGACTTATTATGCTAATCCCTAGAAATACTACTTGTGTATGTTCCAAAAAAAATTTCAATAACGCACATATTCCTAGAAAATGAAAAATTTGGCCTCACTAGGGTTTGTAGTAATGGTCTGACTCTACAAATTTTGTGATCCCAAGAGGGTGAACTTCAATCCAGCGCACCGAGGTTTTGACACAGTCCAAGAATTTAATCAATCAGGAGCTACTAGGGAGATCTGACAACCCAACAAGAGACCACACTTGTGAAGATTTCTTCCACAAGGACATTTATATAGCGACTGCTGCTACCATGGCGAAAATGGCTATTACCGCTTAAGATTCCATCCACATGGTTGACCCAATTAAGGGAATGTCCACTACAGTTAACCCTCTCTAAAGGTGACTCAAAATATACCACATGGAGACTGGTTCCAGATTCAAGGATCTGAGTTTCTGATACTACCCAAAAAGGGAGTAGAGCATAATCTTCTAGCCTTTTCACTTTTAACCAAAACAAAATAGATAGATTAATCTGACACACTAAGACCAATATTATCTCACAAAGATCTATGACGTCCACCGCTTATGATCTATCAACCCCTTCGGAGAGAGAATATATCAATCAAAAGTTGAAGACACACAAATCTAGTAGAACGTGAGATGCTCTCAATATCCTCCCTACCTACAAGGGTTCCCTCATTGAGAAGAGCTTCGCTGGAAACCCACTCTCTCAAGAACCACAAATAGTGTTCATAGGGCCTAATTACTATGTGTAACAGATATGCAAAAAGCAAATCTATGTTCATTTTAGAGCCCAAAACTGAAGTGTGAATTATGAAAGCTATAAAGGCACTCAAGCTTGACACAAGAGAGTTTGTTTTATGTCTCAAAATGAAGTGTTATCAGATGTAATAGAATACCTGAGTTCCTCACAACGTGCTTAGTAGATTTTACCTATTTTAGCAATTTTTGAGCATTTATCTTCTATCTTTTGTACCCACAAGATGTACCTGCACCTGCACCTGCAAACCAATGTTATGAAAAACTTACCTATTCTTGTACATGAAACCCAATGTTATAAAAATTCATCAAAAAAAGAAACACAACTTTTCAACCCCATGTGGTAGAAAATCAGGTTAGTCAAATATAATATATCATTTGATAATCGAAAAACATGTTGTCATAAAAAAATCAGATTCTGACCAGTCTGCACTAAATCAACAATAACTTTTGCAAATCAAAACAAAATTAATCCAAACCAATGGAAAATTAAAGCTAACTCAAATACCTTTCCAAAAATATAAATTTTAAATCTGTATCATGTCATATGTGCATGTACCAATAAAAATATTAGTCAGATTTCATAAAATCAGGTTCAGACCAGTCTTCACTAAAATGATCATAACTTTTGCAAATCAAAATGAAATTAATCCAAACTAATAGAAAATGAAAGCTAACTCAAATAAATTTTCAAAAATATAAATTTCAAATCTGTATCATGTCATATGTGCATGTACCAATAAAAACATCAGTCAGATTTCATAGAAAAACAGCCCAGAAACTTATCACAAAACTCACAAAAATTAACCTTGTGGTCGTGGGTTCGAGAAAAATGATAGAAATTTGATAGAATAGAATAGGAACCCATTTTAGGGCCCCACGGTGGGTGCCAAAAATGTGTGTGTGAATTTTGTACCTAGCTGTAGACACAACACTTCAGTAAAACATTAGAGGTTAGCAAAAATTAAAATCATGCAATAGAATGGAAACTAAACTAACCAGGCAATTTACCGCCTTCTAGTAGGTGCGAGTATGATCTTCTCAGATTAGACCAAGACCAGTGACATTGATGACACCTAAATGAAGGATTTGAATGCAAGATAGCAATGAAGTAATGAATGCAAATTAATCTATATTTTTGGGTTATCTATGCAATAAGAATGAGATAAACTAATATGAATCTATTCTAGATGAAAAAATGTTATGCCAATTAAGCTACAAGGATATGCTAAATATGAAACTAAAATGACAAGATTGATCTCACAAAAAGATTTTGATTCGCAAAGAAGCTTCAATTCTTCAGATGTCAATTCACCAGCATGATTGTGCAAATTCATGAATTGATTTTGGCAGAGTAAGTATGCAAACGTGTGAGATTCTGTGGATCATTTGTGAAGAGCTGAGCCTTGATTTTATAGAAATCCAGGGCTTGAGGATGCAAGAGAAAAGCCATAAATCACTCTTGATAAACTCAGGTTGATTTTTGAGTTAACAAGAAATTAAGAATATTTAATTCATAAAATCATGCAAAATCAATTTTTATCTCAAAATAGAGCTTTTGTTTTTTTTTTCAACTCATCATCAAATGTTGAGTTTCAATTTTAAAATTCATTGTTAATTTCTAGTTGCCTGGTTTTTTTTATTGTGCATGATTTAATATGAATTAATTTAATAAATAAAGTGATTTATTCTCCACTTAACTGATTTTGAATTAAAACAATTGATTTATGGGTTAATTAATTATTAAATCAAACTTTTATTCCAATTAAATCATTAAATATGACAACTTGCTTTAATTAATTAAATAAGAATTTAATCAATTAATGATAGGAATCTTGATTTATTGTCAAATTTAAATAATAATAATAATTAGGAATAAATATAATTAAATTCAATTAAATAATTAAGTGGCAGTATTAAATTTAATTAATTAAATATTCAAAATATTCAATTAATCAAACTTTAGGATAAATAAGATCTATCGCCAAATAATCATTAAATTAAAGATAATTAAGATAATTAGGAATATGGAATATTCCCCGATGCAGAATTTAGGATGATCAATTAGGATTTGATAATGTTCAGATATGCCTTAGGTTAGGACTTCGATGTCGATTTCATTCAATATGTCGATATAGGAGGTTAATGAACTTATAGCCCATTTTTGGGGTATTACACTTTGCACTTTGCATGATTGCATTTATCTCATGATTGCCGAATCAGCTTAACACTTAAACGATTCTTCAAAACAATGCTAAACATGACACAAGGACTGAGCTTTGTATGAAGGTCCCCACCTCTAATCAGCAAGCTAATTTCAACATTCTGAACCTATTTTCGGGATCAAAATTGAAATCTGAGATCATTTACTTTGTCAAAATCGCGATTTAAAATTTTCAGACCCAGGACGACCGACTGCTTGCATAATCAACCTTCTAAACATCAAATGAATCTAGGATTCAACTTAACTGATTATCTTACATCAAACTATTTGAATTTCAATTTGGTCAACCATGGTCAAACCTAGTCAAACTTGGTCTCCAGGACCTCCAAACGATGCAGAATGCACCTCCGGACGTGTGCAACCACTTCTCAAATCAATTAACATGCTTCTAAACTATTACAACGCTGACTTTTCTTGATCTCAAATGGGGCATGGTATTTCACATGAATCAAATCTGTAAATCAAATCTTTCTTTTAGTAATCAAGACAACAACCACGCCTAGTTACTGATTCATCAAAAGACCTCATCGCTTGGGGCATATCAGATTCATCAAGATCCATATCAATTTGGTATCTTAATCAATCTTGTGAACTGTATCACCTATTCGTAACCATCGATTCAGTTGTGTTATTTCCTTGGTTCTTCGTAACTGAAGGGTTTAGATTTGGCATCCTTTCAATTCCTTTGGACGATCAGGTCTGGAGTCAAGATAGTCACTTCTTCATAATCATAAGGTTCAGAATTAGGCATTTTGACACTTCTTCATAATCATCAATTCATTGTTGATATAGTTAGCATCATCTCAATTCTTTGGTCAACCAGGACTTGAATCACCAACATCTTCAAATCTATCAATCGGTTTCTATCTCGAAATCATTTAATCTCTCAGGATCAGTTTTTCCACCACATAACTAAGTCCACATCTTTATCAAAAATAGATTAATCTTTGAACCATCGCGCTTTGCACAGTAATTCAAAGAGGGGCAAAATGTAATACCCCAAAAATGGGCTATAGGTTCATTAACCTCCTACATCAACAAATCAAAAGAAATTGACATCAAAGTCCTAACCAAAGGCACATTTGCACATCAGTTTATCAAAACCCTAATTGATTTTTATCTTAATTCTGCATCGAGGAATATTCCTTGAATATTCCTAATTTATCATAATTATCTTGATTGAATATTATTTGGCGATAAATCATATTTATCCTAAAATTTGATTATTTGAATATTTTGGATATTTAATTAATTAAGATTAATTTTTCCACTTAATTATTTAATTAGATTTAATTATATTTATTCCTAATTTATATTATGTAATTTTAACAATAAATCAAAAATCTTAAAAATAATTGTTAAATTCTTATTTAATTAATTAAAGCAAGTTGTCAATATTTAATAATATAGTTTGGAATAAAAGTTTGATTTAATAATTGATTAACCCATAAATCAATGTTGGAACTAGGAGAGATAGGTACTGAGAGGGGAGGAGTGAATCAGTGCCTTCAAAAACTTTACTTGTAAACCTTTCTAATATATAGTTGTAAACAGTAATAATCGACCAAAACAACTTGAATCAATCATTCATTTAACTTAAGAAAGTAAACAACATGAAATCAATATGACAATCACATGACACAAGTATTTTGGTAATGCAGAAACCCTTGTTAGAAGGTAAAAAATGCGGTGGGGATGACACCCACAAATTCTTCACTACTACAGATAGAAAAGCTTTGCCTATTATGGCTACAAGTTTTGATCACTTCTTGTGATCTCACCCTGTTAGGAGTGACATGTTAGATAAGTTAGATCTACCTAGTTATAGGATTTTAACAACACTAATGAAGTGTGCACTCGATTAAGAGATTTACATAAGATTTTTAAGTCTACTCTGTTAAGAGATTTTATCCAAAACTCTATTACAATTGTCAGAAAGCAATAGGTAATTATCTGCTAATTGACAACTCAATTGTTTGATATAGATCTATAAGCTTTGATAAAATATCACCTTACTTGTGATGAATCTCTGCTCTGAACTTTTCGGTAGCCTTTTCTGATTCTACTCAATTTGAATTCCTCTGTACTCGGATATGCTTTGTTAACTGATAGACTTGAAGTTAGGCAATTGCTTCAAGTGCTCCGTGATTCATATATCAGCTCACACCAAAAATGATGTGAACACACAAATATATAGTGTTCTATTTTTGTCGCTTCAACAAAATTAGGTTACATAACATAGTCATAACCCTAAGATCTACAGTGTACAATAATGACCTAGATCAACTATTACAAAAGATATACATTGCATTTAATGAATATCATCACATTAAATGTTTCTTGATCTTGGTAAAACATTTTATGAACTATTGTAACCGTATGCATAGAAGTATGTGTCATTTCAGATTACTATGTCATTTTTTGTGATCCTTGGTAAACACTGTATAAACTGCTCGGTGTTTACTGTCTGTCGGTGTCGGTGTCTATTGGTGCTTGGTAAAATGTATGTTGCTTGGTATATATGCTTTATCGACTAGTCTATCTTGCTTCTAGTTACCAATTAGCTCAATGTAAGTGACCAACCGATATCTTTACAAACCTTTGATACTAATGACAACCTTAAATGCTCATTAGAGATAACAATCTCCCCCTTTGGCATTAGTATCAAAAATTTGAATGTATATAGACAAAATTTTCTATATAACTTATACTTCCGCCATATACATATACAAAACAAAAAATTTCTAAGTACTAAGTACTCCCCCTCGGTGCATGCTCCCAGTAATATGTAGTATACATAGCATCTATGTACATATTTGGCATAAAGACTTATACATTGTTTTCCCCCTTTTTGATAGTAATGCCAAATACAAAAATTAAGTAGTATAGTCATATTTTGTCAAAAATATGTTGATGGGTTTTCTTCACTAACTCCGAGAGGTTTTCCCATTCCTCTTTCAAGTTGGTGAGAGAAATATGCTCAACACCGATTTGTGCATGCATGTCAAAGATGTTATCTAACATCGAAATTTCTGGTGTTGCAACGAGTTGTTCAAATTTGACAATGTGTGCCTCAAAAAATTTCAGATATGGTAGGAGTTTTGTCTGTAACTCAGTAACATGATTTGTTATGTGCTCTTCTTGTTTCTTCAAATCTGCTATTAGCTACCTGAGTTCCTGAACTCGGAGAATGTGCTTTAAGAAAGCATTTGGCTTGGTTATGGCTACATTTTTACTTAACTTTATTTCTGCTTCCAATCCTTTGATCTTCTCACTGACTTCAGTAGTGAAGGTGTCTATAGTACAAAGCTTCAGTAAGAAATTACAAATTAACTGGGTGATAGTTTTTATCTCGGTGATTACCTTAGATAATTTGACCTCATTCAATGCCACTTCAAGGCTTATTTTCTCTACTAGTTTGTGTTGTATCCTAGATTCTGACCTTTCTTCAATTCATTTATCTGCATCAATATCTGGGGCGTTGATCTTCTTGACAAGTGTAGCAAGTTGATCTATGATAGGAGTATCCTCATCAATATTCACCTCAGGTACTACCTGTTGTAGGATATCCCTCACATCTGTTAAAATCTCTTTTCATTTGTGTTCTTCCTTCGACTTCTCTTGAGCTGCCTTTCTTGAACATAATTCCTCATATTTGCTCAAGTCTTCGGGGCTTAGGGTCCTCGGGTCACACTCAGGGATAATTATCACTTCATCTAGGGTGACCAACCCTTTTCCTTTCTTTTTCTTCTTCTTCTTCTTCGGTGCTAGAGGTGACTTCTTTTCAATAATAGCAATATTTTTATCTCTAGATTTCGGAGTATCCTTCCTGGTTAACACACGTTCTGCCTTCTTCTTCTCCTCAGTAGTTGTAGTCTCGGTTGATATAGTGGGAGTCTCGGATGTGGTGTCAAGTGGGATTACCTATGTTTCCTTTGTTTCTTCTATTCCTTTTGCCTCAGTTGAAGGTGCCTCTGTTTGTGTAGGCTCATCTGTCTCTGCAGGTTTCTCAATGTCTTGATCCCCTATGATGTCTTTGTTTTGCTCGGGGTCTAAGCCTTCAGGTTGTACTTGTGAAAGAATTGTGACTGCTTCTGCAAGTATAGGAAGTTTACCCAGTAGTGATATAAATAGACATTCAGTGTCTAGTACTTCATCTTGATTAGGTGCAATATTTACATCTTCATCATCTTTGTCATCAGGATCACCATTTGTGATGTCCTCAATGAGTACATTGTCATCGGTTTTCTTCTCTAGTTGAATTTCTACTTTATCTAGTGCATCCTGTGAAACACTTATTTCTCCCTTTTGATCAGTGATATCAATTACCTTGGCAACTGATAGACCATTCTTCTTAGATTTCTTTGTTGTTCCCTCATCAATACAAATACCTTTACCTTTGGAATTGTGTCTCTTCTTAGACAAGTTCAAAAATACTTCTTGCTCATCTTTTTCTTCGGCCTTAAAAATTGATGTCCATACAAAATCAGTTGCGGTATCCATATCTGCCACATTTTCATCCATTATCATCATGGCTCGGTTCTTGATCATAAATTTTTCTTGGTATTTGGTCATGTACTCACTAATTTCTCCAAAGCTTAGATGTGGGGCTGCCCAAACTAGAGAGCGTTCTCTCTTTCTTTTCTTGGTGTCTAGTGCAATAGCCCATTTTTTAGTAATCTTGTCATCCAACTTCTTCGGTAATGCACAGGCAAATTCCATTGGAACTTTCTTGAATTTAATCATCATTTGGATGACAACCTCTTCTATCTTGGTATGATCTTCATTTGACATCTTGTCAAATCTATCTAGTATGGGATCGGTAAGATCTCCGTTCTCAATGATGTCTTCAATAATTTCATCTATTGTTTTTGCCTTGTTACTGACCACCTTGAATTTATTGACATTGTCTTTAGTCTCAGTTTCCTCAAGATCTTATTTATTTCTGATCAATTTTCTCCTTTTCTTTGGTGCCTCAGCTACAACCTTATTCTTTCTCTTTATATATTTCTTTGTCAGTGTAGCTGCCCTCATTTTTGTTAGTTTCTCTATTTCTTTCTTCTCGAGTGGTGAAGCTACAGTTGATGATCTTGTCTTCATACTTTCTTGTACTGGTAACTGCTTCTTCATAGGAATTTCAGGTGGAGGAACTAGTGTGGGATCTTCTTCTTCATTGGACTCAGTCTCCTCACTATCATATGGTTTGTTAGCCAACTGTAATTGACCTTCGGTTGCCTATTCAACCGGTGTCTCTTTAGGTATTTTAGACACATCTCCATATCTAGAAGTAATATTTTTCTTCATCTTCTTTACCTTTCTAGATATTTTACCGATCTCTATATTTGTTGAAATTCTAGATTTGGCCTCTTCATATACTCTGAACCTAGTGGCAATGAGATCTTTTGGTAATGTAAGCAGTGCATTAATAGATTTCAGTGCAAAATCATGGTTCATTTCATAACCCATCGGTGCCAACCATTTTATCCTAGGTTCAACTACTTTTATCAAAGTATAATCTGTGTTGACTACAAAACATATATCATTCTCAAAATTTTCAACTAATTCCCTCGGAATTCTGCTTCTTTTCTGCATTTTAGTCTGAAATTCTTTGAAGTATGCATCAAACTCTATGTTTAGTTTATCTCCTAACTTATTCATCATATCATTGATCTATTTTGTTATCAGTATATTTGGTTTCCAATTTACTTTACTGATGCCAGGTACATACTTTTGTAGATAGAAAAATATGCAAACAAGTAGTGATCCGAACTTACATGTATTAGACTTATTTTTTCTTATTGTCTTCATATTTTCCTGCAGTTGATGAAATAGTACCTCGACAAGATACACCTAGTGACCTTTCACCATAATTTTGTGCACCATGTCTACTGCGTTGCAGGGTACGTTGTTGAGTCTGCTTGATTAAAATAACTTGTACCTGATCACATGTGTTGTGAACTTAACTGCTGGGTCTCTAATTGTTGAAATTTTTAGTGCTCGACCATCCCATTGTGCTCTAGTATTCTTCTCAACATCCGGTCATGATGAACTATGAAAGGCTTTAGCCTTGTCAGTTGTAGGGAGCCTAGTAACCCTACTAATCATTTTCTTGTTAACCTCTACCGGTTTATCCAACCAGAATTTGTCATCGTGAGACCTGCTCAAAATGATTCTGATCCAATCAGTCTTAAATGATTATGAAAAGTGTGTGATACACGATAACCCTGATTCCTCAATCTCCTTGTGATCTATTTTTAATTTACCATTGATGCCACAGATTTGTTGATATGCTGCAATAGTTTCAAAATCTCCAACTTCTCTAATTTTGCAATGAATATATGATCTTACGTCTTCTATCAATAAAACCCTATCTGGTATGCTAGAAAAAGCACCCATTGTATCTGTTTGTGCTGCGACCTTGGGATGTGGCTTAAACTTCAGTTCGTTGAAATTTGCCCTAATGATTAGATTAACTTCCTCCTCAATACTTTGTGATTTGCTTGCAAACGATGTAGATGCCATAAATTGATTATAGGGTTTCGACAAGTAGTAGGATAAAAAGTATTTGATAATAGATGAACTTACTCGAAATTATCAAAGAGTGATGTCGGTTCGATCTACAATAGCCTTGAATCCTTCTGAAAATCTTTCTAGCTCGAACTCTTCTTTGTGAAATCTCCACTCTTTGAAATCGCAATGTAACAATAAACTCTATTTCCCGTGTATTTATAGACTTTTTGATATTCTTGCTCAAACTTTCATGCAATAAATGCTTGACCTCACTTTCGGTACGAAACAGTTGTCAGCTCGGTGACAACTAAAAATTTTATTCGCTCGATTAACATAGCATTTCTTCGTCAGTTGATACATGTTCTCGGTTAACCTTAAATAGTGATTACCAACTGGTAACCAACTCTCAGTATCTCTTTTACCAAGTGTATAACATTGTTAGCTCATAACATATAAACCATAGTGCATCTTTATTCGTGCTGATTTGGCATAAGTACATCATGTATAAGGAACTGTATGTAAAATGTGATCATTTGAAATGTCAGTCCCATACATACCTATTTCACCTTAAGTGGAGGTACCAATGTCACCCAATCTAGTGGACGAGGTTTTACCGACATCATTACTTGACTCAACATTCTCATTAGATGCCTTCTTCCACATAGTGTTCCTTAACTTCATGATATCTGCGATAGTATATCCACTCTTAAATATATGGTTTTCATTTGGCGCTCGGTCTCTGTAATTCTAGCTTAAATGACCGACCCTATGATAGTGCATACATGCCATTCCAGTGCTTGTCCAGCTTCTTGATTGTCCAATCTGACTCTTTCTAAAACAATTTGCTACAATGTGTCCATATCTACCACAAGCAGTACAATTAGCCCATGTATTATAATCCCAAAAGTAAAAGTTACCTTGTCTCTTCGGTTGATAGGGCTTTCGTTGTGTTTTCTTCTTAGGAGTCCATACTTGCTTCATCTTAGCCTTACACTCTCATGTAGTGTTTCCATGTTTATTACAAGTATAGCATATTTTCTCCATAGTGGTATTGTTAGCAATATCATTTTGTTTAGCTCTACACTCATATGTTGGATGTCCAAACTTACCATAGTAATAACAATATCCATTAAACTTAGGAGTGACAGGAGGTTTACCTTGTGCTTTGCTTCTACATACATTAGATGTATGTCTCGGTTTGCCACAGTGATAACATGCCAACACTTTAGGTTTTTTATTTTGATTGTTGTTGACTTGTTCAACTTGTTGTGATGATTCTCCTTCACCAGTGTGGCCTATACCAGCTCTACTCCCAAATCTTCTTTGATTAGTCAGAAAGTCATCAATCTTCTTAGAACTGCCCTCAGCAAGTTTCTTCATTTCATTTTGTTGTTGTTGATTTTTCACTTCATTTCTCAGCTTCTCATTCTCCTCTTTGAGTCTTGCAACATATTCTAGTCTTCTTAACAATTCTCCATTCACTTGGTTTACCTCTTGATTCACAGTCATCATTTGATTAGTTACTTGGAAATGACGATCAGTGAGTCTTTGTATTTCACTCTCTTTAGCTTGAAGTTGTTCAATCATCTGTCTTGGGTCATCAATAGCTAGATTCCTTTCTTGCTCGGCTTGTCTTGCATTGTTCATTGTTTCTACCATTCTCACCATCCGATATTCTTGACCGATTTGTAGTGCTTTCACTTGATCAGTTAAATGTTGATTCTTTTCAAATAAATCAGTGATTATGCTTTCAGATCCATCAGAGATGCTTCTAGAACTAGATCCAACATGCTCAAACATTTCATCAATAGGTTCTTCATGGTAACCGATCTCATTTTGTAGAATAGCTAGGTTCTTCCTTTCAACCAGTAATTTCTTTAGTCCTTCCTTGGCTTGCTTATATTGTTCCACAAACATCTGCATCTGTATCTTCCGATTCTCAATAGTCTTATCAAGCTTGCATCTCTTCATGACTTAGATCTTTACTCTTCAATGGTTAAACTATTCAATAAGAGAACTGAGCTCTAATACCAATTGTTGGAACTAGGAGAGATAGGTACTAAGAGGGGAGGGGTGAATCACTGCCTTCAAAAAATTTACTTGTAAACCTTTCTGATATATAGCTGTAAACAGTAATAATCGACCAAAACAACTTGAATCAATCATTCATTTAACTTAAGAAAGTAAACAACATGAAATCAATATGACAATCACATGACACAAGTATTTTGGTAACGCAGAAACCCTTGTTAGAACGTAAAAACTGTGGTGGGGATGACAACCACAAATTCTTTACTACTGCAAATAGAAAAGGTTTGCCTGTTAGGGCTACAAGTTTTGATCACTTCTGATGATCTCACCCTATTAGGAGTGACATGTTAGATTAGCTAGATCTACCTAGTTATAGGATTTTAACAACAGTAATGAAGTGTGCACTCGTTTAGAAGATTTACATAAGACTGTTAAGTCTACTCTATTAAGAGATTTTATCCAAAACTCTATTACAATTGTTAGAAAGCAATAGGTAATTATTTGCTAATTGAAAACTCAATTGTCTGATACAGATCTATAAGCTCTGATAAAATATCACCTTACTTGTGATGAATCTCTGCTCTGAACTTTTTGGTAGTCTTTTCTGATTCTACTCAATCTGAATTCCTCTGTACTCGGTTCTATTCTGTTAATTGATAGACTTGAAGTTAGGCAATTGCTTCAAGTGCTCCATGATTCATATATTAGCTCACACCAAAAATGATGTGAACATACAAATATATAGTGTTCTATTTTTGTCGCTTCAACAAAATTAGGTTACATAACATAGTCATAACCCTAAGATCTACGGTGTACAATAATAACCTAGATCAACTATTACAAAAGATATACATTGCATTTAATGAATATCATAACATTAAATGTTCCTTGATCTTGGTAAAGTGTTTTATGAACTGTTGCAACCATATGCATAGAAGTATGTGCCATTTCAGATTACTATGCCATTTTCTGTGTGTTGGAAATATTCAGGAATTAACCAAGTTACTGAGAGGGGAGGGGTGAATCAGTAACTCCAAATTTTCTTTCAATAACAGATGTATTAACATATAGTTCACTTTATCCTTATGCATATAGAAAGCATGAAACTTAAAAGCATTCACAACAATGACAAAGAGATTTGGTTACCCAAAATCCTTCCAAAAGAAAGTAAAAATGGGGTGGGGATGAAACCCACAAAGCTTTAGTACTGCAGTATAAAGTTGGCCGGTTAAGGCTTACAATTGATCACTTCTGATGATCTACCCTGCTAGGAGCAGTAAGGACTGCTAGGTCCACCTTGTTAGAGGTTTTACAAACATACAATGAATTATGCACTCGGTTAAGAGATTTTACAAAGACTGTTAAGTCTACCCGGTTAAAGGATTTCAAGCCAATTCACCTATTAGGATGAAACAGTAGATCTCTTACTTTGCAACTGGATTGCTGAATGAGATTCGCTGATGTACTGATCACCTTCTGTGATGAATTTATCTTTTCTGCTTCTTATACTATTGTAGCCCTTTGTAATTCGCTTAGCTCTGCCTTTTATCTCTTTTTCATATTCATTCATACTCATACATCTTGGTATTTTTACAACATTGTTTATATACAAGTTTAAACAATTAATTACAATTACAATTACAAAGTCGGCTTGACAAATAAACATAAGTGCTACTAAGTCGGCCCAAGTATGGTTACACGGTTCCTGCAAACTAACTCGGTGACTTTCTGATACTCGGTGTCCACTGCATTACTTGGCATCGTCATGCACTCGGTAGAAGTGAAGGCACGGTTCATACTAACCACTCGGCAGGTTTTGAACTCGGTAAATACTGGTGACTCGGTAGACATAATGTTACTCGGTTTACACTGTCCTGCTCGGTTTGCACTGTCCTGCTCGGTTTGCACTGTTCTGCTCAGTTTGCACTGTTCTGCTCGGTTTGTACTGTTTTGCTCAGTTTGCACTATTCTGCTCGGTTTGCACTGTTCTGCTCGGTTTGCACTGTTCTGCTCAGTTTGCACTGTTCTGCTCGATTTGCACTCAAAATGCAAATAAGTGTTGTCACTAGTGGCAATCCTGCTTAATGCCAACACTGTGATCCTCGGTAAACACTGTATAAACTGCTTGGTGTTTACTGTCTATCGGTGTCTGCTGGTGCTCGGTAAACTGTCTGCTACTCGGTATATATGCTTTACTGACTAGTCTGTCTTGCTTCTAGTTACTAATTAGCTCAATGTAAGTGACCGAATGATATCTTTACAAACCTTTGATACTAATGACAACCTTAAATGCTCATTAGAGATAACAATCAATTGTTTTAATTCAAAATTAGTTAAGTTGAGAATAAATCACTTTATTTTTAAATTAATTCATATTAAATCATGCACAATCAGAAAAGCAGTCAACTTTAAATCAATTATCAATTTCAATTTGTTAACTTTCTAAACTCAACATGTGATTGTGAGTTGAAAAAGTGAACTAAACTCTATTTTGAGATTAAAAAAACTGCTTTTGCATGATTTTATGAGTTGATCTATCCCTGATTTCTTGTTAACTCAAAAATCAACTAGAGTTTATCAAGAGTGATTTATGGATTTTATCAATGTATCCTCAAGCCATGGATTTCTATATAATTGAGACTCAGTCCTTCATCTAAAACATCCCTCGAATTTGCATCTGAAGAATCAAGTTTTTGCGAACAAGGCGATTGTGAGATTTTTGTTATGGTTTTTAGGGTTCATAGCATTCATTCATAGCATATCATTGTTAGATTAATTTGCATATCATTTCAATTCATTCTAGATTAGTTTCATATCAAGTTTTTTTCATCTTATTGCATTTGAAAACCAAAACAAAATAGATTAATTTGCATTCATATTTCATTGCTTTCATCATTTTAAATCCTTCGTTTAGGTGTTGCATTGTCACTGATCTCGGTCTAATATGAGAATACCATACTTGCACCTACTAGAAGGTAGTAAATTACCTAGTTAGCTATATTGTGTTTATTTACATATTTCTTTGATTTGCTAACCTCTAATGTTTTATTGAAGTGTTGTGTCCATAGCTAGGTACAAAATTCACACACACAGTAAGGTCCCAAAATGGATCTAGTATATAGAGGATACGTGCTTGAAGATTTTGGGATATAGGGACCTAAAATGGATTTGGAGGATGAAGGAGGAATGTGATAGGTTGTCCTAGGCTGTAATGATGGAGGAGGAGGAATAGCGTTGTATGCTTTGAAGGGACGATGGGAAGATGCAGTGGTGTTTTTGGATGTGTGATTGAATTTGGTTGTAGTTGTGCCAACATTTTTGGAGGAAGTGCCTTCTTCGGATGTGTGACCAATACCACATGATTTTGGATGTTTCTTGTCTTGGATGGGCTCCAAATTTCCTTGTTCATGAGCACCTAGACATTTGCCTTGATAATTCCATTTCTTGAGCATTTTATCCAAACAAGGATATTTCTGACTTGGGGAATATGATAAACATCTAGTTTCTAGTTCCCTGATGGAAGATATGGAACTTATTGTTTCTACTTCAAGTGGGCTACCTTTGACAAATGTAAGCAGACCAAGAGGGTAGAGTGATGGCAATGGGATAGTTTGGATTGGAGGATCCTCAACTGTAGAGGATAAGATGATGGGATCTTGACTAGGATTAGGAGATGGTAACAGATCTTCAGATGGAGCAATCATGATGATATGATCTTGGATTGGAGTAATTTGGATTATAAGCTCTTGGATTGGAAGAATTGGGATAATGGAATCTTATTGGATTGGGGGTGATGGAATAAATAGAACATGTAATAGAGGAAGTGAAGGGATAGGATCTTGATTTCCATTTATGGGTGTTTCAACATGCTTTTGGACAAGATCTTCACTAGATTGGATTGGTGTGTATAGAGTGCTGGGGGATGTATGGATGGACTCTTCAGATGGAGTGGATGGAAGGATGGGAGATTCTACAACTGTGATGGCAGGAAGAAGGGTGAACTGTTGAGACTCATTGGATGTGCTTTGGATAATGCTAGGAGGAGGAGAAGTGGATGGAGTTTTGGTGAATTCAATGCATAGGAATGACTCAATGATGCTAGGAGATGGAAGAGGATCAATCAGTGGGATATATGGAAGAAGGATAACAAATGGGGGAGGTTGATGAGGCTCATCAATGATGGCTTCACATGAAGGATTGAGATGGCATGTCTCGTCAGCTGTAGGAGTGGGATTTTTTGTTGGCTTCCTTGTGAAACTCCTTGGAGACTTTTGGATTGGAGGAGGTGATGGACTAGACTATGTAGAAGATGGGGAGCTATGATAGTTCACACATGGAGGTGGAGAAGAAGACTATGAACTTGCTTGGGGGAATGATGGTGTAGATGAGGAATTGGAAGATGGCATGACTAGATAGTTCACATAGGTAGGTTTAGAGGAAGCTTGAGAATTGAATTGGTTATTTGGTGAGGTAGGAATGATGGATTAAGGTACGGGATATGAAGCTGATTGAAGGATGCATTCCTTTTGTGGGAGGGGATTTGTGGCAATGCAGTTTAGAATAGAAGAGGTTGGAATTAGATAGGATGGTGGATTAGGGTAATGGATTGGAAGACTAGGATTTGGGATTTAAAAATGATTTGGAGGATAAGGAGATGGAGGATTTGGATTAAGGGATGGGAAGACTAGGATTTTGGTTTTGAAAATGATTTGGAGGAGAAGGGGATGAAGGATTTGCATAAGGGATGTAACTTGGAGTGTTTCTATGGAAAGATGGTGATTGGGATATGACCATAGAAGGGGATGGAGGTATGAAGGATGCATATGGAGGATATGTAGGTTTAAGATAGGAAGAAGGTATGGATGAATAGGATAGTGGATTTCCCTTGTTAAAGGTAGAATATAGAGTGTTACTGGATATGCTTGAAGGCATGGTAGGATATTTTGGAGGAATGATTGGATGCTGGGGGATGTTTGGAGAAATATTGCTAATACTTTCAAAGTACGCATCATGATCCACAAGATTCTCATCATCATCATGATAGGATGGATTGAGAGGAGAGACATAATAACCAAACTCATCATAATAGTTTTGAGACATGCTGCCTTGTGGATGAGTTGGATGAATGATGAAGATGAATTGGAAGACTAAGGCTTTGGACTAGGATGACTGACAAGATCAAACTAGGATGACAGGTTTCTGCAAGCTTGGATGATTTCTGGATTTGAAGGTTTTGACTACCATGGCAACAAGGATTGATTTGTAGAACTCTTCACTTTGTGTTTGTTCAATAGATGTTTTGCACTAAGTTTGAAACTTCAGAAAACACATCAAGCAGAAACTACCTAAGGGAAGGCGAGTATAAAAAAATCCTTGCCCATAGCTTGATACCCCATAAAAGGGGATACATATGGTGAGTATCTTAAGGTGATCCAGTAAACCCCTTGGATCGGTCCTCGCACAAGGATTCTGATACCTTCAGATGTAGATAGGGTAGCTTCTATTTTATCAAGTTTGTAGTTGTTCTATGGAGTCCTCCCAATCGGTTTTTATGCGCGTGACTCACTTAAGAGCCTAGTTGACCATGCTAGAATCATAGGGATTATTCACCTACCCTGAGCTACCATCAACACACATCGTCTGAGCTTGAGGGGATGTAAGCGAGAGTTTTCTCAGTGCTTTATTTCTATACCGGTTGGGGAAGGTACCAGTTTGAGGTTGTTCTCTAGAGAGGAAGCGCTTTTCTCCCCAGACATGCCTCTCTAAAAGTAAAATAGATGAACTTGTTTGAGTTCAAGTGTTTTACGTTACTTACATTAACAAGGATTTGCAAAATTAAAACTCCTAGATGCACATCAAGAAGAGTTATTTTTCCAATTTGATTTTTAAGTGATTTGAAATGAATGCTTGCAAATACATGTGATTAAGTTTTTTATTTTTTCTTTCCCCTTTGAAAACAAGAATTTTGAGAGATTTGTGATTTCTTTGTTTTGGGCATTCAAGATTGAATTTGCATGCTTTAGGAACTTTGAATTTGAACTTGAAAGGAAGGGAATAGAGATGCTTTTCTTTCACCTTTAAGTCATTCAAGAATGTGTTCGATTTGGACTCAAAGAAAAATGACTCTTTTGGGACTTTGCTTCATTTCCTTAGTTTCATTCAAGAATTATGTTGTCTAGTGTTCAATTTTAGATCAAAAGGAAAATTCCTAGATTGGTTTGGTGCATGAAACTTTGAAAAATATTCAAGATTTTTTGAAAAAAAACAAATGTTTGAACATATATCAAAGCTTTAGAATCAGTTTAGGAAACTATAGGAACTATTAGGACTCTTTAGGAACCAAAATAGAAAAGACGTGCAACTTTTTCTCCTAGTTTGAATGAATCTTTGAAAACACTTAAGGAGATGCAAATGAAGTTCACTTTGATTAAGAACAAGTTTTTTTTAAGATTGCTTTGAGAACACTTTGGAATGATCTTGATTTGATTAGGAACCAAATAGGAATGATAACGAAAAATTTGTGGTTCTTTTTAAGCTTCCAAAATTTGAAGTGTTCCTAACTTGCATGAATGACTTCAAAAATCCTAGATTTGCATGAATGAGGTTCTTTTTAGCCAACTGAAAGACCTTAGAAGTGATTTTGAATGTTTTTAGGACAAATTAGGACTGATTTTAGTTATTAAGGACTGATTAGGAAACCTTTAGGAACAAGATTTTTGTTAAGGCAGTCAAGATTGCATTTGAAGTTCGTTTTAAGCAACCAAATGAAAGATTGAAGTTTCTATTTAGAAAAGCAAGTTAATGAACCTTAAGGCCTTAAGATTTTAGTGATTTTTTTTTTGTTTGTCCTCTAAGAAGTACCTACAAAACCTGCAAAGAACCAAAGGTTAAAGCTTAATGAAAATCATGAAATTACCTTTTACTGGTATGAATGCGTGGTTACAGAGAATAAATGCGCAGTTCTAGGTGACAAATGCGCAATTTTATAATTTTGCACATATGCGTAGCAACAGAGAATGTATGCGCAACTATACCTATTTTGCTAAAAATGTTTTAAAAATGTAAGTTTTCTACTAAAAACAAATGTGCAGCTCTATTTCACATATGCATAGCAAGAACGTATGGATGCACAACAAAATTACATGAATGCATAGTTTTGGTGAACAAATGCGCTGTTTTACAATTTTTCAAACACATGCGCATTTATGGACAACAAATGCACAGTTTTGGTGAATAAATGCGCAGTTTTGGTGAATAAATGCGCAGTTTTACAATTTTCACACAAATGCACATTTGTGGACAACGAATGTGCAAGTGAGACTGAGAATAAAATGATACAATCCAGATTTTTAAAATTTTTTTTAAAAAAAGGCCAAGAAATGTTGATTTGGGAGCAGATGATTAGGACAGGGGTCCCACTAGGTGTGCCAAAATGTAGACTAGGCTATTTGTATCTGTTTTGGAAGGCGTAGACATTCAAACATTAAGTTTTAATCTAGCATCATATCAATTCAAAACATTAACTTCTAAGCTAAGCCACCTCAGATAGAGCTTAAACAGGTGCACCCAAGCACTGTTTGATTTGCTCTCACTTTAGGGATGTGGGTGTGCTCTCTATTTGCATGGAGCATGTCCCTAATACTTTTAGGATGGTATCCAGATTGATTAGGGACCATAAGAACCCCACAGTGATACAAAACCGGGTATAGAACACCCGTTTTGCCCCTAAGGCCTCAAGGATCCTAATGAGCTAAAAATGCAGATTATGCTATGAATGTTTATTCTAAGTTGATTTTAGTCCAAAATAAATATGATATGATGAAAGAAGTTATGCAAAATAATGAAAGAAACTAGGTTAATCCATTATTGCTAAGCTATGATGTGTTAGAAAGCTTGAAGAAAATAATGAAATCTAACAATTATGTTAAAAGCTTAAGATGATCTAGATGCAAACTTCCATGATAACAATGTATAAATGATATGAACTAAGCTAATACTTTACTCTTAGAATGAGGATTATTTATGGGATTTGGGAAGGGCTTGGGTTAGGAGGATGAGTTAGGGTTAGAGTTAGGGTTTGGGGTATGGTTTGAGGTATGGTAAGGTTTATCTTGGGTTAGGGTTGCTCACACATGTGTGAGCAACACTAGGGAAGTGTGCAAGGGGAACAAGTGTGGAAGAAGAGACATGAGTCTCTTTATGAGGTTGTAAGAAGCCTTAAAGAGTATGTAAGAGGCTTAAATGAGTGTGTAAGGCTCGTTGAGGGAAGGGTTTGACCAAAAGTTAAGGAGACTTGGATTAGGATAAGAAAAGTAGGAAACATCTCCTAAGTAGGTTTAGGAAAGGTTTAAGGAAGATTGAAAGGGTTTAGGAATGTCTAGAAGATTCTAGGGTTTTGAGGCTTTAAACAAATATGAAATTTATTTAGGGATTGTGATATCATTTATTGAATATTGATTTAATAAAGATAGGAAAATCATTTAAATTTGATTTAAATGCTTTGGGGAGGGATTCTTTAATTAAAGATGTTTAATTAAAATAAAGGGATTTAATGGCATAAAAATATATTAATTAAATAAATAAATAATTAATTAGTAAATGATGATGTCATCAGGGGTTTTTAGAAAAAGAAAAATAAAAATACTTTTATTTTCTAAAGGATTTTTAGGTGTCTACAATATCAAGTTTACCACCAGTGGCATCAACATCTTGTTTTATGGATCTAATTTCAAAAGCTAGACTCATAACATCACCATTTTTCAATCAAGATTAAATAATTTTAATTGTAACTGAATAAACTCTAATTTTGAATGAGAATCAATAAATTTTTTAATTTATGAAGGGCATACCAAGCAAATGTGCATCCATGTATATGTCGGTACACTTCTCCATTAACAGAAGCTCTTATCAAAGCCAAAGCTTTTGAATTTTTATATAACCAAATTTCTTTTCCTTTAGTATTAGTTGGTTCTGCAGGCTGAGTACTTCCATCACATATTTTAGACCATAAATCATTAAAGATAAGTGTATTTTCTACTTTTCTATGCCATTTTATCCAATTATCTTTTCCACATAATGTTTCCCAAATCAATGAAACAATAGGTTGCATTGTGAATCCAAAAATAAAACACAATTTGCACAAATTCTAAATTTAAATAACCGCTGAATTTTTCTTGCCAAAATTGATTTGACCCGAATCAATTTTTTTTTCTTGTAAAAATGCTCCAGTCTTCGGAAGCTTCACACATATTTGTTCCAATGCTCTGATACCATTGTTGGCCCAAGATTGAAAATAAACAGAAATATTGGGAAATTGGAAAGTATTTGTTATTTCCCGTGAATCATGACTTCAACAATAACAAAACAAATATAAGAAATGACAATTATAAACTGTTATACAAAACTGTCGAAACATAAAAGTACTAATAAACCTAAAAATAAAAAATAAATAAATAAACTAATATTAATGAAACCTAATCTAATATTGAGTATTTAGGAACCCTGAAGATAAGTTATTAACATCTGCATCACACTTGGAATGCATTTCCACTCACTGGGTGCAAATGTATTGATTATAGAAGGGAAAGACTATTTAAGAAAAAAGAGACTTTTAAAAAGTTTCACCGTACATTTTAAAATATAATCTTAAACATTTGGTTTTATAGATAATATTATTTAAAAAGTATTCTCTTCCTAAAAACATTTCTGTGAAAGTATCATATATATACATTTTAAATTTAAAAATATTTAGTATTTAATGATATTTATTAAATATACATACAATACAAGACATAATTAATATATAATTTAGTTTTTATATAATATATTATTTAAATTAATGTACAAGACAATAAATTCAATTGTCCATGCAATTGTCAAATGAGTAGTTTAAACTATTTATGAATCATTAAAATTAAGAAATCCAATTCGATTGTTTTTAGATTTAGTATTTTTTTGGTTTATATGACATTTTTTTTGACTTCTTCAATAAATAGACAAGAATATCTCCTATATGTGTTGAAGCTCACTTCATACATAAACTCAAGATCTAAAATTAATTAATATCACTTAGCTCTCTTACTAATACATTGTAATTGTTGAAGATGAATCTCTCTTTCTCTCTCTCTCTCTCTCTCTCTCTCTCTCTCCACTTCTCTTTGTTTATTTGTCTCTCTTTCTATATTGGTCTATGTATCCCTCTCCCCTCCTGCTATTTCTCCTTGTATCTCTATCTCTTTATCACTCTATCTCTCCATCTATATGTCTCTATTATCCCATCTCTCTATAACTTTTTATCTCTTCCTCTCCATCTCCCTTTCTCTATTGCCTAAAAAATGAGAATGGTGAAGTTGCATTAATAATTTGTCCAAATCACAGGCCACTCAGGTTGGTATTTGCCAAAATGTTTGAAAGCAGAGAGTAGGCATGTAGTCTATTTGACAGAATGTGGACAATCTTCTATAGGTGGAAAAATGACAAATACTTAATGATAGTAGTGTAGTCATTTTCTTTGGGCAAAACTTTAGGGTATGGAGTGACATACTATTCAAAAACTAACTATTTTAAACAAAATTCCACCAAAATGAAAAGTTAGAAATATATAGAACAAGTAATGACAAGTGTAAAAATGATGAATTCTATGAATCTCCCTCTCTTTAGAATCTTGCATTTTAATGAGTGAAATCTTCTACCATAAAAAAACAAAATAAAATTATGAGTTCCAAAACAATGTTGATGCTAAAAAAATACATAGAATAAGATCAAAAGCTACCAAGAGATAACATCCATAATTCAGCTAAGTCTATAAACTTTATTAATAATAATAATAATAACTTAATTAATAATAATAATAATTAGCCGATAGACTTTACCTGCGAGGTTGCTCGCATACGGATGCCAAAAAAAACCTGTCTCATGATTTAAACCACCATTTATCCAGTTTTAAACTACAATAGTGGAAATTGGTTTTAGCGCATACAACATATCTTTTGGATGTACAGATTTGAAGATGACCAAATTATGTGCTGGGTTGCTCGACTGGGGTTTGCAGAGAACGTAGTTGTTCCTCTTGTCACGCTATCTCACGCTATATTAAATTAGTTTCCCGAACAGGTTTTTAGAGAGCAAAACTAGCGTGTTACTGCAACAGAAGTGGGAAATGGGTAAGCATTAAACCATTCTCGGGAAAACCTCTTTCCCGTGAAGTAATGTCTACGCTATTAGTCTACAAAGGCCAATAAAAAATCATTACATACTTGTGCCAGTTTTTGCAGATTTGTGCCAGTTTTGATTATGAATACATTTTTTTGGGGCCTTGAGCGCGTATTTACTTCTCAACCACAATGAGTCTTGCTACATTCATTGTTGCTTTGCCTACAAATTACATAAATAAGCCACATTTATTCATTCCCTCAACATTTTTAATTAAAAGAAAACTATGAGCTTGTGTGATTTCTGGGACTAGATTAGGAATCATAGGAAGATAATGACTGTTTTTTAAATAAAATTTGACCATAGAATTTTTGAAGGGAAGAGGTTAGTCTTTGAAAATCATGCGGGTGAGGCAAATGAATAAAGGAGGAGGCATCCTCGAACCCTTCAATTTCTTTAAATTGATATGGGCGAGGCATTAAATCTCAATATAAAGTGTTGCAACTATGTTAAGCACACTCCCGTGCAGAGGTATGCAATACCCATTTTGCTAGCTAGCAGGGATTTGATAGAATCTTAAATCATGAAATAGTTTAGATAAAAAAAATTGGAGTTCTGGTTTTTGATAATTTTAGGGCTTTCTCAGATACCATTAGTTCTATGAATTTTTTTAGAACGTTCTGCTTTACTATCTTTCCAAAGTTTCTTTTCTTTTTATATTTCTGTATATGGCGCATTGTCATTGTCAGGATAAATCTTTATTCATGAAATTTTTTTGATAATAAATTTGGGGTTCTACTTCATCATTTTAGGGCTCTAGTGTCACGAAGTCAGAGGTTTATTTGATCTTTCCTCCTCGTGGTCTTGAAAGCCCTTTTATTTCTTTGGTTTGTTTTATTTTTCTATAATTAGATTTATGTCACCCATGTATATGATCACACACATGGGGGTTTGTAAGGGGGCAAAGCTACTGTTAAGGCTTAAAACTCATATCCAAGTAGTCACATGTTCACAACTACAGATTTATGAGCTCCATACTGCTTTTAAGTTTTAGATTTTGGCTTCCTATTTTTTTTATTTGAGATAGCCGGTGTTTGTTGTTGGTTTCTTGTTATAAATTCTTGATTTTGTTGCTTTGTGATTTCCTGTGGATCAACATAGAGATATTATTTGAAGGCTATTATGCTTGGGATAAATATTTTCACAGGAATACCAAGCCCTGAAATCATTTTTGAAGTTCTTAATGTAGCAATTTGTAGTCTCTATGCCTAATTTGTGAGGTTGTGGCCCAAGGCCTACGTGGGACAGATCTGTAAGTTTGTATTAAATCTATGTTTCATGGCATTTCCATGATGGAAGTTTGCTTGGCTATCAAATTGAAGATTCAAGGTTTATTGATTCCAGTACGACATCATTAAAATAATGAACATTAATAATTTTCACCCTTTCAGCGGGAGACATTTTTTCTTGTGTTTTCTTTTTTTTTTTAAATCCCCCAAAATTTAGCAACATAGGATCTCCAAAATAGACACTTCAGGGATGTGCCCCATGAAAATGTCAGGGACAAAGGACAACCATGGAACATCTTCTGCCATCACTGTATCTTGGGGATGCCAGAAGTGTGGGGGTGAAGGGTTTATGCAAAGTTGGGAAGGGTAGATGTGTCCGTGTAACATAGTAAAAATATAAGATAAAATGCCAGTAGAAAGTTCCATTCACTCAAATGAGTCTTGTTTTTATTAATTTCAATTGAAAGGAGAAAATATAGATAGCAAAGATAAGAGACTAGATTGAAGGCAATGAAAGTTGAGGAAAAAGTGATGCATTACACTGCAAGAAAAGATCAGTTTGTTGTTGTTATCGTAGAAGCATCAAGAACATATTATATCTAATATTCATAAAAATGGACCAGTTGTAGTGTGACATAATCTCACTGTAGAAGCTTTGTTAAACACACGTCTATATGCACATATATGTACATGAATACATTCATAGTAATGTATTAGATATTTTGAAATTTTATTACTTGATGATTGAGATCATAGATTAATTAGATATTCCATTCATGTTGGTTTGAATTGGAGACCAATTTGATCTTAGAAAGAGACTGCATTAGAACATGATTTAAACCAATCAGTAAATTATTGGATGTCCCGTTTCTGCATTTTTATATAGTATCTGAAATAAAATCACCTTTTTGTGTGCAGAACTGTTTGCTAGTCTTTTACATTTTTTCAACCATTTTATGTTTTCTGATGTGAATTTAAATTTACAGATTTGTGGTCACCAGGGAAATGAGATCAAACTCTTCAACAAGTGACATTACCAATGCCATAAAAATTAGTGACTTGAATATTGATTGCGATCAGGGTTCAGAGGTAAAAGAAAAATGAACCCATGTTTATGTACATACATATAAATTTTATTTGTCAACTAGCTGCAGTTTGAGATAAAAGATTATATATAATAACTCTAATATGTAAATCAAATTGGCAAAACAAATCGACCTATCATGGAAAGAACTGATTGCAAGGGTCCACTAGTCACAGAATCAAGAGTGGATTAAAGAATCAGATTGCACTTTAGGAGAAAAACAAGTTGCAGAATGCCCCAGTGAATTCTCGCCCAGCTTTTCTAAATGGCTCTTTCATGGACAAACATTATCATTATGCCATTAATCCATAACCATTACTTCTCAGATATTGTAACGTAGATTTTTATGCCCATTTGCGTCAACTACGAGGAGATTTCTGCTCCAGATTCCCTTGTACTGTCCTCAACTCTATGATAATTTCCTATTTTTTGTGTTTCACTCTCACTTTCCCCAACTCCACTTGGCAAAAAGGACATGAAGATTTAATGAATGTCAAGCTATGCTTCTGTAGACAGTCCGGATTTGTATGATAATTCCTTTAAGCTCTCCTGAGTGTGACCCTGATGTTGTACTGAATCCAGCAAAATGTTGGATTCCATACTACTGTTTAAATTTTTTTTGCCAAAAATAAGGGTTATCATGAATGAGTTCCATTCTCATCCCTTTTGCACCAAGGCTATTGCAAGTATGTGTGTGTTAGGTAACTAAGAATAAGGAAAATGGCTGCCTTGCCGTAGATCAGGCTTGATCTTCTGGTTTAGTACCTATATCCAAAATTAAAAATTTATGATTTCCATTCTTGGACGGATATTCAAGATTCATTAGACATTGTCGATTTCCACGGTCAAAGCTAATAAAATATTGGCTAGTGGGGTGGGATGCCGGAGGTGGCAATTGTAAATATTCAAAAACAATGACTACTTTTCTGAATTATTTCTAATTTATCTTTTGTAAATAACAACCCTAGGTCAGTGAGACATTTGGCGGCAATAATATTTCTGCAATTTGGATCAATAGTATGAATGTTGGTTCATTTGAGCTTAATAACTATCGTTGAAGAGATGTTAGCATTTTAACATGTGCAATAAATATGGATCATAAATTGTCATGATTTCAATTGAAATCTACTATGAATGTAAATACAAAGAAAAGCAGGACCGTTATCGACACCGAACTTTACAAAAAAAATGTGAATTAGCACTCAAGCTCCCAACCTCTCTTGTCCGAATCAAACCATATATACACACCCTCACACATTTATCTTCCAAGCATTCTAATAGTATTGTTTATTTTAGTTTTCATTCAAATGGCTTGATAGAGTTTTATTTCTCTAATAGTTTTGATATTGAATAATCAATGGGCTATCCCTAGGAGAGAGGTTAGATATGGTTAAAGAGAAAACCCCAATAAGGTCTGCTATAGATCATGTTCTTAGTAAGGATGTTTAAGAGGAAAAGTTCTTGTATCAAATGTTCTTCCAATGACTTGTGGGAATATTAAGCTATTTGTTGGTAAGTCTAAGGATTTGATGATTTTTGTATATAATTTTTTACATCATTATTATTTTTATGACTCTCTATGATCCATTATCAAAATAACTTAGGCAACAAATAATATCACCATTTTATAGTTATATACTTGTTTCTACACTCCTTTAATAATTGATCATTAGTTTGATATTTTGGTCAAGATTTTCAATTCTGTTTGAAATAAATATTAATCTTATATTCAATTTCTTCTTGTATTAGGTTTTCTAATTATTAGATAATTCAAACATCAAATTGTATCTTTGTTTTATTATTTAAATAATTGTGTCTCTATACCTTATATAATTGATTAGTAGTTGTTAAATTAGCTGATTTTTTTACTTCTTCTTGAAGCAAATCTTGAGTCGTCTTCTTTTTTTTTCTTTCAATTTTTTTATTATGCTTTCTATGGCAGTCATGCACATGCGTAAATATTTTGATGTGTTGAATTTCCTTAGTAGTTATGTTTATGACGAAATGAGATTTTTTTTTAATGTTTTTGTATTACTGCAAATTTTAGTGTATTGACATTATAACCATCTCTAGCACCCATAATAGTAATGTAATCTATAAAAAAATTATAACAAAACATAAACTAATATCTTTTGAGAACAAATCTACTTCTTATATTAAAATGACAAACATCTCTATCTACCATTAAAACTATTTTTGTTATCCTTTTCACATATAATTAAACAACAAATTACAAATTTACAATACAAAACATTTGAAACTACAATAAACTAGTGAAAATATATCTCTATAGAAGATGAATTACAAAGTTATTTCAAAATAAATGCAAATACTAATAAAAAGGAACCTACATTCTTTTTAAAAGCCTCTATCTTGGATACCAACGCATTCTGTGGATCTCCTCGTATTACACCATCATCTTATCCAAATACATAAGGAGGAGTATAATCAAGTCCAACAAGATTCTTGTACATACAAAATGAAATAGAGGTTTTGAAGTATAAATATCTTCTATAAAAAATGATGAAATGTCAACTAAGAGCTAATTATTTGAATACTAAAATAAAGAAGGTTGAAATGAACAAAAGGAAAGGGGGTAAGCATATATCATCACGAAACATTTCCTTTCCTATGTAAAAATTGCAAATAATGAGTGAGGGAAAATATTATTGCTATTTGAGGGTCTTGCCTTAATCAAGCCCTTATTTTGGTTTTTCAACCACCAACATAGTTAAGATTTTGACAATATTAAAAAAAAAATGTTAATATTTGAAATGAAGATGTAATTATTTATGATCCAAAAAAGTACAAGTACTTTATGGAAGCACTTGAAATTTTTAAAATGCAAACAAAGAATATTACCAATAAGAAGAAATCAAACAACAATAGTAGAACAAAATCACCTATAAGTTCCTTCAAACCTTTAAGGAGAAGGATGTCGCTTCTTGTGTGTATGTTAAACACCTTCATGAAATTAAGATTATTAACTATCAATTCTAAGCAAATACAATGCAAATTTAACTAAGAAATGAAACTAAAATCCATGACATCTCATGGTTCTCTAATTAGATGTGGTAAGTAGAGCTCTCAACTTTGTATTCCCTACTAGTGACACTTCTAAAATGAGAAATATGATACTACAATGCTTAATCTAGCTCACAATGATCCATTATATAAATGATAAATTGAAATACTAATGCTAAATGCTCTTAATTGCTATCAAATGCTTGTAAAATACCTATAATAACAATGCTTTGCTCTCTAATTTTCTTCCCTTATTATTGCTCTCAAAATGACTCTTATTTATAGTAAATTCTCAAGGGTAGGGGGTAGAGTGAAGTAATCATGATTTAGCCTTGGTTAAGTCAAAAAATTTGCAATGTTTTCAAATGGGGGACAATTTAAATGTTTGTCTCAAAGCTTTGGACAAAAGGATAAAATTGAGTGGATGAGATTCAAAGTTGAATTTGTGTGATCAAGATTCAATTCTTTGAGTGACCCATGTGCTTTGTGTTCTCAATTTTCATTGGTTGATCAATTCTTTGTTGAAAAATATTAAAATTTATTAAATTCCATCATTTAATTAAATTAGCCATGTAAGGGAATAGGTTCAGTTTGATTTTTGATTTAACAACTATACAATTAATTGATTAAAATCAATTATATAGTGTTTTTGACCCCTTTAAGCTTTGATTTAATTATTTAATTTTTTCTTTTGATTTAATGATTTTGTCCAACTTTGATTTATTAAATGTCCATTTTGATTTGATCCATTTCAATTAAGAATTTGTCATTTTTAATGATTTAAAGCACTTGCCCATTTTTGAGTGTCTACACTTCTCTATTATTATTCTTCACAAGTTCATACAGATGGTGATTAGAAATACTCAAGAAAATGTCATGCACAATATTATTAATGTAACAAAATTTCGTCAAAAATTGTAGAGTTTCACTATTAGAGAAAAATAATATTTATTATGCAATAGAGCCAATTAGAATGTATTTTGTTGTTTTGAATGTATGCAAGGGCACAACTTTTGAATTTTTAGTGGCAAAGTAACATTCTAATGGTCATTGAAACCATGCTTTTTTTATGAGATACTATTATAGTGCATGGATACCCACTCATTCCACTCTCATCCTAGAAATTCAAATTTATAAGGCCTAAATTATCATTAAAATGTCAAAAATGTATGATTCAAGTGCTAATATTTTGTAATTGGAATTTTTTTATATCAAGTGGGCTAAATTGAGGACATGATGTAATGTGAAATTGCAAGGGTGTACGATTTTCAACACTATAAATTGGTTTTGACTAAAAATAAATGTTATTATAAGTTCAAATTATATTTCCTTTAAAGACATCAATTTCATATATTGGGTTTTTAAAGCAATGAATCTAGTAGTGAAAGATAGTCACAAAGTCTTTAGATTTTATCCACACTTATTTACTCTGAATATTTTCATAGACTAGAATTATTAATATACTTGAATCTCTATATGTAAGATAATTTCCTAAACTTTAATACTATGCTCACTTTTTTCTTCTAGTCCACAATTTGAAGAAATCATTTGATGTTAAAAAGAAATACCTATTGTGTTTGGTTGACCTTTACAAATATTTTATCAATAGAAGTTGGAAGCTTGGAAAACCCTCAAAGAATTGTGATAGGTTTTTTAGTCTCATTTAAGTAGTTTTATTTTTTTGGTTTATTAATAGTAGGCTACTGGTTGGTCGTGATTTACATATAAGGAGTGTTTTGTGAAAAAAATTTCAGATCCCTTCAAAAATTAATTTTACCTTTAGTAAAAAATAATATATCTTTTTTTAGTTGTATTAGAAGTAAAATGAGGAAAAATATAGTGAAGTGCTTCTTAATGACTCCATTAGAAGAAAAAAGAAAACAAACAATCAAGTGACACTGTACAACCATAGCCTTAAGACCCCAAGTTAATTATTATTATGGGTATTACTACCCTTGTAAGTCTTGTGCACCCTAAATAGATCTCAAATTTAGAATTTTATTATTAGATATGATCTACTCTAAGTTTTTGGATTATGATATTTTGTATTTTAGATTTGAGAATAATTCTAAAATATTTTTGAATCCAGAATTAGGGTTATTTTGTTGATCATTAAGATCAATTTAAGTTTTTTTAACACATGCTAAAACATACTATAGTCCATTATTGTCAAGCATTGAATGTCTTGTACTCATGCCACAATAAAAAAAATGCATCTAAAATGGTGCAAAGGCTTAGGTTGGGAATGCATGAAGAGTGATTGCAATCCTCATTATTAGCTACCTAGTTTGGTATTAAGAATTATTTATACATAGCTATTAATAATTGCAACATTTTAACTATAATTTCTCAACTATTTATACAAGCACACACAACTAATATACAAGCACTCTCAACTCTTATCCACATACCTACTCGTACTACAACTGTAGAGGTACTTTAGTATATCATTGCACTCTAAGCCCTCTCAAGCCCATTTGTCCAAGTCTTTAACCTTAGTTTCAATCTTTTTTATATAATCCAATTTTGAACACCTTCGCCACAATATTTGAGTATGTTGATAAAAGTATACACTCAACTAGAGTGGCCAACCAAAAAATCAATTTATTTCAGATTCATGTATGTGTTTGAAATGTTGAGTTGAATAGTGGAACAATATATTAAATACCTCACCCTTTATATAAGAAAACAAACATCAAAGTATATGGCTTAAATTTAAAATTAAGCATATTAAAAGTCTTTAGTGGAATTTTGAAAACATGAAAATATACATATTTACATAAATTTTTGATTGATTAAGCAATGAAGGGCCCTAAACCTAATTAGAAAAAGTTGTCATTATATATAGTAGATGAAAAATAACGAAGTTGGCCACTTAGTCAAACATAGCAAAAAAACATAAAAAAATGAAGAAACAACAAACAGAAATAAAATCCTAGTTAATTATTTCTGTTCAGCATTATACTAAAATAACTTCTGTTTGCTGAAAAATAACTTCTATAATAAAATCCTAGTTAATTATTTCTGGTCAGTCCTAGTTATCTGGAATTTATTTCTGCCCGATAATTATGCATTGTTCAGCATTGCGAAAATTTAATATTTTTAGTTCATAATGGTAAAAACTCCATTTGATAGGTTTTATTTATTTGCTTATATGATTTTATTCTACACCAAGAAAACTACATGGGTTGCCAGAAATTTAAAAAATCAGAGGAGATAAGTGCACTGTAATTATAGTCTCTTTTTAAAGGTTGGTAGATTTATTTTTTGAACTATTATTTGTTGAGATATTTTTTTAAAAAAAACCAGACCATTTGGAGTCTGGAATGAATTGAAAATACTTGCAATGTTAGATTTATTGTCCCTCTGAATGTTTGAATGTCTTTGAAGTTTTCTATCAAAATGTGTGAAGATATGAAGATATGTATGAGAGTAAATGTTTGGGCTGTTCAAGTTTTTTCATTGGGGATTCGGGCTTACACTTTGAGAGAAGGCAGGTGAAACATTAACAACTCTATTTTCTTTGCATTTAAGAATTAAATTTTATTTTGTATGTAAAATTTTCGGAGTTGCATCTGAAACTTACACTAAATGATGTTATGGACTCTGCAAACTTTTAGCGCTACTTTGACGTGAATAATGTTATGAAGTTGTAATTTTCAATTTTCATTACGCTGGGTGTTACTGGGTAAGTTAAAACTGAGTCATCGGCATGTTCGATTTACTACCCTGCCGCAGAACTTTAATATAAAGTTTTTAAATTTTTTTAAAAACTAGTCATGAGCAAAGTTTAGGGTATAGATTAGGGGTTTGGTAATTCTGGTGGTTGGGGTTTTGACTCAAAAACTTAACAGCTGAATTCTGATAGTAATATCATAAATTACTTTCTGCTAGTCATGGTTATTGGAAGAGATCCAATATTGGCACACTCGAACTTTGGGTAGGATTTCAATGATTTTTTTTTTTGTTGTATTGAAATAAGAGATAACACCTTAAAAAATATTTCTTGACTTTTAGAAATTAACAAAACTCCATGTAGAAACATGCCAAGGTTAAAAAGTGACCATTTCAAAGTGCTTATGGATATCTACTCAAAATGTACCAATAGCCATTCATTTGTGGACAAATGATCAATAGTAGTGTACAAATAGATTAATTACCAATCAAAAAAGTTAAAAATGATCAATTATTAATACATGAATGTACAGTTAGAATGCTTTTGATTAATCATGCTTTTCCCTTAATAGCTGCTGCTACACAAACAAATTTTTATTGAGATAACAATTAATAATTTTAAGCTGGCTAGATTTTGCAACTTAAATCCATCACAAGCACCAATAACATCAAATAATGGAGTTAAAGTACGGGCTAGGGCATGCCACCAGTACAATGTGGTCATTTTAGTGAGCATCTTAGCAATATACAATGATGTCATTAAACGTGCCAGTAATATCAACAAATGTAAATCCAAACATTTCAAAACAGTGAATCGATATCTTTGAGCACAAGCACCAATAATATCAAATAATAGAAATAAAGAAGGCACAACACCAGTAGAATGAGGATTTCAGAGAGTATTCATGATTAAATAAAATGCAATGCATTTGAAATTTGCGGTCGAATATGATGCCAGAGGCTTGAAAACCCATCGGGGTCTATTAAAAAAAACAACAAATTCATTTAAAAAAAATTACCCGTCTGTCAAAATTTAGCCCCAAATGTAATAGTGTCATTTTCTTTGGGCAAAACTTTAAGGTATGGAGTGACATACTATTCAGAAACTAACTATTAATAACTATTTTAAACAAAATTCCACCAAAATGAAACATTGGAAACAAGTAATGACAATTGTAAAAATGATCAATTTTTTATTTCTAAAAACATTAGAAAATAATTTGCATTTTATGCTCCCCTTCCATATATATTCATGTACCTATTACACACCAAGGTGCAATTGCTAGTTATGCATTTTTTTAAAATGAATCTCCCTCTCTTTAGAATCTTGCATTTTAATGAGTGAAATCTTCCACAATACAAAAAACAAAAAAAAAATTATGAATTCCACAAAATGTTGATGCTAAAAAATGCATAAAATAAGATCAAAAGCTAGTTAGAGATAACACCCTTAATGTAGCTTAGTCTCTAAACTTTATTAATAATAACTTAATTAATAATAATAATAATGCATACATTATTATGCATTTGAAAACAATACATTTCACAGTACTGTCACCAAATATATGATGAAAATTCATATTTTATTCGCTAACTTTTCAAAGGAGTAAGCGATAAACATAAGGAAATCCATGTCTTTAATGTATCGTACTCTATTGCGTTCACCCAAAGCAACATCAAATGGTACTCTCAACTGTAAGTACATTCATATTATTTATATCAGAGTACTTCTCTGTTTGTTCGCGCCGGCAGTTTTACCTTTTTATTTTTTATTATTGATTTGGGTGAGCTCGCTAAAATGATTTCCACGAGACACATTCTCATTCTCGCTACCTATCACAATCATATTGCAAGATTTTTGGTTTGGGTGAAGTAGCGCCTAAAGTGATTTCCGTGAGATACATTCTCATTGTATCTAGGTGTCACAAGCATTCTGCAACACGTTTGTTATTGCTATAAGACAAACATATCTCTGCATCTCCTTGGAGCTTTCTCAGATTGTTCATTTTCTGGTTTTTTTCCTCTGCCCGAGGAATGCGGGATCTCATCTTTGAAGTTATACAGCAAACGGGCCAACAAAAGACTCAGCGGAATAACGAAGCTTTTATTTCTGGTTGTTGTTTTACCGAAGGTCAGTCTTAGTTATCTGGAATTTATTTCTGCCCCGTAATTATGCATTCTTCAGCATTGCGAAAGTTTAATATTTTTAGTTCATTATGCTAAAAACTCCATTTGAGAGGTTTTATTTATTTGTTTATCTGATTTTATTTTACAGCGAGAAAACTACATGGGTTGCCAGAAATTTAAAAAATCAGAGGAGATAAGTGCACTGTAATTATAGTCTCTTTTTAAAGGTTAGTAGATTTATTTTTCGAGCTATTATTTGTTGAGATTTAAAAAAAACAAAAAACCAAACCATTTGGAGTCTGGAATGAATTGAAAATACTTGCAATCTTAGATTTATTGTCCCTCTGAATGTTTGAATGTCTTTGAAGTTTTCTATGAAAATGTGTGAAGATGTGAAGATATGTATGAGAGTAAATTTTGGGCTGTTTTAAGGATTTTCATTGGGGATCCGGGCTTACACTTTGAGAGAAGGCAGGTGAAACATTAACAACTCTATTTTCTCGAAGTTTGCATTTAAGAATTAAATTTTAATTTGTATGTGAAATTTTCGGAGTTGCATCCGAAACTTACGCTAAATGATGTTATTGACTCTGCAAACTTTTAGCGCTACTTTTGACGTGAATAATGTTATGAAGTTGTAATTTTCAATTTTCATTACGCTGGGTGTTACTGGGTAAGTTAAAACTGAGTCATCGGCATGTTCGATTTACTACCCTGCCACAGAACTTTAATATAAAGTTTTTTTTAAAATTTTAAAACTAGTCATGAGCAAAGTTTAGGGTTTAGGGTATAGATTAGGGGTTTGGTAATTCTGGTGGTTGGGTCAATGGTTTTGACTAAAAACTTAACAGTTGAATTCTGATAGTAATATTACAAATTGTTTTTTTGCTAGCCATACGGCAAAGTTAAAAAGTGACCATTTCAAAGTGCTCCTGGACATCTACTCAAAATTACTAATAGCCATTCATTTGTGGACAAATGATCAATAGTAATGTACAAATAGATTAATTACCAATCAAAAAAATTAAAAATGATCAATTATTAATACATGAATGTACAGTTATTAGAATGCTTTCATTAATGATGCTCTTCTCTTAATAGCTGCTGCTACACACAAATTTTTATTGAGATAACAGTTAATAATTTTAAGCTGGCTAGATTTTGCAACTTAAATCCAGTCTGATATTAGTAGGTTACAAATACTCATCCCATTCGAAATGGTGTTAGAATAATGTTTATTTTCAGCTACAGTATCAGTAGGTGAGCATTTATTGTATGCTCTAGAATTCTCTTGAAATAACAGCTGTGTAGAAAACTCCAGAACTCTTCCCTCCCTTCACCGTAGCCTTTGTAAAAAAAAAGTTAAAGAACTTTCCAGAAGTCTGCAGAAAAGTTATAAATACAGTGGCCTTCACTGCATTGTAGATGCAAGAAAAATAATAGTGTTTTATATATTGGAAATTATATTCTCATAAGTTGATAAGCTGCTTTGTTTTTTGTTTTATTCTGCTCCTTTTATGTGTGAAAATAATATGTTCAGATATTTTATTTGCTCTGTTTCTACTGGGATGTCAAATGTTTAATAAATGGGCTTTAAAGGTGCGAAATGACGATAAGTTTCTGAGTGAGGTTGCAGTACATCATATTTCTAGGTACACGTGCATTGCATGCTAGGTATTAATGCCCATGTTGTTCTAAGTGGGCTTCCGTTTCGTAAATCTAGCCTGATACTAATGTGAGTATCTCACTGTGGCGGCATAATTGGGCTTCTTGCAGCTTAAATCTAGCCTGTTGTAAAGGTTAGTAGTTGATGATAGGCAATACAGACTCTGTTGCAGTTTTACCTAGCCTAATATGGTTACTACAGACCTTCTTTTGCGCTTTTAGAGGTAACCTCTTTCTGTGTTGATGAATGCACAGGTCACATACGCTAATGATAAAACCAACCTTTCTTACTGAAAACCCCTAGATTGGAGTAGGTTTTGGGATGAGTTATTTATATGTGATTGGCTCGTGCCTGCAAAATGGGCTGGTCCGTTTATCCTAAATGGAGACGTTTGTGAATGCTGTTCAATGATGCAGCTCCAGTTTGCATTTTATACTTCAGTTTGAATTCCCAGTCCACTCCACTGCCATTTCACCGCATTGTTCTTTATGCGAAGATGGAGTTTTTCAAGTGTTAATTCAGATCTATCATATTTCTTAATTAGACAGCAGTTAGAATCTATTTAAACTTTGTAAAATATTAGTTGTGAAATGCACCGTATAACGCATGAATTTCATGCATAAATTATGTCAGTTAAAAGTTTGTTATCGGCACTTCTTCCTACGTGGCTTAGGTGTAATAAAAAATAAGAGGTTAATTTCAAAGTGATTGAGCATATAGTGATTGGTAGTTTTTTTTAAAGTCTACTCCAAGAATGTAAACTGCTGTTAGTAGCAGTTAAGTGGCGTTTCTTTGATTCAGGTGGATTTTTTACTAAAAATTCAAGTGCTTTAAATTCTTTTGAAAATGACATCAGATTGAAGAGCTTGTTGAAATGGTCAAAACACAACTTGAACAAGGTCAAAAGGAGTTCATATGCTCAAGATATGTGCAGTCAAAGGTTTGGTCAAGTTGTAGTGTTGGACTTTGTATAGACTACTAGTCTCGTGGACGTCATTAAAATTCCTTCCTTCCTTCATTCATTCATTCATATAAGATTATGAGGTGGGGTTGAACCCTTAACCTCCACATTACAATTCCAACAACCTCCACCAATATATTTGACCATTGATTGTTTTTATTATGAAAAAACCTTCTGAATTCCACTCTACCAAGAATTTTTTTTTACTAGTCGCAATGCCACTTAACAACTTTGGGTGAGAGTTGGGTTATGTTTTATTTTAAACCTTGTTTTGACAAATATAGTTAACATAAACCTTATATGGTTATTAACCCTTAATTTGTGGAAGGGGTTATAAAGCGAAAACCAAAAAAAGGCCTTAAATAAAAAGGCCTAAAAGAGAATTATTTTGTGGTGAAGCCTTTCGCAAAGTCTTCGTTCTCACTCCTTTGCAATCAGCGTTGGCCATTTGGGAGCCTTTCAAAGAGGTGATTGGCAGATGGGAACTTTCTTACGACTTTGTGGATAAGCTACAAGACTGTATTCGTTGTTACTGTTGTAAGCACTTGTTAAGTGTGGATCCAGTTGAAACTTTCTATTTAGTGGCAGCTTTGTGTATGCGGTCAGAAGACCATATGTTGTAAGCAACTTTGCAGATTCAACATTAATGACAAGTTGATCACGCTTATTTGAGCATATTCAGAGACGTAGCCAGTATCTGGTGAACTCCGTTATCAAACTCTCTCGTCATATGGTTTATTTAGCTTCCCGCGTGATCTTCATGTTTTTATCTGTGTTTGATAGTTTTACTTAACTGTTGATTATGGTTCTGCATTGAACTAAGTTTGGTTAAGTTAAAAAACACTAATCAAAGAGCTTATAAGGTTAATGGATTGAGTTTGCATGTTGGATTCAAAACCATTAATTAAAGATCTTGGCATAGATTTGAGATTAAGTAAGTTAAGCGATTGATTTCAAATTTGGTAATTGAAGAACTTAGTTGAGTAAGCACACTCCTAGAGTTTTCAGATCATTCTTCTTGCGTAGGATAGGGGTTGAAGTAGTTTAAGAAAAATAGAACTTAATTGCATTATATAGTAGCTGTAATAAAACAAATGAATTTGACCTACATGTCGAATTAAGATAAATACAACAATTAAGTTTATTAACAAGTGTCGACCAATCTGTCGCTCACATAATGTCATCTTACAAAATTACAATGAGGATGATTATTTATATCAAAAGGCTGACCTACACGTCAAGCATCAATACATCATGAGAATCCATTGATGCATAAGATCATTACATAAAGAGCAATACATCATGAGAATCCATTGATACATAAGATCATTACATAAAGAGCATACAAAGGATGTCGACCTACACGTCAGACATCAAGCACAATATAGATCATAGAGTACATCAATAAAGTACAAGACCATGAAGATCAATTGTAGTACAAGAAACTAAGTATACCATCAGACATCTGTCCTTTTGTAACTTCACAGTTTTAAGTATTACTCAGTTTCAAGTATACCTCGCAGTTTTAAGTATTACAAGAAACAAGTATACCATCAGACATCTGTCCATTTGCAAGAATCACTGGCTCCTTAGCCATCAGACATATGTTCATCCATCTGCTATTTCGAGATGAGACTGTGGCTCAGGTGCTTTTTCCGCCCAACTACACAGTGGTTAGCTCCCTGGAGTTTTCCCGACACAAAGAACGCACTAACCCTACCTGCGCTGACCCTGCTCGAGAAGCCTAGTAATCTAGAAATGGTGGATCCGATGAATCTGGTGTAACCTTAAAACTAACTACATGCACATATGTCTAAAATAGAACATATTTTTGATAGCCATTAAAAATTTGGTCTGTTTCCCATTATGGTAACATCATTTCTATATAGATTTCTACGTTTTGGCATCTTGGCGATTTAACTCTGACGGAAAACGTATGCGTCTTTAATGTTTAATTTAACACTTGCTCTGCCACTAGAGTTCAACTGCGTTCAAGGATTGGATTAAGAAAGGATCAGAACCAGATTACGGTGGCTCTGTGCATAATTACACGGACATAACGACACAGAGGAGATTTTAATAGATTTGTTTTAGGATCGAAACTTTTCCTTCTTAAACAAAAGGGTTCGAAGGCGGGAAGAAAGGTACCGGTCACCGCCAAAAGCAATGAATATATATACTCGCTCAAGACTGTTGTAAATACTAAGTTTAGATTTCATTCAAAACCACCGTCTATACAACCTCGCAGTTTTAAGTATTACTCAACATTTCTCTTTTGAAAGTTCAAGATTAAGAAAATATTACGCTTGGGCTCTATCGCTACTACCGGAAAATGTGTTTAAAAATTGGTTTATGAGAGGAAGACAATTCCTGGAGTTCAAACTGCGGGTCTTTCTTCTATTGCAAAAATACACTAACTAAACAATTTTTAATTCCCTAAGGTTTCGATCAACATTTACAGTCAGTGTTTCTCTTTAAAACAGATAGAAGAATCTATAGAAGCGCAAGAAGGGAATAAGAGTTTCAGATCTTTCAATAATGAAATAAAAGACCATTGCTAGAAATCGCTTCACAATTCCCAATATCTTCCATAGTTTGTATCACTGACATTCTGCGATATAGACTACTCCACTCATCCCTACTTGGCAGTTGGCAGCCTTAGACTAATAGAGACAGTTTATTTTCCGCTAGCGCCCAAAATGGAGATGGTGATATTTTATTAATCCAAAGTGTTTTCCCCAAAGCTTACACCAAAATCCAAAGTGTTTTCCCCGATTTGCATCGGAATCTTAGTCTTGCACTACATTTAAAGCACAAAGGAAAATGAAAGTTGTTTCAGGAAATCAATCTTTAATGACGTTTTCTGTTATCACCTTACACAACCGTCCAAATCACAGAATATCTAGAGTATGTGGTCTACAGATTTTAATTCCCATAAAAGACGACTCATGCTAAAAGAGTATATATATATATATATATATAACTACGTCTTTCTTCAGTAACACAAGGCATTATCACAACCCTTGTTTGTTTAATAACTCTTTAAAAAAAAAAAGGTTTGAATTGGAAACTGTAGTGTAATAGAGTATTTTGTAAAAATTCGTCCCTGCAAGCTCTGAAAGGTAGCTCGTATGCTCCAACTTTTATCAGTCTTTGTCCTAGAATATTTGAGTAGCTTCCTCCACAGAATTCTTTCAATTTTTCTTCCTCCGTAATTTCAAGATTCAGTTTTTGAACTGTAGAACCTCTTGTTACACTAATAGGAACTGTTTGTGGATTTTGATCATCAAATGGTGGTCTAGAGTACCTATCGAACTTCAACATCACATGTGTGGGTGGTTCTGGTGCAATACTTCTAAGTTTGTAGACAATATTTTGAATATATCCTAAAACACCATTTACGAGACTCACTTCTATTCATAGATTTGAAGTTAACATCACTCTTCCATTCTTACTTATCAATAACTCCATGTCAAACTCATCATGAGAACTTCCCTTAGATAAATTAGGAGTTCCAACTTTTGTTGCAATACAACGCACAACAGGTTCTTTGAGAGAATATATTTTTTTCTTGTTATGATTGTGAACATTATCATTTGTGGAGAACAAATGAACCTTGTTGTAATAGTCTTCGTTGATTGTTGTAGAGATGATAGTTTTTGTTCTTGACATTAGCAATTTCCTATCGTCAATTCTAGGCTCTTCTTCTCTCAAGTTTGTCAATAGTTGACAAAATTTCTTTTGTTGAATGTCTTCTACATCTTGTCTAAATACTTTGTCCAAGGTAACCATAGTTTTGAAGTCTTCCCCCAATAAGTTACTCAACTATTGCTTTCGTATGTTGGCCTGTCTCTAACAGGATGCAATTGACTCAAATCTCCAACTAAAATCATAGAAATTCATGCAATTATACAAACATAATTTATAATAAAAATATGGAGAATTATTACATATACATGTCATTTATTACAATATGAAATTTTTATTGTAATTCATTGCAATTATACATATATGTCCAAAGTTTATATTCACATTTTGTGGGAAAGCTAGACGAAGTCAAGAATCTATTTCTCTAGCAATTTCTCTCCAATGAAGCTCATTTCATCAATCAATATATAATTGACGTGTGACATTTCTTCTTGAAAACTTGTGAGCCTTGTTCCTTCGAGTTGGTTAAAATATTTTATTGGAGTTCTTAACTTAGAATGAATTGTGGATGCTCCTGTGTTGAATGTTGCAACTCCAGTTAGTACAAGTAACTAAAAGGGAGATTTATTGGGTATTGCATTCTTGTGAAGACCTTCATTGGTTGCATGAATGAGATATGCCTTTCTCGTTCCTCCTGTTCCTTGAATTATTAGATACAATGGCAAACTATTTTCGTTCATGTGGTGGTGTGACATGATTAATTATTTTTATTGCCTCTTTTTGTTTGTCACTCAAACTTGCAAAGTTGATATCTTGTGGTATATCATCATTTTTAAGGCATCCATTATATTGCATCATATTGACAAAATTGATTGCTTGAGATGTGTATTCATCACCTTGATATTCATTAGACCAAACTGTTTGCCTATCAATATCCCTTCTTCCCAACATATCTATTTCTGAAACTTGCATTATGTGAGCATGATGTATTTTGGATATGATTTCTCATTCATGCTTTGTAGTGTTTCCTTGTAATATTTCATTGTTTTAACTTTTCGAGTCACCGATATTTTCAATATTTTCCACGGTTAGTGTTCCTTCAACATGCCAACGATTATAATTTAATGACTCTCGGTTTGATATTTTGGAGTCACTAGTATCTCCAATATCTCTCTCTATGTTACGAAATGGTTTGTAAATCAACATTTTAGAGAAACAGAAATCAAGAAATATTTGTGATTCATGCGAAGGAATGGGTAAGAAGCTTGGAAACACCCTGACAATGGCTGCCTTTTCCCTGAGCTCCCATTTGTTATCTCTTCTTCGTCGAGGATTATATATCCATGATCTAACTACATCTATGGGTGTGATATCTTCTATAGAGAATGACCTTGTTCTATATCCATCAATTATTGAATTTGTTTGTTCTTCATTGCTATTATCATCACGTACAACTATAGGTTTGAATACTTCACGTGAAGCATTAAGATTAGAAAATCTTCTACTACTCTCGACCAATGGAAGCTCTAATAGCATGTGGCACATTTCTTGAGCTCCAACATCTCTTTCTATAATAGTTTTAGTTATAAACTTTCTATATGCCTTCGTGGCTAGACCATTAGGATTCTCTCTATTTGCAAGATGCATGAGCATTTCATGATAGCGTTTTGAGATTTTCTTTGTTTTTGTAGCATATTTGGCAATATACTTTATGACTGCATACTTTGACAACATGGTTGCCAATCTATATTAGCTCTCCACAATTGGAGTATGTATCGGTTGTGGGAATTGACTATGTCATCATTTCTTGATACCTCAATTTTTTTTTCACCATTTCCAGTGTCTTCATATAATTTTGATCCATTCAAATTCAAGCCCAAGGAGCATTGTGCCTATGATTCAATACAATTGAATTTTATTTAGAATTTTCTTCTAACATCTTCAATTTAGATTTTAAATTTGGCATTCATAAAGAAGATACCTGCAAACCATTGTTCCTTTTTTCTTCCTTTAAGCATGCACCCTCTTTACACATTGTATGTCTTTGAACAATGTTCAAATTTTCTTCACAATCTTGATTAATATTTGTTTTAGCAAGTTGTGTTGTATTTATAAGAAATGGATGTTGACCAAAATTCTGAAATATACAAGATATAAAATATGAATATATTAAGTATTTTTTTAACAATTATTTTGACTAAAATGAATTAACATAAATATATTAAATAGATTATGAAAATATACCTGTATGTTTCGTTGATGAATATCTACTCTTGGATTACACACATGAATAATGGAATGAAAATATCTTTCAACCATCTTTGGTGCTGCATTTAACCATTAGAAACCATTCACATGTAGTGATCCCCTATGCTGCCATTCATATTTGCACGAAAAGTCTTTAATAACCTTTTTCTAGTATTTCTTTTCTAAACATTGAATGTCCTAAACGCATATAGTGTGTGACTATATGAGGATAGTCAATAACATTTTGTTTTCTCCACAACTGAGCTTTGCAAGGATTTGTCGGTGGTGTTCCTAGCATTAATGCATGTAAATTTAGCCAATACAAATCAGCTGCACTCACTGCAAAGAATATTGTCAATGTTCCGATTTGATTGAGCATGTTAGACAATTCTGCTTGACATTTTGTCCAATAGGATCTTGTACCTCTTAATGTTGTTCCAAATTGCATCAATTTATCAGCTAGATGCGAGTTTGGTAAGTTTTCCATGTGTTCACGCAATTCATTTATGGTGATAGGCAACTCGTTATGGTTTCTTTTAGCAAATAAGTAACGTTGGATTTTGTGCACGATGTCTCATTATCATATTCATCATGTAGTATCGAAACCTTGGGTGTTTACCAAATTGGTGGTCCCTGTAGCGTAGAAAGTGCTTCACATACTCATGTAGGTATACTCATCTCATCTGTGGTTCCAACAAATCACAACTACCATCTGCAAACAATGTTGGAAAATCTATATCAGGTGAATGTGATGTTATATACTCATTAATTGGAGACATACCAATTGTAGGTCAATCAATCAATTTAGTGTTATCTGCATTTGGATTATTAACCTATGCTTGGATTATTTCCATTTCTCTATGAACGTTAGATTGTTTGGAAGCCAAAGGTCGTGTGATGCATAATATTATTGGCATCTGTTTCTACAATTGGACTTGAAAACACGACTTGATTTGAGTCTGAATCAAATTCCATGTGTATTATCTTCAATTTCTCAAAGTTATTATGATCAAAATCTCTTTCGAAATTGTGCAGTGCATTATAATCAATTGTAACATCTGAGTATAACTTGTCATGTTTTATTTTGTATTGTAATGCTCTATACACACGTCTATTTATTATAAAGTTATAATTTGTGCTACGTTGATCTTTTCTTCAAATAATAATTATTGCCAATTCTTTAATTGCATGTGCCAATATTTTGGAGATTTATTCAATATTTTGTGATAAGGCTGTTGTGTGTCCTTTGTATTTATACTAACCACCTCTTGCATATGTGACTTGTAAAATTGGACTTATGCATGCAATCAACATTTCTTCCACTTGAGTTAGGTTAGCAAGTTCACGTGGTGTTTGTCTAGGATCCATATTATTTGAGGTAGACAATCTATTGTTTCCCCTTTCTTGCCTACACCTATTACATATAGGACCTTGTGAAGCACGATATAGTTATTCCAAGATAGCATTCCTGACATGCATAACTCATTTCTGGAGTAACAAATTTGTCCAAATGGCGTTGAAACATCAATTTGGATATATTCCATTAGGATTCTCTTTATTTTGTACATTATTTTCCTTTCCTCCATTTCTTCCAGGTTGATGGACATGCTCACTATTTTGTGGTATGTTTAGAGTGAATGTTGATTCCTCATTTTGAACATTAGTTTCAATGTTTGCATCAAATTGATATTGTTGCCTTTCATTTGATTGTGGATGTCTTTCCTACCTATCTCCTCTTCCAGACTGAGATTGTTTTTTTTGAAGTTCGTTGGCGAACACCTCTTGATATATGTGTACCCTATGTTGTGAGCATCCATTTCTTCTTCTGCTACTTCAACTCTTCGTCTGGTATATTTATGCCTATCTAACTCTTTACGTCTTTTCCTTTGTTCCTCCCTTTCAACATATGTCATTGTTCTTGCTACCTAGTACCATATTCCCTTTGATAATTCCTTTGATATCGCCTCGTTTTTTCCTTAGATTGAAAAATCATTCTTTGTTGTGGCATGACTACAAAGTAATTGATATTTATAGAAAATTAATATAGGTATTATACATTAATTCATATTTTCTTTAAAGATCTGGATCGATAAAATCTAATATATTTTTTTTAGAAGAAGGTTATACATATGTATATATTTCAATGAGTTTTATATCAACACTTCATAAAGTTATCTAATGTATATTAATTTTTCATCGAGAGTTAGGTTTTTTATTATTATGGTTAGGATTAGAGTTTACGGTTTTGTATTAGGTATATAGTTAGGGCTTGGATTAGGGTTTAAAATTACAATTTTGATTTGAATTTATGAATATGTGTTGGATTATTGTTAGAATTATGGTTACCATTAGGGTTCTTAAGTTAGGGCTAGGGTTTTCTAGTTAAGATTGTATATTGAGGTTTACAATAAGGGTTAGGATTCAAGATTAGGTTCAATCTTTAGGGTTTAGAAATGGGATTATGCTTAGGTCTTAAATTTTTATTAGGATTGGAATCAGAGTTAAGGTTATCTAATTTGTTAAAGCATAGTCATATATTAATATTATAAAATCAAATTAAAATAATTAAATTTATTTTTATTAATAAAATTGAACAATTTATAACATCACACATGTTCTTTATATTAATAAAATATATGAATTTTTTTTATTTTTAAAAATTTATTATTTGGTAAAAGGCCAAAGCCAAGAAATTTTATTGATCATGGAAGTGTTACAAAAAAAACCCCACTTTGTGCAGGCGTTGGTAGGAAAGAGTGGGGTTGAGAAAACCTCCAACCTTGCCTGGGAACTTAATTCGGATTCTGATACATGAGTTTCTTAGACGACATTCCCTCCTAATCATATTTGCAGTACACTAGAGTTACACAGAAAGAAAGAAAGATAAGATAGTATCGACTTGTATTGTATCAACTCTCATTTTCTGAATGATTGGAACCCCGAATTGATTTTCTTGTTCGCTTGTTGGCCCTTGCTTGCTCTTAAGGAATCTTGTCCCTCTGTTTTGCCCTCTCAATTTCTTTTTCGTGATAGACTTCTATTCCTATTAACTTGACACATCTCAGCTTGACTAAGATCCTTGTTAGTCTATTTCTGATTTTAAAGAAGCACTATTTCTGCTGAAAATTTACACTTGAAATAATGAAAACATTGGGATAATAATTGATGCAGTCATGGTTGGGGAATCCAATGAAGAACTGACCGACCTTGCAACTAAATCAATACGTAGTGGAAATACACAACAACAATAACAGATCTGATATGAAACAGATTTCTTTATTCATCAAGTCACCGATTACATGCAATGTGCCAGACTGTAAGGCCTTCCTGGTTACGGCCAAATACAAAGCAAGTAACAGTCTACAAGATCTCGCAGGATCTAAATCTTTTCCACAACATCAGTACTCAGCTAGCCCATGTCTGCAAAACACATCACACTGGTAGGCACCCAGGAAAGATCTAAACATGTACTCAAACTTCCAAGCAATCTTCCTGCTCCTAAGCTCCAAGGCTACTAACTCTTCTCGAATCTCCCCCTCTCCCTAAACAACTACCCAAGCATCCTATAAATATTGAATCCCAGCCACAAGTCGACTGATGAAACAATTAACCCTTACAAACAAATATTAAATGCCAAAACATCAGTCGGCTCTCAAATAGCCTTACAAATAAAATAAACTCTCCAAGATGGCCCCAAACGGTCATCAGATCTGCATAGAAGAATACAACATGCCAGATCTAGGTCCCCACACGTCCAATGGTCAATCCATAACTCAAGGAGTGCGACCCAAATCAATGAAACCAGTCGTCCGAGCCGATCCATCCAAACAAACCAAGTCGGTAAGCAAGAATACTGAGCAACAGAGAGATAACCGAGCGCCAGAAACCGACCATGCCAAGCAAGACCGAGCAACGCAGTTATCACCGACACCTTCGGTTATCGAACATTCTTCGGAGACCGAGCACCCCGGTAACCACTGAAACTGAGCAACCAGTCTCCCAAACCAAGCAAGTACTCCATCAAAACCAAGATCAAACTAACAATCTACCTTCAAAGACAAACATATTTTTGGTTGATACAGGATTGCCAAGAATCCTAGGATGCTCTTGCATCAGACACCCTAGGTAAGAAAGATTTTCTCATAAGGAAATCGGGAATGCCTCAAGGGAATCAGAACAGGTATGCCGAATCTGTTCTTCACCCATATCTCCTCTTGTTCTTCATTCCAGGTAGTCTTTACTTCATTCATTTCTCCCTACAACAAGTTCTTTTGCTTTCCACTTTCTTGATCTTTCCGGTCGGCAACTTATAGCAATCGACTTTGACCACTACCGATCACAGCAGTGCCTCGGTAAGGTTCATCCTCAATCAACTCAGTATCATCTGCATCTCTCTGTGTCATAAATGTCACCATCTGTTGTACCATCTATGTCAGAAAGACCATCTGCCTCTTGATCTCAACAAACTCTTCAGATATATCATTTTCCTTCTCCTTCAAACTAGACTTTGCAGGAATAGGTTCATCAACCTTGTGCTTCTAAGATTTGTTATTGTCACAAGGACAACACTTGATGACTCCACATTCCTTAGTCCTTGATTCTTGTAAAGGTATCAGCTTATGCCGAGCTCCTTCATGCCTAACCACATAGGTGTTAGCACGACCATCAAACAACACACTTCTACCAAATTGCCAAGGTCTACCAAGCAACAGATGACAAGCATCCATCGGTAATACATCACACAATATCTCATCCTGATAAGATCTAATCTAAAAATTAACCAAGCATTGTTCTTCAACTCTAACCTTAGAAACATCTTGAATCCAACTAACCAGATAAGGGTTAGGGTGTTTCCTTCTTTCCAAACTCAATTTACTAACCATTTCTTTTGAAACAAAATTCTCAGAATTGCCACCATCAACTATGACATTACATACCTTATTCTTGCACTTACATTTGGTTCTAAATAGATTTCTTCTTTGCACTGGTTCATGGACCCATGCAGCCAACCTCCTAGTGATAAGAGTCTCACCTTTTTTTACAATATTCACAATATCCTCTACAATAGTCAGTGCCACCCTCTTCTTAGGACAATGAAAACTTTTATGATTAGCTTCACCACAGCTTTAACAAGTACCGGTAAACTCATTCTTCCACCTTCCTCTCTGTCCAACATTCTTAGTAACTTGACCACTGCTAGATCCCACATCAGGCTTATGATTCTCTACCACATTATTGTCAGCAACTATCTCACCAGTCTTACCACCTCGGCTTCTACTGTTCTGTCTACCTTCAAACTTCTTATTTAGCTTCTCTTTAATCTTCAATACCATCTAATAAGCATCTCCTATTGTTGTCATCCGAACAGTAAGTAATTCTTCTTGAATACTAGGTCTCAAATCATAGACATACCTAGCAACCTTTTCTTTGTCAACTTCAGAATGACCAGTCCTGATCAGGATTCTATAAAACTCCTCGGTATACTCTTGTACCGATTTGTTAGTCTGCTTCAAAGCTTGCATCTTCTTAAACATTTCCAATCTTCTTAAACATTTCCAATTCATAATCCACCAGAATGAATTGCTTCTTCAAGTTGTCAACCATTCGGTTCCACTTAGTGATCTTTTCTTTTCCTTTTCTACCTCTTTCCAACTGAACTTCTCTCCACCAAATATTTGCATGACCCTTCAACTTAGTTTTTGCAAATCTAACTCTATCAGGATCTTTTATTTCTTCATACTCAAAGTATTCATCAATCTCATTGATCCAATCAATCAATTCTTTTGGCCTAAGGCTTCCAGCAAATGCAAAAACTTCAATCTTAGGTCTCTTTCCAATCTTAGACATAGCTTTCAGAATTTGATTCTCCTCCGGATCTCTAGCTTCTTCTACAGCTTCTTCAAAATGATCTTCTTCCTCAGATTCATCATCACTATCCTCTTTAAAGGTAGTTCTCTTTTTCCTTTTCAACACCTCTTGCAAATCTTGCACTTGTTTCTGCAAAGCCCTAAAATCATCAAGGCTGTATTCTCCAACAGCTTCTTCCTCTGAGATCTCACGATTTCTCCTCGGAGGCATCTTCAAATCAAGATCTAGATACAAACACACAAGATCCACTCGGCTCCATCAGGGACAGACTTGGCTCAAATAGGAACAAACTTGGCTCTGATACCACTTGATGCAGTCATGGTTGGGGAATCCAATGAAGGACTGACCAACCTTGCAGCCAAACCAATACGCAATAGAAATACATAACAACAATAACATATCTGATATGAAATAGATTTCTTTATTCATCAAATCACCGATTACATGCAATGTGCCGGGCTGTAAGGCCTTCTCGGTTACGGCCAAATACAAAGAAAGTAATAGTCTACATGATCTTGCAGGATCTAAATCTTTTCCACAACGTCAGTACTCAGCTAGCCCAGGTCTGCAACACACAACACACTGGTAGGCACCCATGAAAGATCTAAACTTGTGCTCAAGCTTCCAAGCAATCTTCCTGCTCCTAAGCTCCAAGGCTACTAACTCTTCCCAAATACTCCCCTCTCCCTAAACAACTACCCAAGCATACTATAAATACTGAATCCCAACCACAAGTTCGCTGATGAAACAATTAACCCTTACAAACAAATATTAAATCCCAAAACATCAGTCGGCTCTCAAATAGCTTTACAAATAAAATAAACTCTCCAAGATGGCCCCAAACGGTCATTAGATCCGCATATAAGAATACAACATGCTAGATCTAGGTCCCCACACGTCCAATGGTCAATCCATAACTCGAGCAACACGACCCAAATCAACGAAACTAGTCGGCCAAGCCGATCCATCCAAACAAACCAAGTCGGTAAGCAAGAACATCGAGCAACATAGAGATAACCGAGCGCCAAAAACCAACCACGCCAAGCATGATCGAGAAACGCAGTTATCACCGACACCTTCAGTTACCGAGCATTCTTTGCAGACCGAGCACCCCAATAACCACTGAATTCGAGCAACCAGTCTCCCAAACCAAGCAAGTACTCCACCAAAACCAAGATCAAACTAACAATCTACCTTCAAAGACGAACATATTTTTGGTTGATACAAGATTGCCAAGAATCCTAGGATGCTGTTGCATCAATAATAATTACCCTTATCACGAGAAGACAATTTCTCCATTCCCTGCAAATGGATCTTAAGACCCTGCGTGTTAACTACTAAAAACTTCCAAAAAGGTACCTATTACTAAGATATAGATTTTAACTATAAAGCTTTATCATTCCCCAAAGCACTTGGACTAAACTTTCGTTTTTGAGTAAATCTACCTAAAGTTAAAAGAACAAAATCCTTGGTTGAAAAAAATTGACAAACTGGAAGAAGAAAACTGAGTCTCCATGCCTTTACACATATTCCATAGAAGAACCAGATGATAAATGAAAGAGTAAAAATAGAGTGAGCACCTAGATGAAAGGAGGAATAGATCCTCTATTGACTATAACCCATGAAGCCTACAAAAAACCAAAGTCGGAACATGAAAACTAATATAGCATTAAGATCCTTAGCCTGAAGTCGACATAGAGTCGTCTGTGTCGACTTTAAGATAACGATCCTCATGGTGAAAAGGGCCAAAACAGGGGCATGCTTCAAAAGAGGAAGACGCATTAATTTCTGTCAAACCTTATTCAAAATCTTAAGGATAGAAGTAGCTGCGCTAGAGTTAAATATAAGATTGAGTTACAACCACCTCCCTAAAAATTGAAACCCCTATTGGGGATGCCTCTTGGCTTTGATAATGAACAGAGCCAACCCATTACCAACAGATAAGATATTACACTTGTCTGTTGCAGTCTTACTTTATTTTATTCTCCAAAACATCAGCCAAGAAGTATTCTGCTAAAAATGCCTTAAGCCCTTAAAAGTTAAAAAAGATATCATACTTCAATTTCTCGAGTTGATCTTTCTAATGAAAACTCCATAAAAATAATACTAAAGAGCTCTAATCATAGGATAATAATGAACCAAACTGAATATATAATTCTGGACACCAAGATCTAAAGCTAAATATAGAATTTTATAAATATCCATATATAAATATATAGAAATGTAAATATATATGATTACATCTGCTATATATAAACACTTAAAATATCACACACACACACACACACACACACACACACACACACACACACACATATATATAATCGGACTAAAAAGCCAATAAGCATAACTCTAAATAAAATATATAACCATTAGCCCATCCAAGAGCTGAGTGAAATTATATGGATACATGTTGAATATTTGTATATATATATGAATGTTTATATATATATATATATATATATATATTACTAAACCTGTATAGAAACATTGCTCTATAAAATGAAACTACTCTGTGATGGATGGAAAGACACAAAAGTAATCAGTTTTAACTTACTCCAATGTTGTTTAAAACTAACTGATTTGTATTCCATTCTATCTTCTAAAAATTGATGCTACAAAGTTTTAAAGTGGAAATCAGGGTTGTAGATTTTACTTGACGTTAAATCCTGCTCCCGAGTACTTCCCAAACAGCCGTGTTGGTCCTTTTTCAGAAGCTCAAAAAAGGCCTCATGCCCTAATGTGATCTTGTTAAAAAAACTTTAGATGGATATAAATCCTGAAGGCAAGGGTTAGACGAGCGCAGATGAGTTGTGAAAATATAGAGGGAGGTACTGGTGGAAGCTAGCCAAGGACTTTAGAGAAAGAGATTATAGGATATACACACACAGACACACAGACACACAAGAAGATCTTACTAGTTGAAACTAGTGAAACTTTGCAAAACCAAATAATCAATATAAACTATATAATGTAGAAATCGTGTTCATTACTTTCCTGGTATGTTTATCCTCGTCTATCTATTAGATCCCAAGTCCAGTACCTCATATCCCATACATATAGACCAGAACAAAAAACTTTGTCATACTACTATCGAAAGTCAAGAGTATCTCTTACAGTTTTCTTATATCCTAATAACTACTAATCATCTTATATAGTTACCTTCTAATCTTTCCCGATCACACTACGACTCCAAGATTCATCATCCTTACATAGAATGATGATTTCCTCCTTTTCCTCGTCGACCTAATTGTTTCTGGAACATCTCTTTAGTGAAGGGGCTAAAATCTTTACATTGTTGATCTCCTCTTCATCTAATTATTCTGGGATGTCGATGCCTTCCTCCCTCCAATAATTCAGAACCCAGTCTAGTTCCACCTCTTCCTTAAGCATTGTGGTAATCAGGAAGGCTAGGTTTCACCTCATTCCTGGCCAGTGTTTGTCAAATTTTCCCTCATCTTTGAAAAATAACATTGGCAACCTTTGGAAATTTGGAATGTTTGGTAGGGCTGCCAGTGTTGTTTTCATGTAAAGTTCTGGGTAAGGTATTGTCAGATGCTTGTCAATGCCCATCATCGCCTTTTCTAAACCGCCCAGGAAGTCTTCTTTGAAAATTACTTTGGTGGCTTCTATGATTTTGGCTTTGTCTATTCCATTAAATGCAACTAGTGCGATGAAAAGCCCTACAATGTGGCCATTGACACAGATTGTAAATTCATTGTCGAAGTAGTCATCCCCTAGTCCCTTTTCTAGAGTTTTGCGCACTGAATCCGAAAGGGGATTGAGGATTCCATTCCATTTCTCCGGCGTGATGTTGCCTCTAAAGGCCATTTGCCTATTCTCCTTCATATCGAAGGTAAAAATTCTTGATTACATCCTTTTCCCTTGTAGAATTTGCAAGTTAATCTTGATTAACGATGTTATTTAAGCTCCTCTGTCGACATTAATCCCTACTCTTACATGATGGAAGGTTTAGTCTCACTCGCAATCACACGAAATCTCCCCTACACTAATTCTTCGTCCTTTTCCACTTGTTATGTACTTATAAGCTTTTAGGAGTGGATAGCCAACTATTATCTAAGACTCTTCAAGATTTAAGCAATTTAGAGTTTTTTGGATTCTCGGGTAGGAGAGAGGTGTCAGATTCATGATGATTAATAATAATATTACTTGTTGCTGGATGTGATGGCCTTGTGTTGATCTTTCAGGGCATTAATGATTTGAAGGTGATTTTTGATAAGAGAGGAACCTCTAATAATTAGTGTCCGCTTACCTAGGGTGCTCGAAATGAAACTTACTTGTAAGTTAGCCCTCATCAAGATGCTATATATATATATATATATATATATATATATATATATATATATATATATATATATATTCTAAAGCTTAGTAAGTAAATAAGAATCTATCCTTAGGGGAAAATTCTATAAAAGCTAGGCGTCACGCCAAATCTAACCTTTCTACAAAGACGAGCAACAAAGAAGTCATTGATTAAATGCATATATGTAATTATATGGATATGTAGATAAATACATGAATCTATATATATATTTCTATATGAATATGAATATATATTTTACGCTTTGGTATATTTATAATATTTTGAGATTTATAAATATGAATACCCTTATATATGTATGAGTAACATTTTAAATGTACCTCTATATCTACTTTTATGAAAGTTAGAATGTTTGCAGATTAATGAGAGAGAAAACTAATATATAAATATATACAAGTCTATATATGAATAACTATATATCTATATATCTAAGTTGATTATATATATATATATATATATATATATATATATATATATATATATATATATATATATATATATATATATTTGTGTGTGTGTGTGTGTGTGTGTGTATGTTTACATTAGTCTGTAAGAGTGCCCTTATGGATATGAAGGATTAAATTATGGGACATTGCTAATTGTTAAGGATATGATGAGACTATCAAAGGGATATGATAATAACTGTTTAGATTATGAAAGACTCATTAACTATACTTGTCTCTTAAAGACTCGTAGCTGAGGATGGTTTAAAGATTGAGCTGAAAAACCCTTGAGATAAGGTATGAGAAGGAGCCTTAGAGAACCTATGATTGTAGCATACACCTTGGAATTGTTATTGAACTGACGCAGACCAAGGTGCAGAGGATCCGATTAAGGACAGTCCAAACCTTGCAGCTTCAGAACAACACGACAGAATAACACAACACAACAATCGTTTCAAATCAATTTCCCATTAACATGCCCGGCTGTAAGGCCTTCCAGGTTAGGGCCAATCACAACCAGAAAAAATTCTGCAAGATCTTCAAGATCTAGTACAATTCTAGCTAGTTTAGTCCTGAAAACTATCAACAACTGATGAAAACCCTAAGGCAGATCTAAACTTGAGCTCGCAAGCCTCCAAGCAATCTCCTTGTTTCCAAGTAAGCAACCACTAGCTTTTCAAATACAACTATCAGATAACAATTTGATCTGCAAGATCTCACAGGATTTTTTCCACAACTTCACTTATCTGTTATCCTCAGATCTGCTTTCATGATCCTCTAAGTCCTATCTAAAACATCTACCCAAGCACCCCTTAAATATTAATAATTAGCCATAGGTCGGTTGGATAACACCCTTAACTCCTACAAACAAATATTAAATGCCATACAAGTCAGCTCACAAATTGCCTTAGAAACATTTAATTCAACATGTCAGCCTCCAGATCCACATAGGAGAATCCAACAAAAGATACCAACAATAAATGCACCAAGTCGGCCAAGCAAATCTTCAAGAACTCCAGTCGGTAAACTAGAACTACTGAGTGCCAGAGAAACAACCGAGCAACAATGAAACAATCGACCAAGCCAGCAACACCAACCAACATAGGTTTTACCGAGCACCAGAGGTTCCACCGAGTTCCTTCAGCGACCGAGCTTTCTACAATAACCGAGACCATCGGTTAAGGTTGCAACCGAGTAACACCGGCCAATAAACAAACCACCATGCAGATTCATCGAGGACCAAGAATGCCCCTGCATCATGAAGTGAGATGCCATCAACTCCTTTGTTTGCAAGTTCGTCGACTCTCATATTACGTTCTCGGTAGATGTGGTTGAAGGTGACCTTTTTGAAAGATTTACACAGGTTTAAGGCTTGGGAGAGGAGAGAATTCAGTTTCCAATTTGGAGTTGTACCTCTCCTTAGAGCATTAATAACGATAACCGAGTCTCCTTCAATTTCCAACTGTTGTAGACTTAGTGATGTACCCTTTCTAAGACTTTTAACTAATATTAAAAATTTCGCCCAATTATTAGTTTCAATTCTAATGAGATTTGCTATAGATGCAATTTTTTCTCCATCCTGGTTATGTATGCAACAACCTATATCTGCTACCCCTGTATTGCCTTTAAATGCCCCATCAAAATTAAGTTTAAACCAACCCTTCTCTGGAGGGTGCCATATACAGTTTTTCCTTTTTGGCACCGATCCTTGATCACCTGACCCTATAAAGGGAGGAAGGGAGAGCCCTGTCCAAAACCTTCTCATTTTTTCGTCCCAATGGCTCATCTGAAGATTTGATTTTTGAATTCAAGAGATTTTACCGTTAATGTTTTCTATTATGGCTGCTTCCATTTTGTTACACAATTGTCTCCAATCCATCCTTTTTTTTTTTAAAGATTCTTCCAATTCTCTCTTTCCAAATTTCTCAAATTAATATAGATAGGGTAGAGGTCCAGAGGTTGGCATATATATAGTCCCTCTTAATGATTGACCAAGTTTGAAGCATTTGAAGAAGAGAGAAAGGGGAGGCAGATGACCATTCCAAGTTTCCAAAAAGCCATTTCCAACATTGGTTCGAGAAGGGACAATTGACAAATAAATGATCAGTGTCCTTTTCACTATTCTTGTAGAGAGGACATCTACTTGGGCCTGAGAAACTCATCTTTTTAAATTTGTCTGTAGTAAGGAGTCTATAATTAAGGGCCAACCAGGTGCAGAAGCCAGCTTTAGGGAGACATTCTTTGATCCAACAAAGGTTGATTGGAATATTAGTCTTAGGTCTCTTATATATCTTGCTGATGAGATTATATCTTTCTCTGGTGTTATATTCTCCATTTTTTGAACAATCCCATACTAAAATATCCTTGGTGTTATTTAGAGAGATCTTTTTTTTGTTGAGTGTTTCCATCAGATGTTTCTTTTCTATTATGGTTAAACCAATATTTTTGAAGGATTTCCACTTTCATTTTTCACGATTAAAAATTATATAATTTTTTAGGTAGATCCTTATTCTTTTTTCTAAGAGGTTCTTTAAGGGAGAGTTGTTAAGATTTTCAGATAAGACTTCATAGCCTCTCTAAGAATCTGTCCAAAAAGGTACCTCATCACCTGTACCCAAATTCCATGTAAGTTTGTTCATAATGATTTGCCTGCATTCTAACATAAAATTCTATATTTGGGATCCTCATGGAGGATTAATCTCTTTGCAAATGTTAATGGGGGATCTGTATTTGAGATATTTGTTTATTAAAATCCTAGCCCATTTAGCCTCTGAGTTTTTAAATAATCGCCACACTAGTTTTTCTCCTAGAGCTCTACCTTGATCTTGAAGGTCCTTAAGACCAACTCCACCTTCATCTTTCGGTTTACAAACATTTTCTCAAGAAATCAAGAAAATTTTCTTCTTTTCCTCACTTCCTTGCCAAAAGAAAGTTCTCTAGTGTTTATTAATTTCAAACAATTTGTTAGAGGGGAGCTGAATGCATGATAATTGATAGGTTGGCATGACTGCCAAGACAGACCTTACCATTGTTGCTCTCCCTGTTGAAGATAGCCATTTGCCTTTTCAAGCGTTCATTTTTTTCTTGATCTTTTCTATCATCGGATCCCATATGTCTGTGGCTTTATCATCCTTTACCAGTGGGAGGCCCAAGTATCTACAAGGGCGCTTACCCTGCTTAAAATTTAGGATCCTACATGTCTTTCTCCAATTTCTTATCAGTGTTAAAGAAAAAGATTTCAGATTTATCTGGGTTAATTTTTTGGCTTGATGCTTTGGTGTAAAAATCCAAGATCTTTCTAAAGGCTAAACTCTCTTTTTTCTTACTTGATCCATATAATAGGGTGTCATCCACAAAGTGCTGATGAGTCGTAGGGTCTATGTTTGTTGTGATGGCTATTCTTTCAATTAATTCATTTTCTCGTTCCTTTGTTATAGCCATGCCTAAAGCTTCAACCATAATAATGAATAAAAAGGGGGAGATGCGATCTCCCTGTCTTAAATCTCTTGAGATACTGAAAAAGCCTTTTGAGGTTCCATTCATTAATATTGATATTGATGGTGTAGATATACATTCAAAAATCAGGTTGATCCAGCTTTTGGAGAATCTAAAAGCTTCCATGAATTTACAAAAGAATCTCCAATCCACCTTATCATATGTTTTCGTAATGTCTAGTTTGATGAGCATACTTAGGTTCTTGTTTTTTTTAACCAAGTGAATGGCATCTTGGACAATGTTGACTACATCAAAAATAGATCTGCTCGGGACAAATCTAATTTTTTTCACTAATGAGAAAGGGGAGGCATGTTTGAAGCCGGATAGATAATGTCTTAGTTAAGAGCTTATATAAGGTGTTACATAGTGCTATTGGTCGAAAGTCATTAAGGCTGATTGGTTTCTCTTTTTTGGGGATAAGGGCTATAAAGGTGTTATTTACTTTCAACATCCTGCCTGAGTTTCTAATTCCTTCTAATGCTTCTGTTATCTCCTTACCTATGATGTGCCAACATTTTTGAAAGAAGATAGCAGAGAAACCATTTGGGCCAGAGGATTTATTTAGATGCATCTGCATAAGAGCATATTTGACCTCCTTTATTGTGAATTTTTGTGTTAAAGCTCAATTTTGAGACTTAGTTAGGACTTTCGAAATATTTTTAAGTAATTCCATCTGATTATGCAAATTCGAGTGTTCCCAATTATTGAGAATGTTGTTAAAGTACCAGAACTGATTCTTAGGCTATTTCCTTTGGATCATTTATTATGTTTCCCCTTTCATCTTTAATAAATGAAATTATGTTTATATTCCTCTTCCGCTTGGTGCTGTTATGAAAACAATTCGTATTCTTATCCGTTGTTTCTAGCCATGTTTCTCTTGATTTTTGCTTCAAGTAGATTTTTTCTCTTGCCAGAATTTCCTCATATTCTAAAAGAAGATTCTTCTCATTTAAAAATAGATCAGCATCCATTCCTATATTAATTACTTGAGAATTTATGTCGCTCAATTCCTATTCTAATTTTAGTTTTGAATCAAAGATATTGCCGAATTTGTTTGCATTCCAATCTAGAAGTTTCATTTTTATCCATGTAAGTTTATTTACAACAATGAATATTTTAGAACCCGAAAAGTTAGGTTTAGCCCACCATTGTTCGATAAAGTTTAGGAATTCCAGATCTCTAAGCCATGTTTGTTCGAATTTAAAGAGATTTATTTTTGGCTTTGCCCTTATCTGGATGTTTAGCTTTATTGAGTAATGATCAAATCCAGAGATAGGTAGGATTTTGGCTTCTAAGGAATGGTCAGTACTAATCATATTTCCTTTGAGAAAGAATCTATCCAATTTTTCTGCTATGTTACAAAAATTTTGTCTTCTATTGTTCCATGTGAAGGTCGTTTCGTCTGTGGGGATTTCTAGTAAAGAAATCCTTCTTATTTAATTGGAAAAGTCTTTGGCAGCTATGGGAAGTGAGCTCGTTCCCTCTTTTTTAAATTTTTTTTTTGTTATGACATTAAAGTCTCCACTTAGAATCCATAGTGAGTTCGGCCTCTTGTTTAGGAAGGATTCTATCTCTTGTCATACTCTTAGTTTATCTTTGTTTTGTATTGGGCCATATACATTAATAATGCTAAAAGTTAGATTATTTTTGAAGTTTCTAACATGTCCACTCATCCAGAATTGTCTAAATTTTGTGATATCAACTGAAAGACATCAATGATCCCATATAATGGCCATGCCACCCGAGGCTTCTATTGCTGGTGATGCTACGATTCTTTAATTCTTAATTTTTTTTTAAAGTTTAACATTTCTGTGTTGTTTGTTTTTGTTTCTTGAACTAAAATAATTTTTGGATTATGAGTGTTAATGCAACGTTTGATTAATCCCTGCTAACATTCCAAGTGAGGATATTCATGTTACTGTGGGAAGGATCTTCCCCTTCCCAGCCTGAAGAAGTGTAGTGATTTTCACCTGCCCTGCAATCTTGCTTGCTTGCTCTCTTAATTCCGCCTTTGGTTTTCTTCCCTTTTTCCTTGATCTTTTAGCACAATCTGGAGAATTTCGACTCTCCATACAGAGGGTAATCTCTAAGGAGCCTGACTCTTGACTTTGCTTGTCTTTGAGTATCATTAACAAATTTTTCAGTCTCATTCTTTTTCATTTCTTCTATTATTATGCCCTCAATAAAGAGTTCTTTTTAAAGTTCCAATTATTCCTTGTCATAGATCTCATCAAAGAATTGGTCCATTGATTCTTGTGTTACTGTTTGTCTTAAATAATCTAAAATTGTCTTAACTTCTTCCTCTATCTTATTGCCTTCTGAAAATGTTTCTTTACCCTTCTTCTACCCTTGGAAATAACTACCCTGAGGGCTCTTTGCTGTTTTCAATCAGAGTTTTCTTATCTGTCGGGGTTACAATGTCTTCTAGAACTGTGTTGCTCAGTTGTTCTTTTCTTCATATTCCAAATCTTGTTGCGCTCTGAAACTTTCATCTCTCCTTCCTTCTTCAACCTCAAGGTTAAGTGATTTCTCCTTTGCTTGAGCTATTATGTCATTAGCTAGTTCTTCATCCAAAATTCCCTTAATTGTGTTACTCAATTAGTTCCGTCTTTATGTTTCATTTCCTCAATCCCATCTGGTGATAGCGAGGCTTTCAGTTCATCAACAATTATTCCACCCTTCTCTCGATTATTCAGATTGTCTATAGTAGTGGATAGGGGTGGGATGATCTTATTAGGTGATTTTGCTGCCCCTATAACTACTGAGGGAAGAAACTGAGGAATAACTTTGAGACCCGGGGAGTTCTTCCTAGTTGAGTTGTTCGTTGGAGAATTAGTTAGTTGATTAATTGTGAAACCCCCAACCACTTTGTTCAAATGTATAACAATATCATTGGGTGGATCTTTCTGTGGATGGGCTAGCCTAATGACCTTCTGAGTCTGTTTGACCTCTTTGGCTATCTCTGACTAAATGATAGGGTTTACAATAAACTTATTTGAGCTACTGCGCACTACGATTTGGGGAAGAGATTTGATTGCAATATCCATTCTAATTATGATAATTTTCTTTGGTTGGGGATATTTAGTGGATATCAATTTAACAAAAAATCCTATGTTGTTCCCTATCTGTTTAAGAATGGTTTTGTTAGAGCATTACAGGGGCAAATTATTTAGTTTTATCGCTCTAGATACTAAAATGCCTTTTATAATTTTAGGGTTAAAAGATAGACTCCAATCTAGAACTGTAAAATCGAACCCTAAGTATTCAAGACATCTATTTTTCATAAATTTTGTTTTAATTTTTATGTTATAACAGTAAACAAACAAGAATTCATTTGGGAGGAGAGATACTTACCTGATCTTTGAGATTACTCATGACCCAGTCCACAACTTTGGTTGCAAAGACTCCGTAGCCGTTACATCTCAAAAAACTTCCTTTAGTTTCATGAATTCCTGGGAGCGTTTGATTGTTCTTTCCTGTACTTCAATTTGTATAGGTGATATCGGGATTGGTCTGCGATGAGGTGGAGTATAGGGAGTATTTAAAGGTTTTGTGGTAGAAGGAAAAATGGTCTTAGATTGATTTATGGTTCCACATTTGTGTGATGGAGTGTAAGTGTTTATCTGTGGTTTGGTTGAAATGGGAGACTGAACCAGTTTTTTCCCTGAAGTTTTCCCTCCTCGCCGAAGAGAGGGATCGGGTTTAGGATATGGTCATTTCTCCAAATTTGTGAGAGAGTTGAAACTATTTTGAAGGTTTCGGGGCTCTGCTCCAAATCTGCAATGTGAAGAGGACTTACTATTTTTTTTTTTGGTTTTTGGCTTCTTTGCATTCGTCTTCTTCCTTCTTTGAGACTGAGGGACTCCTAGGGCACAATTGTTCTCCCAAAAATCTTCCTCCATTCGGTGCAGAACGAATATCCACGGTGTTATTTAAAGGTTTGGGAGCCCTTCATGCTCTTGTCGAAGAAAAACTGATTGCTGCATCAAAGTCTATGGCAGAGAGGGGAGGAGAAAACCCAAGAGCATGCGAATATCTGGTTTTCGAAAAAAATGCAATCTGCCTGTCCAGGGAGTTCGTCGTGAAAACAAATCAATTTTTTGCTACTCGATTTTCGCAAAAATGCAGAGCTGTCTATTTTTGATTTTAAATTTTTATTTATTTATTAGAACTAATAGGATTGTTGAAAATATACTAAAACTATATTAAAAAGATAATATATAACATACCTTAAATAATTTTAAAAATATTAATACACACTACCAAACAAAATTAAAATCAGTAGTATAATATAATAATTAAATTATTTCATTAGATTATAATAATTAAATTTTAATTTATTTACTAAGATTTACATTATTTGTTTATTTTCTTTAGCAATTCTAATTTTAATGTGATCAAAAGTATTTTTATAATAAAATTTAGTTTATTTTTATATATTGTAAACTTAAACTAAAAATAATTATGTGGTCACCTTATGACCTTATTTTCTAACCTAAATAAAAATTTCAAATACTAAGAAGATTAAGATAGAATTAGGATTATGGTTAGGTATTAAATTTTTATTAGGGTTGGAATTAGTGTTAAAGTATATTAAAAAGATTTCATATATCATATCTTCAATAATTTAAAAATATTGATAAACCTTACCACTAATACGAAATTAGTATCATTTGTATATTAGATAAATAAGTTTTTAAATTAAATTATCAAATTTTATTATAATAATAATTTTTATAATTATTTAAGGACTCTAAAATTGATTAAGATTTAGATTATTCATTTACTTTCTTTATCAATTATAATTTTAATGGTGATGATAAGTTTTAAGTGTCTTGTATAATGAAATAAAGTGATTTTTTATAATATTCTAAAGTTAAATAAAAAGTATTTATCTGTTTCTCCAACTTGATCCTCTGAAGAAATATTATGTCCTTCGTCTATGAATGGTTAAATAAAAGGACATGATCATCATTTAGCAATTATGAACAAGATTTCATTATTTATAATAAAGATGGAGTTTGCTTTGCCTTTTCGCAACAATTGCGTTGTCTTCAACATGAATTCGTTGGATAAGCAAATTAATTTTTTTTCAAAGATTAGATATGCACGGCCATCAAGGTTTCATCCTCTCCAAATCGCCTCAGGCACTGAGAATGATAACTGCAAGGCTCTGGCTAGGGCACGAAGGGCCCCCCAATCAGTGTTTTCACTTGCAAATAATTTCGTGGATATTCGCTCTACTGCGAATAGAGGAAGATTGGTCGAGGAACAACCATGCCTTAGCTAGCCCTTGGAAATAGGGAAGGAAGAAGGCAAATGGGTAAAAGATAAACACCACAAGAGCTTCAGGAAACCCTCTTCTCACCTTTTATCTGGAATAGAACCCCTTCATCTCAAGAACAAATTCGGCACTCTCATTAATTTGGAGCATCTTCGCAATCCGAAACCTACCCTCATCATCGCAGAAAATTTTCTTCAAAGGATAGCATTGTACAAACCCCCATCCTGACCCAATCTTCGGTAAATATTTACACCCCCCGCATAAGAGAGGGATTTTTAACCACTCTAGGCGCAATTTTCAACCCACCCTAACCCCTAAAACCACTCCCTACTCTCCTCCCCACCGTATACTTGTATCACAATCACCTTTGCTAATTGAAGTAGATGATGCTAGCATTGAGAGCTGCCAGGAATTGATGAAACTCAAGGGAGTGATTTTGAGATGGAATGGGTATGGAGTCCCAACAACCAAAATTGCAGACTGACTCAACAAAAATTTCAAAAATCAAGTAAGTATCTCTATTCTTATAGATGGATTCATGTTTGTTTACTGTTATAAAATAGAAATCAACGAAAAGTTTATGGATAATAGATGCCCTGAATATTTAGGGTTCGATTTTACAATTTTAGATTGGAGCTCGCTATTTAATCTTAATAACATCCAAGGCATTGAAGTGTCTAGAGCTGTTAAAATAACTAACTTACCCTTTAAATGCTCTAGCAATGTAATTTTTAAGTAGATAAGGAATAAGATAGAACATTTTGAGAGAACTATAGTTACGAAATATTCTCAATCAGAAGTAATTATCATGGTAAGAATGGACATTTCGATTAAATCGCTTCCCCAAATATTAATTCATAGTAGGTCAAACAAGTTTCTTTTAAACCAACATTATGTCAGAAATAGCCAAGGACTATAATCAAAATTAGGGAAACACTGGGTCAATTCAAACACAAGCAGCTCCCCCCAAAGAAATTGACATTCTTCTTAATAAAGCAAGGGGAGGCTTCACGATCAATCTTTCAACAAATTCTCCAACTCGACATGTAGACTTCCCAGTTCTTGAGAAAATACAACAACCATCTAAGAAGGTCGCCCCTCCCCTATTAAAAGGAATAGTAATCTTAGATACTAACAAAGGCAACCAATATGAGGAAGGTAACATTTTGAAGGAGCGTAATATTTCTATATCATAGGACATGGAAAAAATACAAGAAAAAGATTTGAGCAATAAAGCCAACACGATTATAGAAGAAGTTATAGCCAATAATGTGAAGATCTCGGTAAAAGCAAAACCAATTAATCAAAAGGATGAAGAAGGGAGAAATATGGACTTTCTCTTAGAGCATCAAGATCATAGGGCTATCTTAGAATTAAAATCTGGAAATACGAATAATTGGAATAACAATGTCTTAGCAAATCCTATGACCCAAGACAATAAGGAAATAGAAAAAGAAAGTATGGGAAGCCCAACAGTACATATGATTAATAAGGAAAAATCTCCTAACAAAGGAATAAATCTCGAAGATAGGAAAATTGAGAAAGAAGTTAGGATAATCTTAGATTATCTTGGAGAAACGGTTACAAAAGAATTAATGGATCAATTTTTTGACGAGATATGTGACAAGGAAGAATTGGACCTTCAGAAAGAACTCCTTATTGAAGGTATCATGTTAGAAGAAATGTATAAGGAGGATAGGATGGAAGAAATGTTAATTGAACTAAAGAATAAGGAAACTAAAGATTAAGATTCTTTAGGGATTACTTTCTTCAAGGAGAGCGAAACTCTACGGATTGTGCAAAAAAATCAAAGAAAAGAGGGAGGAAACCAAATATGGAATTGAGAGAGCAAACAGATGAGGCTGCAGGGCAAGTAAAAATCACATCACTTCTATATACTAGGAAGGGGAAGAGCTTTCCCATGGAGCCATGAATATCCTTATTTGGAATGTTAGGGGCATGATCAAACATTGCATTAATATTTATAATCCGAAAATTATTTTAATTCAGGAAACAAAAATGGATGAAGTAGAAATTTTTAACTTTAAAAGAAAATTAGGGATTAGACTACTCACTTTTGTACTGGCAATAGGAGCTTCTGGAGGCCTAACCATTATTTGGGATCTCCGATGCCTTTCAATTGATATCATTGAAAAAAAAAAATATTGGATGAATGGCCTAGTTAGAAACTTTATAAATAATTTAACTTTTTACTTCATTAATGTATATGGGCCAATTCAGAACAGAGATAAATTACTTGAGTCTGACACGAAATAGGATCTTCCTTTAGTTATAGCCCAGACTCACTATGGATTTTGGGAGGGGATTTTAATGTTATAACTAAAGCATCAGAGAAAAAAGGGGGAAGATGCTCACTCCCCATTGCGGTTGAGGACTTATCCAACTGGGCGGATGGGAATCCCCTTCCTAGAAATTTTCACTCAAGATAACACCTTCAGATGGAATAATAGAAGACAAGATTTCTGTAACATAGTAGAAAAATTGGATAGATTCTTCCTTAAAGACAATTTGATTAATACCAATCATTTATTTGAGGCTAAAAACCTCCATGTCTCGGGACTTGATCATTACCCGGTATAATTAAACATCCATATGGATGTTAAGCTAAAAAAATACCTTTTTAAATTCGAATAAGCTTGGCTTAGAGACCTAGATATCATGGATCTTATTGAACAATGGTGGAATGAACCTAACTTTTTGGGTTCCAAAATGTTCAGAGTTGTAAATAAGTTCAAATGGATAAATTTTTTTTTAGACTAGAATGCCAAAAAATTTGGCAATATTTTTGATTCGAAATCGAAACTAAAAAATGAACTAGGAGATGTAAATTTCCAGGTTATTCAAGAAGGAATGAATAATGTTTTATATCTAAAAGAAAAGAATCTACTATTAGATAATGAAGAAACCCTAGAAAGAGGAAATGTTTTGGAAACAAAAATCTAGAGAGACCTAGCTGTTAGTAGGAGATAGAAACATTAAATTTTTTCATTATAGTACCCAGTAGAGGAGGAGCATTAATAGAATAACAAATATTAAAGATGATACAAGACACATAATAGATGACCCAAAAGAAATTGCTAATGAAACAGTTAGATATTTTAATAATATCCTCAATAACTTAGAATATTCTAATAGGAATAATCAAACAGTTTTCCTTCAAAACATTCCTAGAGTCATAACTAAACTTCAAAACAAAACCTTAACAGAGAAATTCTCTATTGAGGAAGTCCAAAATGCTCTCATGCAGATACATCCAGACAAATCACTAGGCCTAAATGGTTTCTTTGCTGTCTTTTTAAAAAATTTTTGACATTTGATTGGAAAGGAGATAACAGAAGCATTAGAAGGCATTAAAAACTCAAGAAAGATGTTGAAAAAAGTAAACAATATCTTCATAGCTTTTATTTCAAAAAAAATAAATCAGTTAGCTTAAATGACTTTAGATTTATCGCATTTTGTAACACTCTATATACACTCTTAACCAAATTTTTATCCATTAGGCTTCAGAAACTTCTCTCCTTACTTATTAGTGAGGAAAAAACATGGTTTGTTCTTGGCAGATCAATTTTTCATAGAGTCATCATTTCCCAAGAAGCCATTCACTCAGTCCAACAAAACAAGAATCCGAGTATGTTCATTAAATTAGATATAAAAAAAACGTATGACAAGGTGGACTGAAGATTTTTATATAAATGCTTGGAAGCTTTTGGTTTTTTTAAAAGTTGGATCAATCTAATTTTTGAATATATATCCACTCTGTCAATATCTATTTTAGTTAATGGAACTCCATAAAGTTTTTTTAGCATCTCTACGGGTTTAAGACAAAAAAATCCCATCTCTCATTTTCTATTTATGAACATGGCCGAAGCCTTAGGCAGGGTTATAACAAAGGAACAAGAGAAAGGAACCATTGAAGGCATGATCATCACAACAGAATTAAAGCTTACAACTTACCAGCATTTTGTTGATGATACTCTGCTATATGGAGCTAGCAAAAAAAAAGAAGCCAGAGCCTTTAAAAATATCTTGGTCTCTTACACCAAAGCCTCTAGACATGAAATTAACTCGGGTAAATTCGAATTTTTTTTATTAAACACAGATAAGGATGTTGAAAGGGATATTTGTTATATCCTCAATTTTAAACAAGGAAAGATTCCTTGTAATACTTGGGCCTCTCATTGGTCAAAGATAATAGAACTATTGATATTTGGAACCCTTTGATTGAGAAGATCAAGAACAAGATGAACTCCTGGAAGGGTAAATGGTTATCCTCAGTGGGTAGGGCAACCATGGTTAAGTTAGTTCTAGTAGCCATGCCAATATATCAATTATCTTACATCCATCTTCCCGCTAATAAAAAATCATAAATTAACAAATACTTGAGAACATTCTTTTGGCAAGGAAGCAGAGACAAGAAAAAAATCCTCCTAATTTCATGGGAAAATGTTTGTAAACCAAAAAATGAAGGTGACATAGGTCTCAAAGATCTTGGAGATCAAGGGAGAGCTCTACGAGCAAAATTGGTATGGAGATTATATAGAAATCCAGAGGCTAAATGGGTCAAGATTCTGACAAACAAATATCTCAAAGACATCTTCCCCATCAACATTTTCAGAGAGGTTAATCCTCCGAGAGGATCCAGAATATGAAATTTTTTGTTAGATTGTAGGCACATCATTATGGACAAACTAACATGAAACTTAGGTACTCGTAAAGTACTCTTTTAGACAGATTCTTGGGGAGGATATGAAGTCTTAAATAAAGATCTTAACAATTTACCTCTAAAAAACTTCTTAGAATCAAGAATTTGGGATCCTCCTCAAAGATTATATAGTTTATAATGGAGAAGGATGGGGATGGAAATTCTTCAAAGATATGGGTTTATCCATAACAGAGCAGGAATTATTAGCCAAAACCTTTAATAATAGAAAGATAATTGTAAATAACACCAATGATACTTTAGTATGAGATGGATCAAAAAATGAGGAGTGCAATACGAAAGACGGTTATGATCTTATCAACAAAAATCATAATAGACATAAGACTGAAATTTCAAACAACCTATGTTGGAACAAAAAATGTCTTTCCAAAGCTGGTTTCTGTACCTGATCAGCCCTTAATTATAGACTCCTAACTGCAGACAGATTTAGGAGGCTGAGCTTTTCAGGTCTTAGTAGATGCCCTCTTTGTGAAAATAGTGAAGAAGACACTGATCATTTATTTGTAAACTGCCTCTTTTCGAATCAATGTTAGAAATGGCTCGCAGGAAATTTAGGATGGTCAAGTTTCCCCTTGTTTTGAAATGCTCCAAGCTTGGCCGATTATTAAGAGGGACAACATTTATGCCAATTTTTGAACTTCTACGCCATCTATTTTAATCTGGGAAATTTAGAAAGAGAGATACATAAGAATCTTAAAGGATCAGAAAATGGATTGGTGACAATTATACAATAAAATAGAAGCAACCATTATAGAAAATATTAATAACAGATTATTTATAATATAAAAAACAGATCTGCATATGAGTCATTTGGATGAAAAAATGAGAAGGGTATGACAAGGACCCTCTCTACCTCCCTTTATCGGCTCAGGTGATATAGGGAAGGCGTAAAAAAGGATGACATGTAAGTGGTGCCTTCCAGAAGAAGGATGGTCCAAACTCAATTTTGATGGGGCTTCCAGAGGTAAGCCAGGGACAACAGGCATAGGCTATAGTATTCATAACGAGGAAAGAAAATAAATTGCATTTTTGGCTGCCCCTTTAAGAAATAAAAACCAACAATTGGGCCGAATTTTCAGCATTAATTAAAGGACTAAGAATGAGTATCTCCCTAGGAATACAACTTTTAAAAATTGTAGGAGACTCAACAATCGTTATCAATGTTTTAAGAAAAGGATGAACCCCTAATTAGAAATTGAATTCCCTTCTATCCCAAGCTTTAAATTTATGTAAATCTTTTAAACAAGTTATTTTCAATCATATCTATAGGGAAGGCAACAGTAGAGTAGACGAACTTGCAAACATGGGAGCAGATGACATAACACTTCAATAAAGCTTTCCTTTTCATAAGAGAATCCTTTAAGGGCTACTTATGTTTCTCTCCATTAAAGGCAGGGATTAACTCAAAACAATCCTTTAATAATGAAGCTAACTACTATTAATATTCAAGAATCTTCAAAGACTTAGATTATGAATTTTGTCAATCATTGCTCTTGATAACTTCTCCCCAACCACCAACATAGTCCCATAATTCCTATTTTAGGACGTTTAAAAGTAAACATCGTTGATAAATTCTCATATATCGTAGCCATCAAATATATACTAACCTGACTCAGGACAAACAAGCCACCTCACAGATGAACCATTTATCTTGTCCACATTGTTAGTCAAGTTTATATATATACGTATAAACATATATAAATAAACAGTTAGATATATAAAATTAAACATATATTCTTATTCACATACAGATATATAGGAATTTTATAATTCACATATTCAGATATATATATGTATATATATACACATAAATATAAGAATATCCTCATCTAAATAGATATGAATAACAACTCTTAGGGATTTTCTATCTATCTATCTATCTATATATATATATATATATATATATATATATATATATATATATATATATAAAGATGCCCTGTGTTGATATATAAAGGTATTTACTCATCCAATAATTAAGAGATTAGACATATCCCACATAGTTTATTTTATCCATTTTATATTATATTATTACATATTTTGTTATATATATACTTTATATATTCTCATTATATTGATTCATTCATATATATATATATATATATATATATATATATATATATCTTTTATTGCTTTATCCTGTAAAGCCCTAGCTAACACAAACTCAAATTTCCCCCTAGGCTTGATGGTCACTTTCTTTTCAAATTTTTAGGATACAATTAAATGTTAAGAAGCCATGGTATGATTCAAGAATACTAGGATATTAGATACATAATTTAGCAGTTTCGTCTGTTATAAAAAAATCATTTCGGAATCTATTAGTGCTTTAATAGATCAGGAAAGGACCATCATACTTGGCAGAGAGTAATTAATAATCATTACAATTTTATGACTCTGACGCTCTCTCCTTTCTCGAAAACCCAAAACACTCTACATCTAGAAGAGTCTAATGCAAATAATTTGAGCTACAACTGTCCCTCGGCTTTAAAGTACATGATGATGATGAAATGACTAAGTATTAAAACTGGAGTAATTTCACATGAGCTCAGGCATCAAATCATAATGAATTAGGGATCATAGAAGGTAGAGGAGTTTATATAACATCGAGAACCGGTAAGGAAAGTTAACTTGTTTGAATTTCAGTAGCCAAGGGATGGAGTCTAGAGTGATAACCTTCCATACGAAGGAGAATAGACAAATGGTTTTTAGAGGCAACATCAAGCCAGAGAGGTGGAATGACATTCTTAATTCCCTTTCGGATTCGACTTGCAGGGCTCTTGAAAAGGGATTGGCGGAGGATTACTTTGAAAATGACTATATTGTCCATGTTAATGGACACATTGTAGGGCTCTTTATTTCCCTAGCAGCATTCAATGGAACAAGAAAAGTGAGGATTATAGAGGCGGCCAAAGTAATATTCAAAGACGAATTTCTCCAGGAGGTTTAGAAATGGCGGTGTATGGCATTGATAAAGACCTGACAATACCATATCCAGAAATCTACATGAAAACGTCACTGACAACATTACCCCCCTAAGCTTTCAGAGACTGCGACTACTGTTTTTTAAAGATGAAGTGAAATTTGACAAACACTGGCCAACGATGAGGCGCAACTTGGACTTTTTGATAACCATCGTGCTCAAGGAAGAGGTGGAACTTGAAAGGGTTTTGGATTATTGGAGGGCGGAAGGTTTTGACATTCTAGAGGAACTGGACGGGGACAAGATCAAAAATGTAAAGATCGTTGCTCCCTCTGTGAGAAAGAGCTCAAGGGACATTTAGGCAGACGAGGAAGAGATCATCATTCTGCGTAAGGATGGTGAATCATGGAGTTGTAGTGTGATTAGAAAAGAATAGTAGGGCTATAGTGATAGAGAATATTAGTAATATGGACGAAATAAACCTTTATAGATGCTCTGGATGATAGTACTTTTTTGGTTTTTGTTTATTATGGTATCTTGATACAGGATTTGGAACCCTAATAGTTAGTAATAGATTAAAATGTTGGAAAATTAATGGATATTTCTATAGTTATCAATTCTCTAGTTATTGACAGGCAAATGTAAATTTTGCTTTTGGGTAATAAGGTTTATATTAAATACAAGTTGTTTACAGTCGTTTCAATAGCTATAACTAATAGGCTAACTTTCACTCAGGCAGTATTAAAGAATGAGCTCCTAGTGGGCCTAAGTAAAATCACCCTAGAACCTTCCTTTGTTAGACTGCAGCCTGTTAAATCATTCTAAACCTCTTTATTTCGAAAAAGACCAGCACCAGCACCAGCACCAACACCAGCAACAGCACCAGCACCATCGCCAAGCCCTCTCCTTATGGCTTTTGTGACCGTCACAAGTCTCCACACAGGGCAAGGGGACGTGTGGATCTTTAGAAGGAAAACTCTTAAGATGATAGGATAATTACGTATGATTGCTAGATGAGCTTCAGATAGTTGGATTCTTCCCTTACAAACCTAGATTATGATACTTTTCAGACATTTTCATCCAAATAGGTATGTTATCTTATGATTAAAGTTTCAGTCCTATCCTAAACAAAACCCTCAAGAATATATTTGGTAAAACATTTTTTTGGATAAATGCTTTGTATGGTTAAAATGCTTTAAAAATTTTATAAATAGGATTAGCTGAAGCAAAAGAGTTATATGTATTTTCCAATATACAAATGGGTATATATATATATATATATATATATATATATATATATATATATTAACTTTCTTGTGGATCACCTTTGATTTGAGTAAGCTGATTTAATGAACTGTGATTATAGATTTTACCCTTTCTCTTATAAGTTCTATTCTTAATGAACTTTCCATCGATTTGAGGAAGCTCACTAGGAAAGTTAAAGCTTGGGATACTTTCATGATGGCTTTCCTGTTTGCACTTTGATAGGATAAGGATTAAGATAGTTAGGCTTCAATAGACAAGTGACCTCCTCTCTTGGATTGTTTTTTAAGTTAAAACTGGAAGCTCCTACATGTGCTAAAATTGTATTAGCCTCCCACAGATACGCTTCTATTTTAAGATAGGCTTATGACATCTAGCCTCACTTTTAGCATGAGCCAGATCCCTAACCCCTATAAGATAGAAGATGCTTGGACGCATAACAGTAATTATCCTCATCAAGAACAATGATCCTCCTCGGCTATTTCTTCACGGAGATGGTTATCTTGAAGTCAACACAGAAAAGCTATATTGACATCAAGCTAACGATCTCTTTTTTAAAGAATCTCAGGATTGAATTATCAAGAAGCTTAATCTTCGTTAAGTTGGGAGTAGTTTAACTCCTTCTCATCCTGACTTTTTCTGGAACTCAGACCCATCTAATTAGACCGTTATTTCTCTTTTTCGATCACTATCTTTGTATAACAAGTTTTTTCACAAGTAGCACAAGAGATACCTACCAATAGTATGTGAGCTCCTTTTTCCTATAGTTTTTGGTCTTGGTTTAAGATAATTAATGTTTTTAAAAAAAGTGGATCCTTGTTTAAAGCCGTATGAAGGATTCTTTGATTTTCATTACTTATTATCTCTTCTAAATATTGTCATATATGGAAAACCTAGAAGCTTACCAGTATTAGACAAGATATTTAGCAAATTTTTGTAGGTTTGTAGGTATGAAGTAGATAAAGAGAGCTCAACTCCCTTTCTGAGCCATTTTTTATAAGGGAAACAGGAAATTCATACCTTGTAATTAATAAATGTGAGGATAAGGGTTAAATTACAGAACAACTTTGTATATACTAACAAGGATCTCAGCCAAGATTTTGAGTTGTTATAGGTAACATAGGTACCAATGTCACGAAAAGAAAAACATCCCTCGTATTTTGATGTAAGTCAGGTTCATATATTAGAAACTGGTTTTCTACAATGCAAAGGTACTGGAAAGAGGAAGTTACGATCCCAACAAGGGTAGAATTATATACCAACATGAGACTCTCAATTTCAGTCCAAAGCAAAAGGACAATATAGGCGATCCACTACTATCAAGGACAATAAGGATCAGATTAACCAAATTTATGTTCTAATTTATCAAATGGGAATGCCCTCTTAAAATATCATGGCATGGCTAGAGGTTTTCTCAACCCCACTCTTTTCTACCAGCACTTGCACTGAGTGGGGTTTCTGTAACACTTTCTGAAATTAATAAAATTCTTGGCTTCGGCCTTTACCAAAATAAAAATAAATTATGAACAAGATTTCATTAAATATGTTCAAAAAATATACAACTCAACTTAAATGTGTGTTAAATCAAAGAAAAAAATGCACAAATATATTAAAAGATTTAACATAACTATGAATGATTATTGGCGGTAGTTCTACTGATATTAAATTATTTATTGTATATTAAATTTCGAGAAATATATGTTGATTGAACATCTATAAATAAACCAAATCAACATTAAACTATCATTAATTATTAACGTTATTAGAGCTGCTTCTAATCACACTATGCAAGTCATTGTAATAATTCTTTCTATTGTGTTTCTAGATTAAAAAAAATAAAGGGAATGTAAAAGCCAATAATGTTATAGTGACCAATACACCCGTGCCGTGTAATCTCAGCAAATGCCACGAATCGATGCAATGGATAAACACTATGTTGTTCCCTTTTTTTCTTTTGTTCTTCCTGCTAAAGCGATTGGAATGAATGATTGTAAATCGAATCTGCCAGCAAGGTAAGATGGCGTCCTACCATGTTTGAGTGTACCTTAAAATCTGAGTTCACAAAATAAAAGTACCTCCTACATTGTAAATGGTGATGGAGATGGAAAAATTTTCCATCGCTTTGAAGAAAGCGTTATTCCGAACAATTTCTTCAATGGAATTAAATATGAAAAGGAGCAATTTAATTTTATAAATGTATGGTTTGGTAATTTATGTATATGAATGGTGACGATTTTGAATGCAATCTAAAACTTACGGAGATGTTTTTGTGTACACGGATGGCTGACATCCCTATGCTGTGACTCTAGGAAGCCTCGTGGCTTAATAATTATATACTAGCGGTCGCATGCGTGTGTGCATGCAACGGGTTAGTCGCTGATAGGATTTTCTCCATGGTTTTTCTGCTTTTTTTTTATTTTGTTTTTGGCCGCCACTTTAGACTCACTGTTGTTTTATCAATCAGCATATGTTCATTTGGATCCTTTATCCTCTCTGCTTTGTTTTGGCAAAAATGGTGTCAAGGTTTTCAACCAATTATCACAGAGAGGCCTTAGTTTCTATCATAGTCCTATCTCTTGCGATCATTATTTATAGCTTCCCTCTTTGTGCTTTTCTTTTGCAGAAATGGTATCAAGGTTTTCAACCAATTCTCGTGGAGAGGCCTTAGTTTTTATCACACTCCGTCAAAGTTTTTATCTGTTAAGGTTTTAGGATCATTGCAAATGTAATAGCACTATTTCATTGTATGTGTTTTCCAAATGCAACAATCTCTTGCATTTACACTAGTAAATTTGACTTCAAATTTCGATGAAAATTGGTCGAAATTTCGACAGTAATTGGTCGAATGTACGACCAAAACTGTCGTCGTTCTTTTTTCCTTGAATTTTCGACGCGTCTACTATTTGTCGCAATTTTGACCAGTGTTTTGGTCAAAATTTTGACGATATCCCAGGCTCAAAAATCGCTGTCGTTTTTTCTAATGGTCAAAATTTCGACCACTGATTGCCCCAACGATTGGTCGACATTACGACCAATGGACCAAACCATAGACGACGAATCCATACTTTCCACTAATCAAATGGTCGAAATTTCAACCATTGGATTGGTCGAAAGTACGTATTCGTCGTCGATTTTTTGGTCCATTGGTCGAACTTTTGACCAATCGTTGGTCAAAATTGGTTCTAGCATTGGTCAAAATTTCGACCAATGTGAATTTTTTTTTTAAAAAAAAATGTTATAGACCGAGTTCTTTTCATTGACCTGTGATTCATGAGTAGTGGTTTACATGAACCCATCTCTCATGAGAATGAATGGAACACTTAGCACTCATTGGCTCTAGGTGATGCTTACGGAGGTGAAGCACTGGGACTTCCCGGGAGGTCATCCATCCCAGTACCACTCCAACTCGAGCACGCTTAACTACGGAGTTTACTCCATGGTTAAACCCACTCTGCTTGCATCCTCATTTGCAAAACCTTCACCAAGTGTTGTGCCTTATGAACCATTCATTAGAAAGCCCCTTAAGCTCGTCAATTAATAAGTAGGAGATATTTTCCACAGCAAGTCAAATTGTGATATTTCTATCAAGATTCAACTGTGTAGTTTTTTGAGTCAAACTCATTGACCTGTGATTCATGATTCGTGGTTCACACGAACCCATCTCTCATGAGAATGAATGGAACACTTAGCACTCATTGGCTCTAGGTGATGCTCACAGAGGTGAAGCACCAGGACTTCCCGAGAGGTCACCCATCTCAGTACTACTCCAACTCGAGTGCACTTAAGTACGGAGTTTCCTCCATGGTTAAACCCACTCTGGATGCAAGCAGAGTGCGTTTAATGAGGATGCAAGCAGAGTGGGTTTAACCATGGAGGAAACTCCGTAGTTAAGTGCGCTCGAGTTGGAGTAGTACTGGGATGGGTGACCTCTCAGGAAGTCCCGGTGCTTCACCTCTGTGAGCATCACCTAGAGCCAATGAGTGCTAAGTGTTCCATTCAGTCTCATGAGAGATGGGTTCGTGTGAACCACTACTCATGAATCACGGGTCAATGTGTTTGACTCAAAAAACTACACAGTTGAATCTTGATAGCAATATCACAATTTGACTTGCTGTGGAAAATATCTCCTACTTATTAATTGACGAGCTTAAGGGGCTTTCTAATGAATGGTTCATAAGGCACAACACTTGGTGAATGTTTTGCAAATGAGGATGCAAGCAGAGTGGGTTTAACCATGGAGGAAACTCCGTAGTTAAGCGTGCTCGAGCTGGAGTGGTACTGGGATGGATGACCTCCCGGGAAGTCCCAGTGCTTCACCTTCGTAAGCATCACCTAGAGCCAATGAGTGCTAAGTGTTCCATTCATTCTCATGAGAGATGGGTTCATGTAAACCACTACTCATGAATCACAGGTCAATGAGTTTGACTCAAAAAACTACACTGTTGAATCCTGATAGCAATATCACAATTTGGCTTGCTATGGAAAATATCTCTTACTTATCACATGAATCTTGTATTATTTCTTAACACCAAACCCCATCTACAGATTTCCAATTTAGGGTTCTTCGAGCAACAACATTAGGGTCTGTAAGCACACAAATATTAATGATAAAAATCATTTGTTAAAGAAAAAACCATGTTTTAAATGACTGGCAATGGTGCCCTATCCTTGTGCAAAATATCTAGATTTGAAGACTCTAGTGGTGACTCGGGAAGTATAAACCAGATATGTTGTAGGGACAAAATGCCTTGAACAGGTTAAAAATGAGGCTTCCATGGATAGGCCAATAATAGACTCATCCCAACCAAGAAGAAAGACTTTTTTAAAGCATATTTGATGCAGGGGCATCTAGAAGAGCATTTGAGCAAAGGAGGACTCCAATAACTAAGAAGGAGAAGATGGTATCAAGACATGTTGATTGGCAAGTTTTGAAGCCTATAATGGCTTATGATAGTGTTGGATTCAATAAACTATGTAAAAGTCATGATAGAGGTCTAAGGACCAATACAATGTAATAAGTGATCAAAGCAATGTAATAGGTGAAAGAGTCCAATAGGATTAAATTTGAGTAGTTTTCATGTTTAGAAGCATTCAATAAATACATTGGACCATGTGTAGGTCAATGGAGTAAGTTGGGAAGTCAGAATAGTCATAAAATGCATAAAATAAAGTTTATTAATTTAAATTTGAATGTAAACGGTCATATTACCTTTTTGGAGGGAAATTAGTTTTAACAGGTTTTAGGATGAATTAAACCTCCCAACTGTCTAAATTTGGTTGAGGCAGGTAGCTAGGGGTCATTAAATGTCCAAAGGATCCATTGTATGGAGGGGGACAGGGAGAAAAAAAGCCTGTTGTACGGACTGTTGTGAAAGCAAGCAATAAAATTTCATTTTGGTGCTGTTCCATTCAATGTATTGAACTTCTTTTTGTTTGGGACTATCAAATACATGAATTAGAAGGGTATTTAAACACATTTCACTCATTATTGAATGAATAACACTTTGTTTTGAAGCAGCATATATGACTGTTGGTTCATTTCAGGCTGTTTTCTTGAGTTTTTTCTGTGACAGACAAAAGTTTTCTTTAAATAGATGAACCTCCCATGAATTCAAGGGCCCAGACTTCATGGGAGGCATGTTACTAACATGTACAATAGAAATCTAACAAGTTTTGATGTAGCACTAGTGCGAAGACAGCAAGTTTGGAGAAAATAATGGAAATGTCCCATGGTGGATTGGTGGGAATAGTATGACAGCAGCATATTGAGCTGTACAAGAAGGTTATCTAATGATTTGAGATGTCCTAAGGCATCAAAGAGAAGGTGTATGAACCATTATTTGGTCTCCAAGGTTAGTGGAGATAGGTGTTTGGTGAAACCCTATGTAACAAGGGTTTCAAGGCATTGAATGAGTGTTTTGGGCGTTCCTTGTGGAATAGGACTAAAATCTCTTGGATTTAGTCATATTTTGCCATATTATAACTATGATGAAAGTCTGGAGTGATGAGGATAAGAGAATGATATAGTTGCTTTGTTATTTGCTTGATTTTGATGCCATTAGGAGGGTACCTTGTGAAGGAAGTTAAGACTGGTCTAAAGGAGTCACCATTGAAGTTTACATATGTTAAATAACCCTGAAAAGGGTGTCTGAAACTATAATTTGTTTCTCAAGTTGTTTGGAAAAAGTCAGAGAAAAAGGGAGAAAACTGGTCCAGCAGGGCTAATTGGGGCTCATAGGGCTAGAAGGCAGATTTGAAGGTTGTGGTCAATAGGTGTTGTAAAGGCTATAAAAAATGATTGATTCTTGTTGAAACCACCTTGTTTACACCATTTTGGTCCATCTTAGGTGTTTGGAGGCATAGTTGATTCAATTGTGGGTATGTAGCCTTTGGTGAGCCTGAAGGGCTACTAGGGTTCCCGAGTCATAAAAATTTGACAATCATGGGTTCTTCTAACTGTTGTAAAAAATTTCATACAGGACTCACAGTCCTCAGTCATCAAACTCAAGTTGAATGGTTCTAATTTCCATAGGTGCTAATTCCACAATAAATTCTTCATTCATTATTTTGTTTCTCTTAGATGGCTCATGCATATCATTCTCTTCACCTTCAATTCACCAGTCCAATGATGTCATTTCTGACTTTTCTTGAACTGCAGAAAGATTGAGCTCGACAACTTCTTCAATCTACAAAATCATGCAAAACAAATATTTCAATAATTAGAGCAAATATACCATTTAATCTTTGACTCTACCATCTAAACTCATTAAAGGGACCACAGCTTTCTACTGTTCTTAATATTCCGACTCAAAGAAAATGTGAACGTGTACATGCAATTTTTTTAATCCCCTGATGTATATATAAATGATTCAATACATAGGGTCAATCACCCATGAGAAGGGAATGAGCGATGGGAGAGTAAAGATCATGCAAGGACCTAAAAGGCAAATATTAAATTAAATAAAGCCATAATGATATGTTCAATTGTATTTTTTATAATAACTGCCCATTAAAGATTTCTCTGGAAGAAAAATACTAGCAATAAAGGGTAATCGTATGTTATGCATGGCTTGTTGTCTACAACATTTAAAATAGTTATGATTATATTTTCAAGACCTTATTCCATCCTTCAAGGAAAGTGTGTTTATTTTCTCAATGGTTATCATAGGAAATGAAAAGTAAAAATTGAACAAAATAGCATAGCGATGAAGATTGAAGATAATATGGTTATATCAAACACATGATATTGGGATGGTATAACCTAGAAATGTTAAATTGGGATGGTTTTTGTACATGCAAAATCATAGCAGTAAATTGTTTAATGTAGTGGGCTCATGTGAAAAAGCATAAAGGAATTCGTATGGACAAGCCGGGTCAAACTATTTAAGAGATACAATAACACAATGAAACTAGGTCAAATAATATGACATCCATCTTGCTGACGTGACATGTTGCAACAGGCAAAGCAGGGTGCAAGTCCTATTATAACTATTTTTTAGATGTATCAGATAATTCTTCATCTGGATAGTAAACTATTGGTATTGTTTATCCATACCCAATCACGTTTTACCCATGCCTTCTACCACAATTCATCTGTGCTGCAATTGTTCCTTAGACGACAGGTCCACAGCATATTTCTTCCCTTTTAGATACCAACTTTATTTCTTTGGGTTTCCTCTCTCTAAATCAGCATACAGTTCCTATGGATTCCTTGCTATGCTACAAATGTTGAAAGAACAGATTCATCAAGTTTGAGAGAATTGGATGGCACACACTTCAAGGTATGTGGTCTCTATTTATTATTGAATGAGCTATAAAGTGGTTGTAATGGGAGTTGCTTTATTGGCATAACTAATGGGATCTTATTACATCATTAACATAAGCAATAAATGCCTGTATACAAAATGTATTTTAACATCAGGTCTACCAGCATGATATATTTAATAGCCACTATTTGAAAAGAAATTTATGTGGCCTCTATTTATTATTGAATGAGCTACAAAGTGGTTGTAATGGGAGTTACTTTATTGGCATAGCTCATCCAAAGCTAAACTCTGCTTGGTCATTCCTCATTGAAATTAGGTCTGTGATAACTCTCTTTGCCTCCATTTTCAGTGGGATTCATTCCTGAACTGAATGTTGACATTCATACTTGTCCATTTATCATACTTGGATCTTACTCATTCTCACCTCAATTTCATACCTTGTTCACAATCTAATTCAGACTTGAATTCACACCCATATCAATGCCATTTGGATTTGTTTCTCATAACGACTTTCATGCACCGTCACCATTGATGGTGCATCCTACTTTCTCTTTACCTCTCAAGTCTCAAACACTAGATCTTGCTCTCCTCTTCACATTTCAAGGTCCGGCTCTTGACTCGTAAATGAGGCAAAGTTGCTCAAACTCATCTCTTAAACTTGGAGACTTGAAAATTGGTACCAACTAAGACCACTACTCATACTGCCAAAGCGAAAAGAGGGGGTTCCCATTTGAAATGGGGGTGATGGTGTGAAAACCTCACAATACTGCCAAGTGAAAAGAGGGGGTCCTCATTTTTTGGGTCTTCCTTCTCAAATGAGGAAAGAGTCCAATTGTCTCAAATGTAGGCATAAGAGTTCCAGCCCCAAAAAATGGGTGAATACCATCATGGGAATGGACAAAGAAGAGAAAGAGAGGAAAAAGAAACAAACTAAAAAGATGACTACTAAAATAGTAGAGGAGATGAAGAAGGTTGAAGTTGTTCCTATGTAATAAGCACTTATAGATGATATTAATTTTTAGGATATACCTTATGCATCCACACAAGACATATATATATTTTCCTTTGATGCTCCTATGATTGAGAGGGATACAACAAAGAAGAGTGATAAGAAGGATAAGAAAACTGCTCATTCAAAGAGTAGTGGTGCAGAAGATCAGAGTGAAATAGGTGTCCCTCCTTCAAGGAACACAACTAGAAACAAAGAATAGGACATTGTTCCTTTAGAGAAAACTATAGTGCTTAATGAGAAAGAGGAAGAGGAAAATACTAAGAAGGTTCAAGACACTACTAAGACAAGTGATGAATTTAAGTGGTAAACATTGATTCCTCATTGCTTCTAAAACAAAAATTGAAGCTTTCGATAGGTTCCTTCAATGATCATTCCTCTCTCATTGAGAATAAAGAAGAGTGGGATGCCTTAAGTAAGATAAAAGATAAGAGAAAGGTAGAAGCCTTTAATCAGTATGAAAATGCACACAATTGATATATTTTAGCATCACTTGAAATTATTTAAGGAATGTGCTAATGAAGTTAAGTATGTGTTCTATCAATTTTTCTTGAAATGACCTAGTTTTTCAAAAAAGCATAAAGGATGAGATTGACTCCATTGAGTCATAGATCACACAATTGGCAATAATATATATAATATTTCAAAGGATAAGAATGCAGAAACTAGAGCTTAAATTGAGAAGCTTAATTCATAGCTTTCATTTCTTTAGGACTATAGGGAGCGGATAAAGAGACAATTATATTAGTTGAGGGAATCAATGAATTGAGGCTTTCCTCATTTGAGAAGGAAGATCCTGTCAGTTTTTGGGTTTTGGTCAAAACAAAATTTTCTATATTGGCCATGACTATGCAAACAAGGGTTTACAGTTTATTGAAAAACTTACAAACCCAATGTATAAATTTGTATAAATAGAACCACACATTATCTAAATTATGACTAACTTTTATTAGAAATCACACCATTTTTACCTCTATCATTGCTTAAAGAATAATTAAGTTAAATTGATTAATTAAAATGAAGGGAAAAAACTCAAATTAAAAAGTTAGCACATTTCACAACACAGAAAATTTTGAATTTGATGAAAGTTTTGAATAGTTTAGTAAATTAAATCTATTTTTAGAGCAAACTACGTGAAGATTTTGAAATTCAAGCGAATCAAATTTTCCCATTCTCATATTATATTTTGATATTTTTGAGGTCCATATTTGCAAGTAAATAATATTGGAGTGTTGATGTTTGTAACATCGATTAGATAAATAATATTGACTATATGATTATTATGAGAAATAATTTATTATATATATACATACATATCAATATCAATAATTGATATTACTATATACCTTGATAAATATGTAAATATAAAGTTAGATTATAATTATTCTCTATTACATTGATAAATCCTATGCTCTCCACAATTGCTAAACACAGAAAAATTTCAGTTAGGTGATCCAGAATCCTATGGGGCCTTTAAATTCAAAGTTTTTGTGTCAGAGGTTCACAAATCACTTCTGGAACACCTATGTTCATATTCATGGAGGGAAGAAGCATTATAACATATTGACTGCACTGAACATTTCACAAAATATGATGTAGCTTCCAAAAATTGTTTCAAGTTGGATTGGGGAAGACTTGTTTCCGTTTGGTAAGAATACTCAGACTATCTACATAATTTAAGGATAACGAAATGTTTAATACATGGTCTCACTAATTGTAATGTCCCCTTTCTGAAATAATATTTAATATTAAATAATAATAATAACAAAATTAAAATACAAAAAATAAAAATAAAATTTAACATAAATTTAATTAAAATTAAGTTAATGAATGGTCAAAAGGCATGAGAGGAAAAGTTGTGACTCCCTCAAACTATGAGGTATAAAAGGGAGAAGGCAGCTTCATTTGAAAGGGGGCAATTTTTTTATCAAGAAAGAGAAGTGCAGATCTAATCAACAAGACAGCAATGACGAGATATGACCCCTTTAAATAGGTGCATCTTTCCAAAGAGATGTGTCTCCTCAAAATATGCAAGCACAAATAGGTGTTGAATGGAAGAGGAATACAAGGGAAAATGCATTCTCAAGTTAGAGCGGGTCCACAACACAATTATGGCAGAAATAAAAGCAGATAAAATAAGAATTATAATATTTGAGACGAAATCAGATGTGGAAATAGGGTAATAGTGGAAAAAGGAGATTTAGTTTGAATTATTAGGCAATAAGAATATGACACAGTACTTAATTCAGAGAGGGATCCATATTTATGGAGAAGAGGGAATGGAGGATATAAATCAAGAGAGGATTAATGAAAGAAGAAAGAAATAAAAAGAAGAAAGCTTGTGACCTTCTCAAAAAATGAAAATTATGAAGGGTTGTGTTGTTTCAAAAAGTGGTAATTGTGAAGGGTTGTGACTCTTAATAGACATGAGGAAGAGGAGTAACTTCTCCTTCGTATTGGATGTTATAAAGGGGAGAAGGTTCCATTTGAAGAAGATGTCAATCATAGAAAAACCCATAACTATGTGTGAAGCAGCTCACGTGCTTGGTTTTTCTCTTCATTTTTGTACATATTGAGAAAGGCACATACAACTATAACCTTTGTTAAAAATCCCCTTAGTGTTCTTTGGTGGAAATAAAGCATTAGTTCATGCAGAGGCTACCGATATTCTCAAGGCTCATTCTTCTTAACTGAACAATGCATTAGAAAATTTTTCAAGGAATTTGTGAAAGTGATTGTAGCATCCAGGATTTATAGAGAAAAACTGAGACATCTCTCAAAGAGAAAGAGTCTATGTAGATTGTGATTTGGTTCTTCAATGTGGAGGTAATTTCTTCTAGTGGACTGGAGAGATGTTCATGAATGTTCGTGGCTTTTATGGTACAATTTGACATCATTCTTTGGAGCAACTAACAGTTTAGACTCTAGTGCATCTTTGGAGAGATTTCCAGGAAATATAAAGTGTCTCCATTAGAATTAACATAAAGAGATAAGTACTTTATAAAGTTCATGAATTTCATTCATAGTCATTAATTCATGAAATTATATTGATTAAAAAAAAATAGATATACTTCTAGTATTGATATTTCTCTTCGAGATAAGTTAATTCTATGAACTATGAGTAGTATCTTTCTGAACTGCTCTTGGGACAAATTAAGAAACATGAGACCACATTTCATTGGGTTAATTTTTCAAACAGTTCACTGCTCGTCTATATTACCACATTTTTCATGCATGTCTACAAAAGCCTAAAATGGGTTCTTTTGAAAAAGATAAGGTTTCTAGGAAAATATATATTGAAGCATTAATAGAAAGCAATAGAATATACAAGGAATATAACTATTTGATAAGTTTTCACCAATAAAAGATGAGGCAATCCTAATTACAAATGATAGAAAGAAATAACATAGACAAGGCAATGAACTGTTTGAATTACAGAATTCCATGATGATCTAGGGAGTCTATGACTGCAATTCACAATAAGTTTTAGAAATTTCAGAGGTATAGGCATTGTAGCCTACCCAAACCTATAATGCTCAATAGCCTGACTTCTCAAGGCAATCTCAAAGGGTCCCTAAAAGATGGAATTGAGTTTATTGTCTTCACTTTGCTTGGTTACAATATCCCAACACAACCTATGATCCCACTTCACAAAGTTTTCACAAATTGGACCCCAAAGCCCAATACCCTGCCTATTGGCCATGCTCCAAATTTGTAATGAAAATAACTCTTTCTTTTCTCAAAGCACTTAATGAGATAACCACATTTATAGTTACCTTTTACAAGACTCTACAACATACCAAAAGCTTCTATATCGTTATTTTGGACAAACACTGGTAAGTATGACTGATACCCTATTTTTAACACATGAAAATGCTCAAATAACAAAGGAAGTGCAAACTAATGACCTCTTATACACCTCAACTCCTAGATAGTGCCTATTTATGTCCTAAATTACCCAAATCCTGAAGCAATTAGACTCCAGTGCTCTGCAGATACCAAACCCCCAAATTGGGACCCCAAACCCTTGAAACTTAGGGCTTTATCAATCTTTGTGTCCTCTTCGACACTTCTGTGTCAAATTGGTCATTGGAACACCATCGACTCAACATATTAGAATGTTTCCCAGCATAAAATATATGACTTATGTGGTCGGTTCACCCACTGTTATACCGAGCCACCATTAACACTGCCTTTCTACCACTGCTCTTCACTGTGATCACAATGTTTTCCCATAATTTGCATAAACCATTTGATTCATTCAATGGTTTGAACTGTGTTCTATAAATTACTGATTCATCCACCCATTTGGTTCATTCAATGCTAGTCGAAGGTTCTATAAATCGCGCTAGAACTATATAGTTCTAGCGCGATTTATAGAACCTTCGGCTAGCATCATCGATAATCTCCTGGTGAAGCCTAGGGACGGCTAAAGAAAAGGTTAGAAGGGCCATAAGGTTAGAAGGGCCATCACCAGTGGCAACACGAACTGCTAATTTTTCACAAAGCAAAACGAAACACCAAAGGTTACTGTTATCTAGTTGACAAAGCAAAATGAAACACCAGTGGCAACATGAACTGCTAATGTTTCACAATGTGGAGATCACTGTCATTACAATTCACAGGAAAACAAAAAGCAGAGAACATACTCGGAATTGTTGATAGTGAAGAGCAGTGGTAGAAAGGTAGTAAATTGCAATCTTCCCTCCCAGCTTCACTCCGTTCGTATATGATCTTCGTGCGCGCACAACATAAAATGAAATGGAGATGCATTTTTATTTTTTTAAAAAACTTTTATGCCCGTGTTGGTCGAAATTTCGACCAACACGGGCATAAAAGTTAAAAAAAAATAAAATTTATCCTTTATAATGCGACCAAGTAAAACCATTTTGCACTTTGGTCGAAAATTTTGGTCGAAATTTGTGGTCAAATGCACTAGTGTTATATTGAGAATGAGCCAAGAAGAGACATGTCCCTTCATGAGACATGTCTATTCATTAATATGTAATTAATATAATGACAATTATGATTATATATATACACACACACATATATATATACATGTACATAAATATATAATATCTCGAGTATTATATTAATTTCTTTAATATTTACATTATATATATATATATATATATATATATATATATATATATATATATGTTCACTAGTATTGACTTATAGTGTTTATTCGACTAAAGCTACAAAACATCAACACTCCCTCTTAGCTAGGGAGGTTAAATCAATCCAATGTCAACACTTAAGACACTTGACAACATCAATCATATGATGTAAGCAATAAAGGAATCATCCTCAATATGTAGTCAATAGAAACATAGTCTGAAGATGTGGATTGCCTCCATCGACGATTCTGTCCACAAACTCTCAAGTGGATTGCCTCCATCAACGATTCTATCCACAAGCTCTCAGGTGGATTGCCTCCATTGACGATTCTATTCACAAGCTCTCGTGTGGATTGCTTCCATCGACGATTCTATCCACAAATTGATGAGCTTTAGTGTGGATTGCCTCTATCTGCGATTCTATCCACAAACTGATGAGCTTTAGTGTGGATTGCCTCTATCAGCAATTCTATCCACAAGTTCCCGGGTGGATTGCCTCAATCAACGATTCTATCCATAAGCTCTCGTGTGGATGCCTCAATTAGCTATTCTATCCACAAACTCACGGGCTTTAGTGTGGATTGCCTCTATCAACGATTCTATCCACAAGTTCCATGTATTATGATCGGTTTCAGCCATCACAAGATGTCTATCACAATAGAGGATCAAGTTATTGTAAGATCGTCACCATACAATAACTTTTACAAATACAAGTGATAATCATTTGTAAGTCGTCACTTTCTCATGATTTATACAGGGACGGGCCCATTAAAAATACTTAGGATTCATTATTATAATAATCAATTATATCAAGTTTACCTCATAAATGTTTCACCTTCAATCAATATGATCAAGATTGTCACAAGTTGTAAAGCTCAAGTTTATCAACTTATTGACCTCTTTTGAAATATTAGACTCCCTTTGCATCTAGTCGCAATCATCAATTTGTTTTCAAGCATCAAGTTCTTTCTCCCTTGAATGCAATTATCTTGTGCTTCTATCTTAAAGGTATGTTAGAGAGAGATTACAAATAGCTCACTAAACTATCTCGACCGTAAATACCAATGGTAAAAGCATACAATATTTTACTAACCAATAACATAGCATGAATTACAAACTCAAAAATTTTGTGCATTAACAAAACATGAAATACTTATCGTTTATAAATTTCAAGTATTTCATTCTGTAAGGTGAGCCCATATAGAAAATATCATGCAAATTCACAGAAAGATGTCGTTGTTCTCGAACATTACTATAATTATTCACATGACTTGCCTTTAAAATCCAAAGGTTCTATACACTATGAAAACCATCAATTTGATCGAATCTTCCTTCAAGTGGTTTAGGCTTTTAAAGAAGGAACCTTGCTTTTTTACAGATTGTATTTTGCATAGACCTGTACACAGTTGGTCATAACTTTTGAATCTGACATTTTCTCTCCAGTCGCTCCGATGAGATTCTTCTAAATTTGTTTATCACCAACATATCCAAAATTCAGCAAAATCCAACGGTGCCTTTGTGAGATATGGTCCTTGTACTGAGACTGTATTTTCTGTGACATTCACACATTCACCATCAACAAACTACTCTTTTACATTTGCAACTTGGGTCTGATATTGTGTTAAGATTTTAGGATCATTGCAAATGTAATAGCACTATCTCATTGTATGTGTTTTCCAAATGCAACAATCTCTTACATTTATATTGAGAAAGAGCCAAGAAGAGACATGTCCCTTCATGAGACATGTCTATTTATTAATATGTAATTAATATAATGACAATTATGATTATATATATATACCTGTACATATATATATATATATATATATATATATATATATATAATATCTCTAGTATTATATTAATTTCTTTAATATTTACATAATAATAATATTTATATATATATATATATATATTTAAGTATATATATACATCTCATATATATATATCTCTTCACTAGTATTGACTCGCACTGTTTGAAGGGGTTTGGGTGCAATGGCGTCGAGGACGTTGCCACAGTTATAGTGGGGGAGGATGTCACGACTCCAGAGACCCGCATTCATTTTGAGCTGAGTAGGGACTTAGCCGTTTTGCAGAAGTGGTTGTTGAGGATGTCAGAAGCGTGTGTCAGACGGCATGTCAGAGGACTTGCGGCGTTTGCTCAGTAAGTGGGGTTTCATTGGTTGCTGGGGAGTCGAATTTGATCAAGGCGTCATGATGGCTTGCCTTGGAGTTCAAGCCTCTTTTCAGTGACTGCAACTTCACCTACCACCATGAGTGGCATTGGAGCGGAGGCATTTTTGCTTCATTTACACGCAACCGTCTGACTTCCTCCATTCTCAGTGGCCACCGTTCTGTTCTGCGAATAGGAGGCGTTTAGTTTGTCTTGAAGGCCGAAGCGCCTTGAAATGCGAAGACCATCATTGCAGTTGCAGTGGCGCAGCTCCATGACAAGTGTCACGGCTGGTACGTTGCATGCAATTCTGGCCGTTTGAATTTCAAAGGGGTCGCTTGGGCGGGATTCTGGATGTGCTCCTCTATATAAGGCAGGGCCTTATTTCTTTCAGGAGGAAGGTTGCAAGGTTGGAGATTCGAGAGTTAGTTTTTGGGGGAGTCTTCGGAGAGAGAGTGACGTTGGTAGCAGCGAAGCCAAAAGGACTGAAAGGGTGCAGACGGGCAGATTTTCATTGTTGCAGAGCTGAGGGCCAACGGGACTGGGTGGACCGACTTGTTGTTGGAGCGAAGTGTTGAGCATTGGTGTCACCAAAGCTGTCAAGCTCGCGGCATAGGTTCTTTTCCTTAGTTTTGCAGCATTTTCTTGCCTTGGGAAGGCGTCATTGTAATCCGACTAACTTCTGTTAGTCTTTAGTCTTTCTTTGTTTTAGGGGCAACTAGACTTAGTCTAGTACAGTGCTTGGCATTTCTCTTGTACTCGGTGAAAGTCAATAGTAATGTTCTGTAGCTTGCCTGGTTGCTTTCTTGCGTTGCATAACTTTTCATGAATGTCTGGTATCCTTTAAGTTCATTCTTGTAGGCATCAATTCCGACTTGGGACAAAACGGCATAGACTGGATTTGTTTCATAGTGCCGAACGTTGCTCTTGTTGCAAGTTGCAGTGCTGTGCGGACTTGGATCGAAGAGGCCGCGACACACCCCGCCAAGGTTTTCAACCAATTCTCGCAAAGAGGCCTTAGTTTTTATCACACTCCTATCTCCTGCCATCATGTTCAGGCCAAATTGTTCTTTAGATATTCGACACACTTCTTGTGGTACATTATGTAGCAGTGTTGTCATCATTTCTTTGAATTCACTCTGATCACCCCACTGCCAATCTTAGATGTTTAGCATTCTTGCCAATTCTGCATGTATTACTTGCTACAGCGTGGACATTTTTGTTCACCCGTTGCATACCATTAGTGTTGAGTGATTTAGAAGCATACTGCTCTTCTTCCTCTTTGCTGGCCCATACTATGATATTTGGCTTCCCTAACTGCGCACCCAAAGCCATTATTTCCCTTGTGGTCTTGCCATGATCTGTCAGGCCTGGCTCATTAATTTCTTGTGCAGACCTTCCCGGAGAGTAGACCTTCCTGGAGTAGATGGTCTGGAAGTAGCAGGGCGCCTCGTAGTAGAAGGCGTTGTAGCTCTGAGTGGTGTCCCTGTTCTTGAGAGCTCTTGGCTGGCAATAGGAGTAATTTCCGTTCCCCTGTCCCTCATGGAAACTGATCTCACAGTTGAAGCTGGTGGAATTTCTGATGCATTGGTGTGATCATTGAGTGGATCTGCAACGGGCATATTAGTCCACTGTGGTGTTTTTCCATTTTCAGAATCTATCTTCTTTGTCTCTCCCACTTCTTCATCCACACGTGGAGGAATACTGCAATTGGAAAACAAGTGTTCTGAAGGCTTGGATACAGAAGTCTTGCCATTCAGAGAACGAAAGCTTACATTTCTGGGTACACGAGGGGCCTTGGATTTAGTCTTGCAAGAAACTCTACCTCTTATTACAGATTTTGCTCCTCTGCACTACAAATCTGCTGGTCTTTTACAATGTCCATGTGAATTCACTCCACGCCCAAAAATATAAACCATTATAACAGGTTAAAATATAAAAGCAGTAAACCAATTTGACAGTAAAACAGAAACCAAAGATGCGTAGCCGTCTCTTACCAACTTGAAGATCAAGACAAACAGGTCTACTAAAGAAAAAGAGAAATATTCTGGTGTACCGACACTTCTTTTCAAAAGCATGATTGTACACTCACAAATACAAGCAAGACATAACTTGCCACTTGCCAAATACCCAATTATGAATTCGATACGCAATTTTTCATGTCCTGCGATTCCAGCACACAAGCGGACGAAATCCCATCAAAGGGAAATAACAGAAAAAACAAAAACCATAAAAAAACAGTGAACATATTCCTTCCCTGCTAAAAGCTTTGTTTTTTATCCCATCAAGATTCCATTACAAACTTCTTATTTAAAGCCCCTTCCAACCCGCCTTCAAATATACAACACTGCAATACTTTTCGTTGCTTGCCTTCACTGAGATTATTGTTTGCCTTTGTTTTTCAGGTTATCTAGTGCTTGTAATACCCATAGTCTTTATTGTTTTCTGTTTTGTTGGAAAGAATTTTTAAGTCTGTAGAACCGATTTCAAGACGTGTATTAATTTGAGTTTGATGTTGAGGGCAGGTAGAATGAATGTTGGGCTGTTTTACTGTCAAATTGGTTTACCATGTCCCTGAGATTAACTCCACGCCCAAAAATATAAACCATTATTATGACACATTATAAGTGATTGACTTTATACCATTTGTCACTATTTTGATAGAATGGTCACGAAAAGCGTTAGGAGCAGCAATGTAAAATCTCTGCAATAAACGAATACATCTCATATAAAAACCTTGAAGAGACACTTGAAGATGGTGGATTGAACCTGCAAAAAAGTATAACCGTGTACTCGCTATCTCCACCTTTATTCGAAGCTGCGGAGGCCATTACGTTTGAGACGATGTCCTCTGTTGTGGGGAAAAACAAAGGGAATTTCTGCATGGCACGGCATCCTGCAAACTTACAAACAGAAGAGCTCGAAATAAGTAATGACACTACAAATTGGAACCTTAATTTTAAACGGCCTGGAAATGAGATATAGTAAATGAAATTAGAACAGACGAAATACAGAGCACGGATAAATCAACCAGGAACGCCCGCTGTCGTATATTTGAAAGGCAAAATTGTAAACCGCAGCTGGGAACCACGTGGAGTGGAGGAGAGAGGTAGGGAGACCTGGCGGAGAAGCACCGACGGAATTATCTCCCGATTTACGGTTCGAACATATGGATGGTTACGCACGAAGAGATGCCATGGCTTCTGTCGTTAGACGTTGGTTACAGCTATATGAGAGGCGGTATGACAGCTGCGTGAAGGGAGGTGGGTTGACAACTGTGGAAAACACATTAAAAATTCTGCGTAAGTCGCCGGACGAAGCTACTATGCAAGCAGGGAGGATGACAAATTTCCGGGCGAAAACGAGGGTTCCGGAAGCAAAAGCTCCCACAAAGAAGCCTATCGGCTTATTTATTGACATTGAAATATGATTTATACTTAAGATTTTAATAATTATCATATTATTAGGTATAAATTTAATTTAATTTAGAAATAATAAATATAACATATATAATAGATTTTTTATAATAATTTTTTGAAATGTATGGACAATCTGATTTTCTTGCAAGACTAGTAACGTCTGAAGTAATAAATAATTTTAATTAATAATCAAAACAACGTGTACAGGTAAAATGTCTATCATATCGGCCCATAACCCTTATGTAGAAGTAGCGACCACTATCTATAAACCAACGGCTACCAGACATCATTATCCATCCCTTTCTATATTTAGCCGTGCTAAAAACAACTTTGCCCACTTATTAGATTGTATCAACTATCCATTACAACATATATCATCTATAAAACTATATAACACAAATAGCCAAAAAAAAATATAGACACGGAGATTCCAATGTTGTTACCCTGACATAAACAAACTACTATGCAAAGCTAGGTTCCAGACCAACATTGACCTTATGACGACTTTGACTCTTACATGCCGCAGAGGTTGAGCATCGTTCTGGCGTGAACTGACCACGAGTATTGCGCTTCCTGTAGTTTAGAGTAGCTACCATGCAACAACTCTTCCTTGTTCTCTTGTTTCCCAATACTTTGTTTTGTTCCCCGATTTGTCCTTCAATCTCCTTTTCCATGACGAATAAATTTAAAATTTCACCCACTACACCCTGTCCTTGATAAGGAATTCCTTGCTAACTGTAGCGCTCCATAGAATAAAGGGTTGGTAGCAATCACTCGAAACCTCCACCAGCCTCCAACCCTCTCTTAAAACTCTAAAACCAAACCCAGGTTCTGCAAACAACAACATTTGGACAACTCCCCCCCATCTAATGTGGCTTCAGAATCGCTCGCATCATCGACAATGCTTCCTCACGGGAACCCAGAAGCGGAGCCCATGCAAAAATCAGGGAGGATACATCTGTTGGACGTGGATTCACTGGGGGTGTGGTGGTGGGGAGGAATTAGAGTGCGAACATTCTGATAAGCCTGTATACTTAAAATTTTAACAACTTTGATTCCAAATTGTGAACTGGTGAAATGGAGATAAGTCTGAAGGTCATTGACAGTGTATGCTTAATGCTATCAAATGACTTGGCTTCAATTTATGCAAGTAACTTCTAGAAATTAAATCACAAATACCTCCATTTGTATCCTTGTTGCACGCTGATCAACATAGTGAAAACCAAGAATGAACTGAAAAACCAACATCTCCATAGTAACTGCATTAAACTTCCTCATAGCGACAGACTGTATAACATGTAGGGTTTGTAACAAATCAAAACAACCTTTCTTTTCCTTCATTCACATCCTTAACACGATTCCAAATCAAAACGAAATCTTATTTGAGTTCCATCACTCAAATCTTGCCAAGTGGAAGCTGACTCAACCAAAAGAGTCACGATAATCACAAACATAAAGTATGTTTTGTTACCTGACACAATGATTTTCGATACACACATTTTTGGCCATGGCAATAATGATTTCCAAGACACCTTTTAAAATCTGCAAAAACTTTTATCAAAATCGAGCATCATTTTGATACTGTTACCACCTTTTTGCAATCTGAGCACGAAGTGCTTTGACTAAGCCCATCATTCAGACAAGATCTGTGCCAAATATAATAAGATCCATGTACACGATAGCCTTATAAGGCTCTAGTGAAAATAATGCATAGTTTTACAACTTGCATAAGTCATGGACCAAGTGCTTGGTAAGCACTTTAAACATCAACCTCAATTTATTTTATCATCAAAGAAATGCAGTAAACCATAGACCCAAGAGTTATTAAAATATCTTATTTCCATAGGCTTTCAACACATGTACCAATATGATAACATATATGAACCTATCCGACGAGATCAAAACTGAGCAAACAGACCACATATTTAATCATAGAAATCATCCAGTAAACTTAGCAAGCCAAATGACCTATGAACCTAAAAGAGATATCAGTCTACACATATGCTGAGAGTATTAGTAGCATAAACAATATAAAAAACAATCCTGAATGATAAATACCTCAAATCTATAACCATAGAAAGGTCACTGATTAAAGTATGCCAATGATAATCTATGAAAGATGCCAATGCTAAGGTCACTGCATACCTTTTTGTTGTCAAGGCCAAACACAAAGGGTCTACAAACTTCCCTCTTGTCCTTGATGTTAAAAACAAGCCATCATTGAAAAACATAATGACATGTAAATCAAATCATTTATGCGATTGTAGAAAGCCACAACTGTATGTCATATATGCCACTGTAGGAAACCGAAACTGAATGTCATTGAAGATGATGCCATGTATGACACTGTATCACCAACACCAAAATCAAACATGAGCCAAAAGAAGACGAAATCAATGATGCAACTCCCGCTTTCTTTTTGAAGGACAAATGGCAACAAAAATTAGACAGAAAACCAAAAAGATCCAGTGCTGCGAGATAGAACAAGAAGCACAAACTACCAAAAGAAGCAGCTAAAGGCTGTCGTTGGAGAGCCAAGCTCGCCCATAAACACTGTAAATTGTCCCGAAGTGAGGATTCTCATTGTGTCAACACAAATGCCCATGTACAATTGTTGTGAAGATTTTACCAACCTCTTCATAGTCAACTTTTTAACACTCCATATTGCTTGATCACAAACTCTGTAAAACACATCAGCATAAATTGTGTCAAGTTAGACATTTGAATTTGAGATCACTTAAGCATGATCATCTTCCTTTAATCATGATGCCGGAAATAGAAAATCATAATAAGCATTCAACCGTAGAGTACAACCTTGTAAAAATTCATCCTTGTAAAAACACAGTTGTAGTATCTACTGAATACCTTATGCTCACACGACAAATTATCTCAGAAATATACGTTGAACATCTTTGCTGAACTTACTTATGTCATCTGATATACCAATGTTCATCACCAAATATTTCAGCATTAGTATTTCAAGAAAGCATACCTCAGACTCAAATAAATCACATCAATCATTTTGAGATGACAGGAAACACTATTTCAACTTAGTGCAAAATAAACACTTTGTTTCCATACATTCCACAAATTACAAGCAGCTGTAGCAAAACTCTCCCCTAAAATCTGTTTTCATCAATAATATTCAAAATGGTGCCTTTCATTAGATATTCATTGTGATCAATCATTCTTGGAATATTCATGACAAACATGCTTAAACATAAATATTCAATAAATACTTCAAATTTGTTCTACAACCCTGTTCATAACACGTGTATTCAAACATGCTTCCCCAAGTTCAATGCAATAACATCATAACTTTTTTGAACATGTTGTCTTTGAAGTTCATGTTGCATCATGATAAAACGAGAATCAAACAAATTCAAATCTGCGGTTGAACCTAAATACTATTCTCGTCAATAAGCACTTCCTGTCACCCGAAAGACAGTAACAATTTGCACTAACAAATTTTAGTACTCTAATTCTCCAAACGGCCACTTTCTCTGTCAAGTCCAACTTTCAAATAGTTATCAAATCCGAATCTTATATTCACATTTCAACCATTAATCTTCAAAAATCTAAATAAGTTATGATAACGAGTGATTGAAATCAACAATTAAACTGATTTGCTAGAACCAAAATTCCAAATGAATGAAAACCAAATGTTATTGATAATAGATAAACATCTGCAAATAGAAATATCTACCTGATAAACCTTACTGTGCGAGCAATCATCTTCGTGATGAGTTTCTTTTGGCAGAACATTCAATATTTCCTTTTGACAATATGTATGTTGGTCGTTTCAGAAATTATAATCAGTGAATGTGAATACAAAACACTGATCAGATAGAGCCAAATTTGTCATATAAATCTCTACAATTTATACAATCTATTCCTCACACTTTCAACATTGTTTCCAATAGGTTATTCAACAATGTTCCTTTTGAAATCTGACTGAATCAATCCTACATATATTTTTCAGTCTCTCACTCCTGATATACATATATTCACGTGCACCTGTAAAATCACATGGGTTAACATATATATACAACAATGTGCTGCCATATTATCAAGGTAACCCTCGAGTTAGGATTTAAAGCAAGTGTTTACAGATAATTGCTTGTGTCTCCAGATGTTACTCTTGAAACGAAGTACCTAACCCTAGTCGATGTTAGCCAAAAAAAAAACTGATTTACAATATGTGCTTCAAAAACAAGCATTTATTTTCCAAACTTAATTTGTGCAATCTGAATAAAACTGTAACAAATTATGTTTTACAAATAAGAACGAAGTAAAACACAATTTCTAACAAAGTAAGTTAATCTTTCTGAGACTCTTCAAATTTAACATATCCAAACTTCAAATAACTAAAGACTCACGGTTTCCTCCTTGATTTTAACCATTATAATTACAAAGGAAAAATAAACCCAAGTGACCTGCAAAGATCCGTTAATGTATGCAACTAACTTCCACAAATTAAATTTGCCAAGGATAAAAGTGAGGATGATAATAAAGAGGAGGATGTGGGAGGTCAGCGGGTCCCAATTCTGGTTGATTATGACAGCTTTGAGGAACATGATGTTCCTATTTCCCCGAAGTTGGAAGTGGTTATGGATGTTCAGCCGGATAAGCTGGAGGAATTTCTTGTTGTCGAGAAAGGGAATGTTCCCTCCTCTTGTAACATCCCCTTTGTCAATACCGTGGATATGCAAGAATGGAATGTGCAACTTTTAAAAGAGACATGGATGACAAAATTGATCCCCCTTTCGGTGTCCTCTAGATTGCAAAGGCAATGTCCATGTATTCTTTTCGCTTGATGAAATGGGTCTTTCAAGAAATCAAAAGCCTTAATTTGAAATCCCGCTCTCTCTCTACTAAGGTAGATTCCCTGCAGGAGATTATGGTGACTGGTTCGAAGGGGTTGGATGGCAATAAGGACAACGTTGGGGAGAAGAACATGCAGGATATGCAAGTTAAAATTGATAACCTGGATAATGTGTTGAAGAAGCATATGCAGGACAACCTGTTCATGGGCTCTTCTATGGAGTGTTTCATGTCAATCAAAGTGGAGCTAGACGTTGGTTACCCTACCAAGAAACCGAGGATGACAATGAGGATGCGGGTGACGAGGGTCCTGGCAAACGCACTCGGTCAGCTAAAAGGAAAAATATCCATGAGAGGATCCTCGAGCTTTCTGACTTCAATGCTGCCAAGAAGATTTCGGAGGCAAAGAAGGAAGCGGAGGAAACTCGTAAGGAGTTTGCCTAGGTTCGCTTGTCTCCCTGTCTCGGTGTTTCTTTGTTTTTAGGTTTTTAGGTTGCTGGTGGGGTTTTTGCTTTTTTTGCTAGCTTTGGATTTCGCGGACTGATTCCTAGTCCTGTTTCTTTTTTGAATGCTTAACGCTGTACTCTTTTGGGCTTAACTTGTAAGGGGTTTTGGGTCTCCCCTAAAACCTATTTTTTCCTGCAATCAAAAACTTCCACAAATTAAATCACAAATACCTCCATTTATATCTTGTGCCATATTGATCAGCATAGTGAAAACCTAGAATCAACTGAAAATGAACATCTACATAGTAATTGCATTAAACTTCCTCATAGCGACACATTGTATAACAAGTAGGGTTTTTAACAAATCAAAACAACCTTTCTTTTCCTTCATTCACATCCTTAACACGACTCCAAATCAAAATGAAATCCTATTGGTGTTTCGTCACTCAAATCTTGCTAAGTGGAAGATGACTCAACAGAAAGAGTCACGATAATCACAAACATAAAGTATGTTTTGTTACCCGACACAATGAGTTTCGATATACATGTTTTCTGCATGCTAATAATGATTTCCAAGAGACCTTTTAAATCAGCAAAAACTTTTATCAAAATCAAGTGTGATTTTGACACTAGTATCACCTTCTCGCAATTTGAGCACAAAATTTTTGCAGTCTGAAAAATACTGACCATATAAGCTCAATTGTAAACTTAATTAGCTACCAATGAGCCTTCAAGTTAGGGTTCCAAAATAATCAGTTTTTAACTGTAACAAATTATGTTTTACTAATAAGAACGAAGTAAAACACATTTTATAACATAGTAAGTTAATATTTCTCAAACTCTTCAAATTTTCCATATCCAAACTTCAAATAACTAAAGACTCACAGTTTCCTTGATTTTAACTGTTATAATTACAAAGGAAAAGTAAACCCAAATGACCTTCAAAGATTCCGCAATGTATGCAAGGAAATTCCACAAATTAAATCACAAATACCTCCATTTATATCTTGTGCCACACTGATCAACATAGTGAAAACCCAGAATGCATTGAAAACCAACATCTCCATAGTAACTGCATTAAACTTCCTCATAGCGGCAGATTGTAGAACAAGTAGGGTTTCTAATAAATCAAAACAACCTTTCTTATCCTTCATTCATATCCTTAACACAACTCCTAATTAAAATGAAACCTTATTGGAGTTCCATCACTTAAATCTATCCAAGTGGAAGTTGACTCAACCAAAAGAGTCACGAAAATCACAAACATAAAGTATGTTTTGTTACCTGACACAATGAGATTCGATACAAAGGTTTTTTCCCATGCTGGTAATGATTTCCTAGAGACCATTTAAATTAGAAAAAACTTTTATCAAAATCAAGTGTGATTTCAACACTAGTATCGCCTTCTCGCAATCTGAGCACAAAGTGCTTAGAATATCTTATACATAGAATTGCATAGGCTTATGGGCCTGAAAACATCTATCCATCAGCAATAGGCTTCTCAGGGATCAAAGATAAGAAAGTAGCATTTAATTCCATAAGCATAGATCTACATCCAAAGAACTCCTTAACAACATTACAAATATCCAACCCCACAATCGACCATAAGGCTTGAAAGAAGAAATAGAGAAGCCATGCCCACCCAGAGATTTCTATGCTTCAAACAAAAACATTGCCTTTTTATTCTCTTCAACACCATGAATCACAGTAAGCTTTTTATTGTGACCCTCATTAAGAAGGAAGGAGATGGCAGAAAGGAGACTGTCTTGATTATCAATATTAAGGTTCCTGTCCGAAGTTAGCAAAGAGGAAAAGGAATCAACCATGGCATTAGTGATATCTTTCTCCTTATCTAATCTTCTATTAGCAGGTCTGATATTGGATATCCTTCTAGGACCGCTATGTTTAAAGTTGTCATATGAAAAAATCTTGTGTTCCTATCACCAACTCTAAGCCATAGAGATCTTGATCTTTGTGTTGAATCCATATCCTCCTTAGCTATAATGTTATGATATTTCACCAAAATAGCATCTTTCTTGACCCTCAGATACTGGGGATACCCCTTTTTTCTCGATAACTTTCTGAACTTCATCTAGCTCAGCCTTGATGGAATTCTTGGTTTGAAAAATGTCGTCGTGAACTTCATTATTCCAGACTTTAATTTTATTCTTAATAAATCTATGCTTCTTAGCCACCCCAAACATAGCAGAACCTGCCACCTCGATCTGACACCATTCTCCAATTCTATTAATAAGATCTAGGTTATGAAGCTACATATTTTCTAATCTGAACGAAAATCTCCTTTTAACCACAAATGGATCTGTCATGAAGGAAATGGGAAAACGATTTGAACCCACCTTAGATATGGAAGATAACAAATACAACTATCTATTATATCAATCACTTGTTTTAAGATCTCTGTCAAGGTGAACTTGAATTAGATCCTTACCAGTCTTTCTGTTAGAGCGATTCTTCCTTATTGTCCAATTTTTTCCTTCTTCTCATGTTACCTCCCTTTTGCCACTACTGTTCCCCATGGTCTGTCAGAAGGTCATCCCATTCTCTATATCTGAAGTTTCATCGTCCCAACTTCTAAAGAAAACCGTATTGGATATTGATGATATATCATCATGCCTCGGTCTTTCACTTAATGGAGGAGGGATAAACTCCTCCCTCCCCAGGGATATTACATTTTTGGGTGCCTTGAAAGGATTCTTCAACTTACTGTTCCTATTCCAAATGTTGGCTTTCCTTTCCCATAATTCGAGTATCTTCTACTCTTGATGGAACATGACTCGCATCTATTTAGACTTGGATGGGGAATCCAGATAGAGAGCCATCCTGTTTGGACCCCATACTTTCGTCTATTTCACCATCTTCCAGGTCAATATCAGGGTCCTTACTTTGTTCTTTAGTACTTATTCATTCTGTTGAGAAGCATCTCCTTATTCAACTGGCTCTGTGGATCTTTACCACTTTCTTTTTGAAACTACTCATGAGCCACACCTTGCTGTACTTGAGCCAAAAGGTTTTCAACATTTTCTCCTTCTTGGTTGAACTTTTGATTAAGTAAAACAGGTTTTACAAGGTTCTTGACACCCACAACAAAATAAAAAAGGCGTTTAAAAGTTCAAAAAGTAGCTTAAGCAGAGCATCCATGAAACAGGCCACAAACAGGCGAAAGTCCTAGTTACCACATCAAAACTAATTGAGTAAAAAGGAAAAAACAAAAAAGAAAGCACTAGGGACCAAAATCAGGCGAGGTTCCTGAGCATTGCAGTAGCATTGCTTTCAAGAACCTCCATCTTCTTTGCAACATCTTTTATCTTCTGGGTGTCATGGGAGGCATCCTCCGCCAAATTTTTCTTTGTTTTGGCTCTGGTTCTCTTCCCCGGTCCTTCTCTGGGTTTGTCCTTGATTTCCTCCATGGTACCCTGCTCCTCCTTGTTTGCCATCTTCTCTTCTATTTTGTCAATTAGCAGCTTGATGTGCTCGTTGGAGGCTTTGAGAATATTAAAATTTTGTTCTGCTATGTCTTTAAGGGTATTCTCTTGAGGTTCTTCATGCCTTACTCCAAGTGAACAACCCTAGAGACTAGGCTGCGGGTATGCATACAGGCTTTATGATCCTTATTAGCCATACCTTGGATTTTGTCCTTGAGTTCTTCAAGTTTGTAAAAAAGCCCTTTGAAGGCCCTGAACTGATCAAGCATACTATTATTGGCATTATTTAGGAAATTCATCTCAATTTCCCTTGCCTTGTCACTTAGGACAACTAGAGTAGGGTCAATTAGGTCGTCCTTTTGAATTCTACCGTTGGGGTCCTCGAGGATTTTGGGATTAACAACTTCTCTGGTGATCCCCACCGCATTGTGTCCATGTTGAAATTCCTCCACACTTTATTTCCTTTGCCGTAGTCTTGATTGTGATACTCCCCTGACTGATTTTTTTTTTTCGAGTTCTCCTGCAAAGTTGGGGAAGGGGTAGAAGGATTTCCTTGGTAAACGGGTTTCTCCATATTGGGTTCCTGATCTTTCTCTTTGGTAGCTAAGGGGGGAGGGGGAGAGTTGTCATTGCTAATGGTGAGATCAACAGACAGGCGCTCCACATTTCCCCCTTGGTGTTAATTATTTCCCCTTTGGTCTGTTCATTCTTCTTGCTGGTTTCACCCTTAGGATTTGCCCCGTAATCAGTATTCATGTCTTTGTCTTGATCATTGTAATCCTCATCAAAGGGAATCTCTTTTTTAGCTTGTTTTTTGGAGGGTTTTTCTTTTTTGCTCGCGCGTGCAGGTCTTTTTCTAGAAGAAGACCCCTAAAGCGGTTTTTTGATTTCTTCTTCCTCATTATCCTCAGAGTTCATTTCCTCATTGATACCATCCGACATAATGTAATCCGACCTTGAAGCTTCACTATTATCATTTTTATCCACTATCTTGTTTGCCAACATTTGGGCTTTAAAGTATTCATAAATTAACAATAATAGACCCCCATGCAAAGTAGGGTTAGCAATATTCTTCTCCCTAAAATCGTTTATGTTTTCATTCATTGAAGAATAAAGATAGAACGCAATTGAAATCTTCATGCCATGCCTCAAGTGGTTCAACAACACAAAATGATAGGTCCTAATTGTGTCGAATCTAGTATCCAGAGTGACATAGGAAATAAGAGCCTTGAGAACATACCTCCACAACATTTTCATACCCTTGCGCTGGTAGTAGGTTCCCGACTTAACAATTGCTTTCTTTTCATCTTCGTCTCTCACAAAGTCATTGACGACATTGTCGGAGATTTTGCGGTCTGTGTAGAATTTTTTACCAGCTATGGGGATGCCGGTGACCTTGGAGATGACCTCCTCAGTAACAGTGAAGGACTTTCCCTCTATCTCCTCAATTCCTTCATTCCAGCTTTTCACAAAGCTGTTAGTGACCGCCTTATTTCTGCCATGAATCCTTTTGATGAAGGTGGTTATAGCTCCTTTCTGCAGAGCATTTCTCCTTCTTGTTTGTTGAAGACCCCACCCTTTGCTAGATTTGCTCGACGACAACCTTATCATCTTTCTTCTTTTATTTCGAGATTTGCTTTTCATGTGGCTTTTGAGTCTTAATATTGGGTTCCACTATCTTATCCACCTTTTTGACTTTATTCGGGTAGCTCTTGGCCAAATGACCCGTCTTATTGTAGACAAAGCACGCAAAGGGGAGGGATTCAAACTCCATCTCCTGCGTCCATTTCCCCAAATTAGAATTAATATTGATAACCGAAAGGAGATCATCAAATTGACACACATTAACACAGATCTTGGCAAACACCAATCTAGTCCTTGAGGCTATCATAGGATCTACGGACAACAAAGAAATTGTCATCATAGTCCTATTTTGGACTCCATTTCCAAAAAGCAATAACGATTTTGCCGAACATGCAAGTGTTGGAGATTTGCCAGTAGGCCACTACTAATTGTATGTTTGTGATTGATGACAACATATGGAAAGTAGCATGCGTGGAAGTCTTATGTAGTAAGCTTTCAGTATATGTAGCATGGACATAATATCAACATGATATCGTAGGCGCAGAGGTTAATTGTTAGTACAGTTATCATGGAGCTTTGCGCGCTTGGATATGTGTTGAAGACATGTTAGTGATGTTTTAGTTATGGACGCATAGTCTGTTGATGAGTAGAAGTGAAGTTTGCAGTCGCTATTCGCCAACAACAGTTTCGTGTGTTTGTTCAAAAGAGCCGACAAAGATTTTAATGGTTCTTGAGTTGCGCCTATCTTTAGGGTATGGGCCCTTTGAGTTAAGCTTGGAGAAGTGTTATTGATGTTCGGTTAAGAGCGCATGAGTTAATTTAGCTTACATAGAAAGATCCAGTTGTTTTTGTAGACCCGACAGTGTGTAGCGTGCGTGTACAATTATTTTATTAGAGAGGTCCCACAATGTGTTGCGTGCATAGTAGAGCCGACAAAATGTTTATTGGAGTTTGTTATGGTTTCTCTAATATGATTTCAAGGTGGTTCTAACAGGCTGACTTGATTATATCATTTGGAGGAAGATATTTATAGATAGTCATTTGTGATTGCTGAAGTGTGGTTCATAGTTGATTAAGTAGAGCAGAGCAGAGTGTGCGAAGTGTTGAGCCATCAGAAGAAGGTCCATGTGACCAAGTAAAGTACTTGTACTATTCATTGGAACTGATCCAGACAGCAGTTCAAAGCGCAGTTCACCAAGATCTAGATATAGTGTGTATGTGTTATTCAGAAGGTTGTAGCCTTCGTCCATTTGAGCAGTGAGCTCTCGGACAGTGCGTCCTCTTTCCTAATAGGGACAATTGTAAAAGACTCCTAACAGGGTTCGACCCTTGACCAGGTCTACTGTACTTAATATATTGTAAAGCTACTCTTAATAGGGTAAAGGATCTTCTAACATGGATCATTATACTCTAATACAGAATATTAGTGGGTATCAAGTCCCACTGGGGTTTTTACCTATTTGGGTTTCCCCGTAACTAAAATATTGGTGTTGTGTTCATGTGTTCTTTCATCGTGATTATGCTTTATGTTTAAGTATACTTAATTGGATGAAGAATTGAATCTTGTAGATAATTGATTCACCCCCCTTCACAACTATCTTTTGGGACTATTCCTAACAATTGGTATCAGCGCCAAGTGCCTCGGAGAGAAAGTTTAACAACTTGAGGTTGATTAGATGGCGTACTTCAGGAAAGAGAGTCCTAAGTTTGATGGAGAGAATTATCTTGATTGGAAGAACAAGATGGTGACTCATTTGCAGTGCATTTCTTTTGAAGTTTTTAATGTAACTATCAAAGCAACCAAGATTCCTACTTTAGAAGACCTTGCAAAAGATGATGCTACTGACACACAAAAGGAATTGTTTCTTCAGAATGCTATAGATAAAGAAGCCCTTATCAACGTCCTAACTAATGATGAATTTTTAGAAGTAAAAAAGGTAGATACAACCCATAAAATATGGAAGCACGTAGAAGACATATTTGAAGGACATAAACAAGCAAAGGATGCGCACATAAAGACATGGAAGAAAAGATACAATGCATTAGAGATGCTGCTTGAGGAAAATATCAGAGCTTACAATCAGAGGATTAATGAAGCAGTTGTTGGAATCATGAACCATGGTGGAGAGATTTCAGAGGACATTATGGACAAGTTAATGACTACCCTCACTCCTGAATATGAAAGCAAGAGCAACATCCTTGATGAGACCATGCAACTTACATCAAATTTCAAGAGAGAGACCTTAATCGGCAAAATGTCAGCTTTTGAGATTCCAAGATTGAAGTCAGAACCTAAGAGTGAGACAACTTTCAAAGCAACAATTCATGGTAAGAAATCTGCAAACACTTCTGGTAATTTTGATGATGATGATGAAGAAAAAACATTAGATGATTGCCAAAAGAGAAAAGAAAGGAAAAGGAAAATATGAAGGTCAATTACTATTTAAGTGCTTTTCATGTAATAAGATCGATCACTTTGCATCTAAGTGTCCCACTAGAGCTAGAAAGTTCAAGAAGGATTACAAGCCTAAGTATTCTAAGGGATGCTACTATGTTGGAGATGGAGTTTCAAATCGAAGAATCTGGGAAAGAAGAAATTGGATTCATTGCTATTATAGACAAAATGAATAACAAGACAGTTCATGAAGATAAGAAAGAGAATCAAGAGCTAGCATTGATTTCACAAGCTGACATAAGGACATACTGGATTATAGAAAATGGTTGTTCACATCACATGACATGTGATAAAGGCAGGTTTGTTCATTTGGACAAATACAATGGCAGTATGGTTAGATTTGGAGACAACACTCCTAAACAAATAGTTGGTAGAGGATCCATCACCTTGGATGGAAAGAATGGTATTGATGATGTTCTTTATGTTGATGGTTTGAAACATAACCTCCTTAGTGTTGGACAATTACTTGGAAAAGGCTATCAGTTGGAGTTCAAAAATGACAAATGTATCATTAACAACAAGGATAGTATTATGATTGCATCAGGTTCAAAGACGAGGTAATGTTTTTCAACTCAATTCAAAAGCAAGTTGTTTTGTTGCTAAAGTTGATGAAAGTTGGTTGTGGCATAAAAGACTATGTCATATCAACTTTGATAACATAGTAAAGATAAGCAATGTTAAGGCAATAAGAGATCTACCTAGCATTGCAAAGCTAGTTGATACTATATGCAGGGAATGTGTGATGGGGAAGCATGTACGAAATTATTTTAGGAGCAAACAGAATTCAGCAGAGAACAAGTTGGATCTGATTCATACAGACCTATGTGGTCCAAGTCAAACAAGATCATACTATGGTGAAAGGTATTTCATTTTGTTTGTTGATGATTATACTAGGATGATGTGGGTTGTGTTCTTGAAAGATAAGTCAGAAGCTTTTGAGAAGTTCAAAATATTCAAAGATAAGGTTGAGAATGAATTTGGACTAAAGATAAAATGTTTGAGATCAGATAAAGGAGGAGAATTCAGCTCTGACAGATTCTATGAGTACTGCGAAGAATATGACATAAAGAGACAATTAAGTGCACGTAGAACCCCTGAGCAAAATGGAATTGCAGAGAGAAGGAATATGATCATTCTTGATATAGCGCACACCATTATGATAGAAAGAAAAGTTGCACACACCTATTGGAGAGATGCGGTCAATAAAGCAGTTTATACCATCAATAGAATTCAATTGAGGCCAGATGCTGACAAAACACCTTATGAGCTATGGTTTAGTAATGTTCCACAGTAAAATACTTCGGAATCTTTGGAAGCAAGTGCTACATCAAGAGGGATGAAGCAGTAGGCAAGTTTGATGCAAGAAGTGATGAAGGTATTTTTCTTGGTTACTCTACTAAAAGTAAAGCTTATAGATGTTTCAATTTAAGATTGAAAAATATCATAGAAAGTGCTCATGTAAAGATTGATGAAAAGTTTATGATTGAAGAAGGATATCATGATTACTCACCCATGATTAAAGAAGAACCTAGACCTTCCACTAGTGAGACAATCATTGAAGAAATGTTTGATAGTATTGACGTGTTATTCAATGACCCTGAGACAAGTGAAGAAAATACTCCCAAGGCTGATGAGTCAGCATCACCTAAAGTTCCAAATTTTACATCAAGAAATCATTCCAAGGCAGACATCATTGGAGATCAGAGCGGCAAAGTCTTAACAAGATCACGAGCAAAGAACTCAGCTAGTAGTGAAGCGGTATGTTTACTATCTCAGATTGAACCTTTAAGTGTTGAAGATGCTTGTAAGGATTCAGATTGGCATGATGCTATGAAAGAAGAACTTGATTAGATTATTAAGAATGACACTTGGGAACTTGTTCCAAGACTTAGTCATAAGAATGTGATTGGAACAAAGTGGATATTCATAAACAAGATGAATGAAGATGGTATAATAGTAAGAAAAAAAGCAAGATTAGTATGTAAGGGATATGCGCAAAGAGGGCATTGATTATTCAGAAACATTTGCACCTGTGAGCAGATTAGAAGCTATTAAGTTGTTTCTAGCCTATGCTACAGTCAAAAACTTCAAAGTTTATCAGATGGATGTCAAGTCAGCATTCTTGAATGAGGATTTGAAAGAAGTATACATCGAGCAGCTAGAAGGATTCACCTTATCAGACAGACCTGATATGGTATGCAGATTGAAGAAGGCCCTCTATGGACTTAAGCAATCGCCTAGAGCATGGTATGAGAGACTAGATGGATACTTAACAAAGATTGGATTCAAGAAAGGAGCATCAGATTGTAATCTATTCATTAGAGAGACATCTGAAGGTTTACTACTTGTAGCTATATTTGTTGTTGACATTATCTTTGGAGGTAATGACAAACTCAGCGCTGATTTTGCCAAAGAAATGCAAAATGAGTTTGATATGAGTATGATTGGTCCTATCAAGTACTTTTTGGGACTAAATGTGCAGTAGACGGAAAAATGAATTTTCATTAATCAATCAAATTATGTGAAAGAGATTGAAGAAATTTAAGATGGATGATTGCAAGCCAGTAGGAACACCTATGATCACTGGATGCAAGCTCACTAAAGAAAATGACTTACTTGCAGTTGATATAACATTGTATAAAATTGTATAAGTCTATGATTGGTAAACTTATGGCAGTAAAAAGAATATTCAGATACTTGCAGGGTACTATAGATTATGGTCTATGGTATCTAACTCAGAAAATGTTGAGCTTCATGTGTACACTGATGCAGATTGGGCAGGATGTGTTGATGACATGAGGAGTACATCAGGTGGAGCAATGTTTCTTGGTGATAGACTTGTCACTTGGACAAGCAAGAAACAAAATTGTATTTCTTACTGATGCATGCAAAGACAAAGCACATACAAGCAAGAAACAAAATTGTAGACCTTGTGATGCATGCAAAGACAAAGCCCATAGAGTTCAAGTATCACTTCTTAAGAGAGCAAGTGGTAGAGAAAGAATAAAAGTTGGACTATGTGAGTACTAAAGATCAGTTGGCAGATATATTCACAAAGCCTTTGCCTAAGGATACTTTTGAGTATCTTAGGGAGAAGTTGGTAGTAATTCCCTTTCCTGATTCTGCTTAGAAGAAAGAAGGAAATGCATTAATCGTCAGGGACTGGTGGAAGGTTGACTACTCTACCTTAGGAGTAGTATCGGTGCTTAAAATGAATGGCGCCCTTTGCCATTGATGTCAAAGGGAGAGTAATATATAGAGTCGTTAAAAACAGAAGTAAAAAGAGGAGTAATATACTAAGGGGGAGAAGCATTTAGTTATGACAACAGTACAGTTTAAGAAATGGAGAATATTAGAAAATATTGCAGCAGTTGGAGGATTCATATTTGGGGGAGTTTTGAAGAGGAAATGGAGAATGTTATAAAAGAAATGTTCATTTGGGTTGGTGGTGGTTTTTCATTTCACATGTTGCCACCAATGCCAAAGGGGGAGATTGTTGGAGATTTGCCAGCAGGCCAGTACTAACTGTATGTTTGTCATTGATGACAACATACGAAAAGTAGCATGCGTGGAAGTCTTATGCAGTAAGCTTTCAGTATATGTAGCATGGACATGATATCAACATGATATCATAGGCGCAGAGGTTAACTGCTAGTACAGACAGTTATATAGCAGCTTGTGTCAGCAGTGTTCCTGACAGAGTAACAGACAGTGTTTTGTGTATGGTTCTCCGTACAGTTATCATGGAGCCTTGCGCGCTTGGATATGTGTTGAAGACATGTTAGTGATGTTTTAGTTATGGACGCATAGTCTGTTGTTGAGTAGAAGTGAAGTTTGCAGTCGCTATTCGCCAACAACAGTTCCCTGTTGTGTAGTGTAAAAATGACCACACTTCTATGAACCATTACTTGCAAGGTTGCTCAACAATGAGACCTCACAAAGCGGCTCATAGCTCTGTATGCATGGAGTTGCAAAGGACTTATGAGTTTTGCTCTCAGCTAGAGCTACAAGAATGTGACCTTGCTAGTCAACCATGCAATGAGAGATTCAAGTGAAGACAAGTGCAAGAGTGCCAATGTCCCCAAGAATCTAAATGAAAAATGCAATGCAAATGCAACTAGTATGAATGTGCAAGACTAATCTATCAAATGAAGTGCAAACTAAACTATGAAAAGAAGTACAATAGATTTCAAGCCCCTAATTAAGCTATGTGAGATCTATTCTATTGCATAAAAGGAAATCTAATCTATGATGCCATGATCATGCAACTAAGAAAACAAATATAAACTAGATGATGAAAGCAACAAGTCTTCAATGTCTTCAAACTCCAAATGCACCTAAAACCTGCAGCATAACATTAGCATAAAACATGGATATGCAAATGGAGGAGAGAGCTCTCCTTTTATAAGAAATGAGGTGAAATGGACCATTGAGATTAAGAGACAAAAAGTCTTAATCAGCGGTGGAGCTTGAAAGAGGAGCAATCCATGTGCACAAGTATCCTCCAATAGGAAAATAAGAGTTGACTTTATGTCCATATGAGACAAAAAGTGCTTTTCTCTTTTTTATAAAATATGAATAATGCTTTATTTGTGCAACATAGGATAAGAGGAAAATGTGGGCTTTTTATTTAATCAAAAGGGGAGGAAATATTTCTTTTAATCAAATAATGACTTAGGATAAATGGTTAGCCCAAGGATAAAAATTCAATATATGATCGAAATTAAGACTTGATCAAGAGATTGATATTGTTGAAAATACTGATTATTGATAGAAATGATTCAGGGTTGATAAATCAAATAAATGGGGCCCAAAGTCTAGGCGACCATTTTTGGGTGCATACACCTGTGTTTGTTCAGAAGAGCCGACATAGATTTTATTGGTTCCTGAGTTGCGCCTATCTTTAGGGTATTCTCCCTTGGAGTTAAGCTTGGAGAAGTGTTATTGATGTTCGGTTAAGAGCGCATGAGTTAATTTAGCTTACAGAGAAAGATCTAGTTGTTTTGCTAGAGCCGACAGTGTGTAGCGTGCATCTACAATTATTTTCTTAGACAGGTCCCAAAATGTGTTGCGTGCATAGTAGAGCCGACAGAATGTTTATTGGAGTTTGTTATGGTTTCTCTAATATGATTTCAAGGTGGTTCTAATACGACGACTTGATTATATCATTTGGAGAAAGATATTTATAGATAGAAAGAGATAAGAATCTCAAATTTGAGCGACAGCTCACAAAAGATGCCTGAATCAGGAAAATCAAGTAGTTGGAGATGAGAATCCCATAAATACTGCCCCTTCAGAATCGAAATCGAAATCAGGTAGAGAGGAGAACAGCGAATTGATAAGGATTTGATCAAATCAGCATGGAATCACAATCGGATGGTAAGGGTCAAATAGGTTAGCCATTAGGCAATGAAAACATGCCCCAAGCTGACTGTGAGAAATGAGGGAGTGGAATGAAGATGAATGAAAGACTAGAAGTTTGGAAGACATGGAAATGAAGAAATGACGATGCCCCAACAAAGATTAAAAGATTAGGCCTCAAAAGATCAGCCAATTGCGCAGAAGGGGGGAAGATTTTGAAACGTGATTTTGACTATGAAGATGACTTCGGATTTCGATTTCGAGTTCGAAAATGGATCCAGGACGTCGAAATTAGCTAGGAGTGCAATTTTCGCGTAATTCCAAGGTGTTTTGAAAATGAGGTCAAAAAGTCAAAAGACTATAAAAGGGGTCAAAATGTCATTTTCAAAAATCATTTGTCTTTTAGCGATTTGAGAAATTCAGAGCTTTAGAGAGAGAAAATGATCCAGCAAGCAGGAGTTCTCGTCCACAGGCATCGATTCGAGCGCGCGTTATAAGGTTTATCGCCTCACTATAGGAGGAAGTATCGCGCGATACTTCTCCAGAAAAAGAATATCGCCCAGCATAAAATATTGATTTTTAATGCATTTTTGAGCAAAAATGACATGGGTCTAGACAATGTTACGTTTTTAAGATGTTTTATACTGAGTTTTTGGACATCCATCATGATATGTACTAACAACGGGCTTGGTTTTGGCTTGCAGGAGGTTTTTCCGGCGCTCATCATCACAGCTTCGAAGGTGACAAGATTACGGTGTGTCCGAGATCTGGATGATCCGGGCAATGCCGACTTTAGGGCGATGGGATTTCGGTATTTGTTGAGGTACCCATATATCCGAGCGGACCATAGGTTGTTGACTGCGCTGGCCGAGAGATGACACAGCGAGCACAACACCTTCCACCTTCCTACAGCGAGGCATCCATCACACTGGAGGATGTCTATAGGATCCTCCGAGTTCCATGCCACAGAGAGCCTGTAAGTATAATCATGTTTTTGAGATAGTTATGTAAAATGTAATGTTTCCAAAAGATGAAAACTAACATGATTTATGTGTTGTCACAGGTATACTATGATCAGGATGCCACTGAGGGGCGTCGATTGATTCAGGAGATGTTTCAGGATGTGACTATCGTGGACAGGCATGTCAGCTAGGAGCGACTGCTTGATGATTTTGGCAGAGATTATCCGGTGCCATGCATTGTGGCATCTATCATTTCACAGATCTTGATGACTGATCGCAGTCAGAAGGGATTCCCGCTTGGATGGGGCAGGTTATTGGTAGACTTGGTAGGCAGGCCCCGACGGATGGCATGGGGGCCTGCGATCATGGCAGAGATGTATCATGAGCTGCACGAGATCGTCTAAAGGGACGGTCGGACATGGGCATGTGGTGCCATCCTGGCACAGGTATGGGCATGGGAGCACATCGCTATGGTGCGCCCCAGGGTTCAGCCGAGGGAGAGGAGGTACCCCTACATCTATAGGTACATCGAGTTTATATCACATGCTCATTCTGGGGATGTGACCTATTACAGACGGATTCTGGACGAGAGCCTCATTTACATGGAGGCCGTACAAGGAGGTTGAGTTTTGGGGGGATGCAGCGAATGAGTTGAGCTACGTGCTGTGCAGTTGGCCATTGGTAAGTCGATATGCAGAGATTGTAGAGAGATTCTGCATCACTCGGGTGTGGCGGCAGTTTGGGAGGCAGCAGCGAGTCTCGACAGAGACTACCACATATGCCAGGGCTAGAGATGAGGGTCATGGGTGGCTACCCATGCTGGATTATCAGCAGGCTGTCGCAGAGACAACAGCTATCAGGAGCGAGCCTTGGGATTATTTTTCAGATGTGGCGGACGCAGGGGCTGATGGAGCCTACAGGGCAGAGCGGCGGAGGGTACCATTCCCTTGGTTTACAGTACCAGATGTACAGGTGCCAGCCCCGGGAGGAGACGGAGGAGACGGAGGGGACGGAGGGGAGGGAGGAGAGGGAGGAGGGGATGGAGGGGATGGAGGAGATGGCAGGAGGGGGAGAGGGAGGAGGATGGAGAGAGGAGAGGGGTCGAGATCAGGTGGCCGGAAACGGTCACGAGGACAGCGGTCAGCGACACCTGAGGAGGCGAGACCAGCTCGCCGGCAGGCAGAGGTATAGTAGGAGCAGCCTGCGGGGGGAGAGGACCTGAGAGCCCAGATACAGGCTCAAGAGGCAGAGATACAGCAGCTGCGGACCACTATAGCCGTGAGAGACCAGCAGTTACTAGATCTGAGAGCGGAGTGAGATCAGCAGATAGCCGATCTCAGAGCAGAGATAGCACGCCGTGAGGCGATGGCACAGGCCGAGGCACTAGAGCTCCGACGAGAGTCAGTGAGAGCTGCCTATTACCACAGGTTATATTTGCAGGCCGTCCCAGAGGGTGAGAGAGCACCATCATACTCTCAGTGGGCAGGGGTATCAGACGTGGTACTCGATAGGAGAGCTATGCCTCCACCACCACGAGCTCCTCACGAGGGTGGCAGTGAGTCTTAGAGTTAGGTTTTAGATGTTTGGACATATTTTGAGACTGTTGATCCAGATTTTGGGATCCCATATTGTATTGTATATCATGACATTGTATATGAGATTACTGGATGTTCGATGTATCATGTGTATGTCTCATTTGTGATGGATGCATCAGTTTATGTATATTGTCTTGTCATTTTGCTCAAAATACTTATGTATGTGCTTATGTATGTTCTCTCTTATGTGTATGATATAGACTTATGTTTCTTGAAAATGACAGATTTGATATAGATATGATGATGTAATTAACCCCTTGTGATGAACAGGAACAGGTTCGAGATGAAAAGACGAGGAGCGAAAGACATGATCGAGAAGAAGAAGAGGTGAGCGCAGTCGACTGACAGATCCACGTAGGATGAAAAGGAGAGCTCTTTCCATATGCAAGAAGCAAAACTAAACTATCATGAACCTAAAAATGCAAGGTACAATGAAAAGTGGTTGACTTGCAAGGTCACAACGCTTATAGACATCTAATTATCATCATCGAGCGTTATTGGTAGCGTCGTGAGATCATACAATGCACACTAGCATAACTATGTGGATATGAGTATGATCTTTATCAGATAGAGATGTGGGAATCTCACCTAGGCATCAAAGACATATAGGTCAAGATGACTAATGTAGTGAGATCACCTAAATTTGGTATAACGAGATTATGCTTGTATCAAGACACATGAAAGTCAGGATAGCTAAAAGCATGCACTCGCAAAATAGTCAAGGATAATACCTTGTCAATCCATAGTGTCAAGTAGGACCAGCATAAATGCTCATGACAGTTAGGATAAACAAAATATACTCACAAGCAGATAAAGAAAGAAAACATGTTCTCATTCCCTCAGTCTTCTAGCTATGCATCATCGAAAACTTCTCAGGGAGAGATCACTCATCAAAGAAATCCTCATAGACAGCACACAAAGAAAAATAAAGTCATCATATCGTCAGCGAGTTGATTGTTTAAGTGCGTGTGTGTTGGTCATAGAGTCAAAATCTGAGTATCATATCTGCTAATGAGAAATATCGCATCATACTTTAGACTATTGGGTAAGACATCTGATAAGTGTTAAGAAACACTCGACGCAAGGGTAGTGTTGAAAAACACTGTTTGGGGTGGTGTTGAAAAACACCTGTTGTGAAATGCCCCAAGAGACAAACGCACCAAAAGGACCTATGCGAACAGTTATGCCCCCTAGACAAAGACAGACCAATTCCAGACTAAGCCAAATAAGGTCAAGGCATGATGGGAAGTGGCTAAGTGTCGAGGACGCATGCTAACAAATAGGGGTGCAAAGGCCTCAAGTAGCGCCTGTTTCCAAGTTTTCACCACTTAGAATTTTTTTTCATTTTTTCATTTTTTTTTGGGATTTTTGCTACCAAGGCGCCTATTGCTAGGTTTTCACCAAGGTACTTTTTTCTATTTTTTTGAATTTTTGAATTTTTTGATTTTTTTGTATTTTTTTTTATGACTTTTTATGCTTTTTAGGATTTTTTCAGCATCATATATCAATTTTTTTGGAATTTTTCCAGGATCAATAAGATATGTACAAAGGATGCCCCCAGACAGAACGGGCATCAAGGATAGAACTTCTTGAGGTGCACAATGTTGATGGGATCAGGGAGCTGTTCTCCATCAGGATCTGACAGTAAATACGCACCGGTACCAAAAGCAGCTGTGATGACATATGGTCCAAGCCAGTTAGGTTCAAACTTGCCCTTTTGCTCTTTGTTTTGTTGGTTCTTAGGGTTCTCTCGCAAAACAAGATCACCTATTTGAAATTCTCTAGGGCGAACCTTCTTGTTGAATGCCTTGGACATACGCTTCTGATACACTCTCATATGATCAAAGGAAGCCTTACGCTTCTCATCTAGAAGTTCTAACTCTTGTAACCTCATGGCGCGGTAATTTTCATTTGTAATCAAACCTTTGAGTGAGACTCTAAGTGATGGTATCTCGACTTCTAAAGGCAATATTGCTTTAGCGCCATAGGTGAGAGAGAAAGGAGTGGCTCCTGTAGGTGTGCGAATGCTTGTTCTGTAAGCCCATAGTGCTGGATTGATTTGTAAGTGCCAATCCCTACCATTCTTGTGCACTGTTCTATGAAGAATCTTAAGAATGGTTTTGTTAGAAGCTTTTGCCTGTCCGTTTCCCTGTGGAAAATAAATGGAGGACCAATGTTGCTTGATTTTAAACTTTTTGCATAGGTGCTTTAGGTCCTTATTCTTAAATTGACCTCCATTGTCAGTAATGATCTCAGAAGGCACTCCAAATCGGCAAATGATATGATTCAAGATGAATAAAGAAATGGTCCTTCCTGAAGCAACAGAAAGTGGTACAGCCTCCACCCATTTTGTGAAGTAGTCAGTGGCAGTAATAATGAACTTGTGTCCACCTGATGAGTTGGGATGAATCTGCCCAACCAGATCAAAGGCCCAGCGCTGAAATGGCCAATGAGAAACAGAAGGAATCAGCTCCCTACCTGGAGCATGAATCAGGTTGCCATGTTTTTGACATTTTTCACATGACTTAGCAAAGGTGACTGCATCTATCTGCATTGTGGGCCAATAATATCCCGCCCTAAGCAACCTTCAGGCCATGGCAAGACCATTAGAATGTCCACCACAAATGCCCTCGTGGATGTCAGCTAACGCTTGGTTGGATTCCTCCTTTTCCAAGCACCTAAGGAGCGTCCCATCTAAACCCCTCCTATATAAATCACCAGAGATGAGGGTGTGGCGAGAGGCGTTACGGATGAGGTTTCGGCGTTCGGAGCGGGTGAATGTGTCGGGGATGATGCCATCACGAAGATATGAATAGATAGCACCATACCGGGAAGACTCGCGTGTGATAATGGCACAAATGACATGGCTTTCAGACGAGTCAAAGATGGGATGGTGTAGCTCTTCCACCAGGAATTCAAATCTGGATTCATGTGTCTCCAACTGAAGAAGTGAAGCTAATGTGGCCATGGCATCTGCAGCTTTGTTCTCTGCCCTAGGGATTTGTTGAAACGTCACAAAGGTGAAATAGCGTCTCAAAGAATCAACCATCTTTTTATAAGGTATCAATTTGTCATCCTTGGTTTGATACTCTTCATTGACTTGGTTGATGATTAACTGGGAATCCCCAAAGACATGCAACTCTGTGATGTTCCATTCTATAGCCATTCTCAAGCCATTAGTTAAAGCTTCATATTCTGCAATATTATTGGTACATGGGAATAATAGTTTGTAAGACTTCGGAATGTTGTACCCATGTGGAGAAACAAATAACACTCCAGCACCTGATCCATTTTGCATGCGGGAGCCATCAAAGAACATTGTCCAAGTGCGAGTAGTGGCATATAAGATGTGTTCGTCTGGGAATTCCACTTGGACTGGCATACTATCCTGGATTGGAAAATCAGCTAATTGGTCGGCGATAGCTTGCCCTTTTATTGCCTTCCTTTCAACGTACTCTATGTCAAATTGAGTTACGACCATCATCCATTTAGCAAGTCTACCCATCAGGGCAGCTTTACCAAGCAAGTATTTAAGGGGATCAATTTTGGCAACCAAATGTATGGTATGAGCAAGCATGTAGTGGCGCAACTTTTGAGAAGCAAACACCACCGTGAGACAAGACTTCTCAATATTATTGTAATTGATCTCATAGGAGACCAGAGTACGGCTGATATAGTAGATGGCCCGTTCTTTCCCAATATCATCTGATTGAGCCAATAATGCCCCCAGGGAAGTGTCTGTAGCTGAAATATATAGGATCAATGGTTTCCCTTGAATAGGAGGCATTAGGATCGGAGGATTGGCCAAGTATTGTTTGATCTGATCTAGGCTCTTTTGAAAATCCTCGTTCCAAACACAAGAAGCGCCCTTATGCAATGTCTTGTTGAAGGGTTGCGCTCTATCTGCAAGCTGAGAAATAAACCTCCTAATTGATTGAAGACGTCCCTGAAGACTTCTCATTTGGCTGATATTTCGAGGAGGTGGCATATCTAGGTTTGCTTGGACCTTTTCGGGGTCAACCTCGATGCCTTTTGCTGATATTATAAATCCTAAAAGTTTGCCTGAGGTGACGCCAAATGCGCACTTCTTTGGATTCAATCTGAGTTGAAATTGTTCCATACGATCTAGAATTACTTCTAGATCATTGAGGTGTGTGTCCCTTTTTCTTGATTTTGCCAGGGTATCATCCACATAATCTTCCATATTTTTGTGCATCATATCATGAAAGATAGTCGTCATAGCTCTTTGGTAGGTTGCTCCTGCATTCTTTAACCCGAATGGCATGACGTTCCAGCAGTAGGTTCCCCATGCACATGTGAATGCTGTTTTCTCTTGGTCTTCAGGAGCTATTTTGATTTGATTATACCCCGAGAAACCATCCATTAGGGAATATATGTCATAGCCCGCCGTCATGTCCACTATCATGTCAATGTTTGGAAGTGGAAAATCGTCCTTTGGGCAGGCTTTGTTTAGATCTCTAAAATCTGTGCAGACACGAATGGACCCATTATGTTTGGAGACCGGTACTATGTTTGAGATCCATTCTGCATAATCGATGGCTCTAGTAAATCCAGCTCTCAAAAGTTTTTCTAATTCTCCTTTGACAAGTAGAGCTACATGTGGATGCATTTTTCTTAATCTCTGTTTTACTGGCTTGACTCCTGGAGCTATAGATAAGTGATGCATTATGAGATTCGTGTCAAGCCCTGGCATGTCTGAGTAGGTCCATGCAAAATTAATTTTCTTTTTATGTAAAAACTGTACATATGCCTTGGTCTCTTCCTCTGATAAAGACTGAGCAAGATGGACTATCTGAGGATTTTCTTCTGTGTTTAAATTGACCGTCTTTGTTGGTTCAATCAATATTGATGATCTATCCTGGAAATAACTCGGCAAGTTATTAAGTACCCCATCCTTAGGTGCCTCAAAAAGGTTTTCACCTTCGGATGCGTCGTTTCTTTTTAATATTTTTGGTTCTGACACCGCCACTAAGTGGTTTTCGTCATCAGACTTATTTTTCTTTTTTTCTTTTGTTTTGAGATTGAGGTACTTAATATCAGGCTCTGTCATGCTGGTTGTTGGTTCACTGGTGGAAGAAGCCACGGGTTCGAGAGCATTCAAATAGCAAGCAATTTTGTAATCGTTGTGAAATGTGAGGAATGTGGGCTCTTGGTGGCGCTGAGACCAGTCAATCAGGTCAAAGTGAACAAGGGGTAAGTCAATGGTGGGTTCGATGTTGTTAATGCGAAAGGTGTCATCTCTGGTGATCATATAATCGGAGTTCATCAAGTCTTCTCCTAAGATACCCGAATTAGGACTCATCCTATCAAATGAAGCGTCGTCTACTAAGGCGATTTGAGGAGGGCAATCCTCTAGTCTGACACTAGGATCGTTAGTCGCATCGGGTTGGGTACTATAGGCATGAATAATATCCACGTCTAGATCAATTGTTGCATTTGAAATCGAATCCCATTCATATTCATGGGAGTCTGTCTCTGAGTCATCATTTAGGCCTCGTGATGTAGAAGCCTCAAGGTTAGGAAGGGTTTCCCGCTCTCTAGTGCTAGTATTGGTACTATCTGTCGCAGCTAGGACAGTAACACTTTCCTTTGTCGATCTAGCAGTCACACAGTCACTATCCGTCGCAGTTGGGATAGTAAGACTATTAAGCATCAAATCTGTGGAATCTCCCCAAAGGAGATTCGTTGAGGGCACCCAATCATCAAACACATCTTGTTGGTTGGAAAGATCAGGCGTATAATCTGCATCACTGTCACTGTCCTTCGCAGCTGGGACAGGGACACCTTTCTTCTTCTTATTCTCAAAACTTAAGCCAATCGTGGACTTGTTCTTTCGTCCAAAAAGAGCATGATCAAGAGGCTCAGCTTTAGCGTCCAGCCTATGACTAAGGGGACCAAATCCCGGATATCCCATATTTTTAACCAATGTATACCCTTTCCCATAAGTTTCAGGTGAAGGAGCAAAATTCTCGTTATGTTTGTATTTCTCATGATATATCCAGTCCCTTACAGCAACTTCCTCTTTTTCTTCTTGAATGGGGACCGAAGACTCAACAAATTTCCCAAATAACGTCATTGCTGATGACGAAGGCTTCACATTTGGGGATGGTCTCCCATAAGACCTAGGAGAGATTGATATTTTTGTAAAAGAATCAATCTTATAATCTCCCATCCCAAGATCCATGGTCTTGAACTGCTGCTTGCATTTTTCGAGTGAACTACTAGGATTGTCAGCTTCCCTATTCAAAGGTACATGTGATCCCGCAGAAATGTTATTAACTGATAGAGCACTATCTACAGGGATGCAAATTTCTACACCGTTATGGGGAAACTTAACACACTGGTGATATGTTGATGGGACTGCCTGCATTTCGTGAATCCATAGCCTACCTAGCAAAATGTTGTAGGCTAGAGGTCCAACATCAACAATTTGGAATAATATATCTTTTTCTACGGGACCAATGCGAATAGGCAAAACAGCCAATCCCTTAGAACTTCTTTCTGCCTCGTCATATGCTTTGATTGTGATCCTTTTCTTTGTGTCAATGACGTTCTCGGAATACCCTAGAGCTAACAGCAAACTCAGGGTACAAATATTGAGCCCCGCACCCCCATCTATCAGTACACGCCTAACACGGGTTTTATGAATCATGACTTCGATGTGTAAGGCCAAATTATGTGGGTGACTAATGGATTTGTCATCTTCTTCTGAGAAGGTGAGGTAATGAGGGCTAGCCAAATGGTTGACCATGTTTTGGAATTGGTCAATATCTAAGTTATTAGGGACATTGGCTGCTCGCAAAGCATCCTCGAGGACGTGCTTGTGCTTAGGAGATAATTCTAAAAGCTCAAAAATGGATATCTGAGCGGGTGTACGTTGTAGCTGGTCAATAAGATTATAATTGGAATCAGGACCAACGGCAGATTTGGGAGGAGCACCTTTGGACACGGGCTGTTTAGACTTGCTAGTGCTAGGACCTTTGATGATAATGGGTGCTTGGGCCTGACCTCTAGTGACAACATTGAGGGACTGGGGCATTCCTTGTGAGTGAGGACCTCTTATCACCACAGTGGGTCTTTCATTAGTCATAGGAGTTGGGTCCACATTATGTCCATAAGGATCTTTCTTTCTCACCATGTTGATGTTATCGTCAGCCACTTCAAGCATGTTAATCACATTGTCAGCATGTGTGTATGTATAGTTAATAGCCGCCTTGCCATTCTTACTCCTAGAATTCTCTCTTTTTCATATTTAGGCAAGGGCTCTTAAAAGTTTTTATGGTCTGCATTAGTGGTTAACCCATCCACTTGTAATTGTCCTTTCTCAATAAGGTCTTGGACAAGATGCTTGAGTTTAAAACAATTTTCTATGTCGTGTCCAATCCCATTATGGAAAACGCAAAAAGCATTAGCATCCCACCAATGAGGTAAAGGATCCGGTATTCGATGTTTTGTAGGATCCTGTGGGTGCGCCAAATTATGAGCAACTAATGTCTTGAAAACATCTGCCTAAGATTCTCCCAATTTAGTAAATTGTCTTTTCTCCGTTTTAGATCTCTTTTGATACTTAGGTTTGTCTTGTTGCGTTGAAGATGTTTGCAACTTCATAGCTTGAACTGCATGAGAGAGGTTAAGAACTCCTTCATTTTTGACCTGAGATGAATCAACAACTCTGTCATTGATCACTTGCTTGTTTTTGTTCCAATAGGAGTTCTTTTTGTCCTTGTTACCATTAGTATTGTTATTTTGGCTATTGTGGTTATTTGTTGGTTTAGCCAAAATTCCTTGTTCTTTTAAGACATCCTCAATGCGACATGCCACCTCTACCATAGTATCAAAGGAATTAAATGGGATTTTTTTGACTTCATATCTGAGTTCTGGTATTAGATTGTTCACAATGATATCAATTCTCTCTTCTTCAGGGATTGTCCGTGGGTATTTTGAACACAATCGCCTCCATCGTTGTAAAAATGTGACAAAAGATTCCCCTTGATTTTGTTTAAGTTTACACAAATCAAGCATTGTGACCGACCTGGATAAGTTGTAAGCAAAATGCTGAACAAATCTTTGGACAAGCTCTTTAAATGTCTTTACTGGAGGGGAAAGGTTGGTGAACCATTCCATGGCTTGACCTTTTAAACTCCTTGGGAATAATCTCATCAAGTAGGAGTCTTCATGGTGAAAGGAAAAGCTCATTATGTAGAACTGTTGAACATGGTTGTGAGGGTCACCAGTGCCATCATATTTGTCGTATGTTGGGAATTCAACTTTCTTAGGGAATTCTACCATCACCACACTTTTGTCAATGGGGTTAGGACATATGGAGTCCAAATGAAATGTGCTCTTGGGAGCCTTCATCCTGTCTATATCCTTTTGCATTTGTAAGATCACCTCATCAGTTGAAGGATTCTGTTTCTTGATTTTTTGGTGAACATCAAAATTATATGGAACTTTAGCGTCTTTGTTGATAAGACTTTCCAAGAATTGGTCTTTGTTTTGTTCCACATATTGTTCACATAGGCTTGAAAGGATGGTTCTTGTTGCATAGTCATGAAGTCCATATGATCAATTTTAGCATAACTGCCTCCATGTTGTGAGCCATGATGTGCTCGTTGGGAGGGTTGCTTTGAATGTTTATGAGACGACTGTCTCCTATGATGGTCATATCTTGAAGTCCTTCTTCCTCTAGGACTTGGGGATCATGAGGGTGTCTTTGATCTTTTTCGAGGGCTAGGGGAAGGGGTAGATGGGGGCGAGTTGGTCCCACTATTGGCTCCCCTCCCGTTAAATCAGCTTTGGAGTTGTTGTGCATAGAGTCTATCTTCTTCTTCTTGGGCGACTCTTTTCTGTATATCCAACAATGCACGTTCCTCTTCCTCTAGTTGTCGGAATTTTTCCTTTTTAGCAGCCTGTTCATCTAAGTAGGCTTGCTTCTCTCTCTCAATGCTTCTCAATCTTGTATTTGCATATCGAGAGGTGTCCTTAAGTGTGGAGGTTTGTCTGGAATGCCTCATTGCATTAGCTGCGTTGATATGGTGATCATTAGATTCGTTGTTCTGGTCTTCGTGTTGTGACCCTGAATTTGAGTGAGCTTGCTTATGATGTCTTTCGGCTCCTTGATGAGCATCAAAATACCTCGCGTTGTTAGGAGGTGACCCGGGTGGACTAGCATGAGAAGAACCACCATACTCTCTTTTGTGTCGTTGAAAGATATCCTCAAGAGTTTGATTCATGGCTTCTCTTTGTTGTCGGGTGAAAGTGTAACTCATGTCCATACTTGATGAAAGTGGTATAAAAGAGGTGCTCACTTCACTAGAATTAGCTCTCGGGTTAAAACAAACCTCGGATTCACTCTTAGGAGATTGGTAAAAAAGGGGTCCTTTTCCCTTAAGTTGTCGACGAGTCTTGACGGGTGGTAACTGGCTAAAGGCAATAGGGGGTCGCTTCTCTTGATTAACTTGGTACCTTGTCGTAACTGACATGAAAGAGAGATATTCTCAATGATAAGGTGACCTTTCAAAGTGTCAACACCAAACTAGGATAATCGAAGTCTTCTATTGTCCAAAGAGAAATGAAAAGAAAAAGAGGGCTTTACCAACACTGTCAAAGAGGTGCTTCAAATCAAAGGGTGACTAGCCTTGCACTTTTGAATCAGGAGGTTGTACTAGGCCAAAAGATAATTGAAATTGAGAAAAAATGAAAGCGATTTGGACAATAAGAGAACTAAAATTTTCCCAGAATATAGCTAACAATTTTAAAGATGAACCTTGGCACCAAGAATGGCTTTCTAATTTGACAATTATTCCAAAGTGACTTTGTAAATCAAATGATGCTATCCCGGAGGACTAAAAACTAGAAATTTGGAGTCAAGACAGATCTCAAACGTCAGGGTGAGAAGCCTGCTCTAAGACCTAGCCTAATCGACAGCAACTGAAACTGACCAAAATTTAAGCACCGCAAAAATAAACCAGGCGATATACTCCAGGCTACTGGGGCGATAAACCTATACCCGCGCGATACTTCGCCCGAAGCCAGGCGATACTTCTTAATACTGGCGGGAGATATAATCCAGGCAGGCCGGGCGATAGTCCGTCAGGGGCGAACTATCGCGCGATATTTCTCTTCAAAGAGGGCGATATTTCTAGCATGCGCGAAGTATCGCGCGATACTTCGCTTTACAGGGCGCGATACTGTTGCAGATTTGTTTAACTCGTGACCAGAATTGTGTGAAATTTGCGTTTTTGGGTCTGTTTGGTCAAAATTTCCAGTTTGAGGGTTGATGTTTTCGATTTCAATCACAGTATCAGCAGAATTTCGGTAGGTTTGCAAACAGCAAGGGATCAAAACATGGTCTCAAACACTTGAAACAAGGGCAAAAGCAACTTTGCCAAGACAAACACTTGTGATATCAAAATTGAAACAACACCCTATGAATGCTACCGATTGTTTGTATATAAGAACATTTGCACTGGTATCACGCAATCGAAGACACTTCAAGCAAATCTATCCTAGGAAGTCAAGGCTCAATACTTACCAACTTAGCCCACAACTTGATGCCCCCTCGCCTCACACCAAGTGGTTGCCCACAAGAGATGTTGGCTTTGTCATGGAAATGTCAAATGACACAACCAAGGGACACATATGGTGAGTATCTTAAGGTGATCCGGGTAAACCACTTGGATCAATCCTTGCACTAAGAAGATAAGCGGCTAAAAGAGGGTGGCTTCTATCTAATGGTTCTTAATAAGGATTTCCGTTCACAACACCCCTCTTGCTCCTCATAAAGGACTAGGACCATGCGGCCTCAAGAGTACCTTAAGCATTCTTGTTCAATGTTTTCCCCATGGTCGCAATCCCATGAGCTATTCACATCAAACGAAGACAAGTGTTATGTCTATCAAGGTTTTTGGTGTCCTTGATAGCCTTGAGATTATAGTGAGTTGGAATCACTTGCCACCAAGGAAAATGATGACAAGGTTGTCCCCACTTGAGTCGTTCCTCTTGATTGCTCAAGAGCAGGCCCGCTAAAAGATTCCTAAACTAAACAAAATTGGATCAAATCTTGAGGTTCAAGGTTTTTGATTCACCACAAGGGTGAAGAGCATACTCCCCTATCTCAAGAATCTCTCCCAAACACACCAAGCAAAGAGATTCAATTACTCCCTTGCTTCCAAAACCTTAAGATGGGTCAAGATTTTCTGATTCACCTAAAGGTGAAGAGCATACTTCTCCTACCACCTCAAGATCCTTTTCACAAAGTATTAAGATTCCTAATACAATTAGTGAATGCCACACTTGAAAGGAAAGTAAATAACAAGCAAGAGATAATTTCTTTGTTTTTATGCTTGGGCAGCCCTGCAAAAATTGTTAGTAGCCCTCTTTGACATGCGTTTTTAGCAATTTTCAAGCAAAGGTGAGCACCTACAAACACAACCTGTTAGACCCACAATGTTAGCAAAATCAAAATACAAATGTAAATGTGCAATAATCTGATAGATTTAAGCTAAAAGATGCAGGTTAGACCTATCTAAACACATCAAAACAAAACAGCAAGCTAAAATAATCAAATTCGGACAAGAAAATTGAAAACGCAAGTCTCTTCCAGACCAGGCGATATTTCTCAGACTTCAACAGTATCGCGCGATACAGTTTCCTATAGTCGGGCGATACTTCTCAGTCGCGCGATATTTCTCAGTCACGCGATACTTCGCACAATGCCAGACGATACTTCGACCGATGCCAGGCGATAGACTTCAATATAGGCGTGCGATACTTTTTCCACGCGAACTATCGCGCCAAGATAGAAAGTATATCGCGCGATACTTCTGAGAAGTGTCGCGCGATAATCTGAGACAGAAAACCAGAAAACGCAGAGTTTTGCGAAAATTAATCTGAAAATGACGAAAAATGCATCAAATGAAAGGACAAAACTATCTACTCTGCCCCACGGTGGGCGCCAGAAATGTGTAGTGTAAAAATGACCACACTTCTATGAACCATTACTTGCAAGGTTGCTCAACAATGAGGCCTCACAAAGCGGCTCATAGCTCTGTATGCATGGAGTTGCAAAGGACTTATGAGTTTTGCTCTCAGCTAGAGCTACAAGAATGTGACCTTGCTAGTCAACCATGCAATGAGAGATTCAAGTGAAGACAAGGGCAAGAGTGCCAATGTCCCCAAGAATCTAAATGAAAAATGCAATGCAAATGCAACTAGTATGAATGTGCAAGACTAATCTATCAAATGAAGTGCAAACTAAACTATGAAAAGAAGTACAATAGATTTCAAGCCCCTAATTAAGCTATGTGAGATCTATTCTATTGCATAAAAGGAAATCTAATCTATGATGCCATAATCATGCAACTAAGAAAACAAATATAAACTAGATGATGAAAGCAACAAGTCTTCAATGTCTTCAAACTCCAAATGCACCTAAAACCTGCAGCATAACATTAGCATAAAACATGGATATGCAAATGGAGGAGAGAGCTCTCCTTTTATAAGAAATGAGGTGAAATGGACCATTGAGATTAAGAGGCAAAAAGTCTTAATCAGCGGTGGAGCTTGAAAGAGGAGCAATCCATGTGCACAAGTATCCTCCAATAGGAAAATAAGAGTTGACTTTATGTCCATATGAGACAAAAAGTGCTTTTCTCTTTTTTATAAAATATGAATAATGCTTTATTTGTGCAACATAGGATAAGAGGAAAATGTGGGCTTTTTATTTAATCAAAAGGGGAGGAAATATTTCTTTTAATCAAATAATGACTTAGGATAAATGGTTAGCCCAAGGATAAAAATCCGATATATGATCGAAATTAAGACTTGATCAAGAGATTGATATTGTTGAAAATACTGATTATTGATAGAAATGATTCAGGGTTGATAAATCAAATAAATGGGGCCCAAAGTCTAGGCGACCATTTTTGGGTGCATACACCTGTGTTTGTTCAGAAAAGCCGACATAGATTTTATTGGTTCCTGAGTTGCGCCTATCTTTAGGATATTCTCCCTTGGAGTTAAGCTTGGAGAAGTGTTATTGATGTTCGGTTAAGAGCGCATGAGTTAATTTAGCTTACAGAGAAAGATCTAGTTGTTTTGCTAGAGCCGACAGTGTGTAGCGTGCATCTACAATTATTTTCTTAGACAGGTCCCAAAATGTGTTGCGTGCATAGTAGAGCCGACAGAATGTTTATTGGAGTTTGTTATGGTTTCTCTAATATGATTTCAAGGTGGTTCTAATACGACGACTTGATTATATCATTTGGAGAAAGATATTTATAGATAGTCATTTGTGATTGTTGAAGTGTGGTTCATGGTTGATTAAGTAGAGTAGAGCAGAGTGTGCGAAGTGCTGAGCCATCAGAAGAAGGTCTATGTGACCAAGTAAAGTACTTGTGCTATTCATTGGAACTGATCCAGATAGCAGGTGAATGCTCAGTTCACCAAGATCTAGATATAGTGTGTATCTGTTATTCAGAAGGTGTTGTGTTAATGTGTTCTTAACCAAAATATTGGTGTTGTGTTCATGTGTTCTTTCATTGTGATTATGCTTTATGTTTAAGTATACTTAATTGGATAAAGAATTGAATCTTGTAGATAACTGATTCCCCCCCCCCCCCCCCCCCCCCCGCCTCAGTTATCTCTTGGGACTATTCCTAACAGCAAGGTCCCTCGTATAGGACATGGTCCAGTTCTTCCTTATTTGAAAAAACAAAGGATTGATACCCTTTTGGCAGAGCTACAATATCCACTTGACCTTTGAGCTTCCATTTCTTTCTGGTGTAAGATGGAATCATGTCAATATTCGGTCTTTGCTTCCAGAAATTTACTCACCAAAGTTAGCTCCATAGCAGACAGTGAGTGGTCAGCCATGGGCTCAGGGACAAAAATAGAAAGGTCACCTTTTTGTCGATCCACCTTAGCAGTAATTTCTGGGAAGGATGGCTTCGCAAGGGGTTTGACTCAAAATAGAGCAGCCCACCTCTTTGGCTTTTCAAAAAACCATTTGTCTTGGAATTCTCAAACGATCACGAGACACATTCCCTTTTTGACCTCGACTATCAAGTGGTTTCCTAGGTGGATTGCCTCCATTAACATCCTTCGTGATCATAGTACCATCTTCGAATCCTCCATGCCACAGCTCACGGTCGCTCATGTGCCCGTTGCGCTTGTACAGTTCAGAAACTTCCCACCATGGCTGGTTTTCCTGCTCGCTCTCCATTCAAATAAAATGTGCAATTTTTATGCATTTTGGTTTAGTGTTATAGTTATGGTTCATGTTGGTTTAGGACTCACAATGAACTGAGTTTCATTAAAGGATTCAATTTGGTTTAATATTTAATTATGATTAGGTTTAGGGTTGAGCTTAGTTAGGGTTGGGGTTCCATTTTGTCTAATGTATGGATGCAATCTTCATAATTTAGAGATAGGGTTCAATTTGTTCTAATGCTCAATTAGGTTTGAGGTTGCAATTCAGTTGAGATTAGTGTTAGAAATTGGGTTAAATTTTGTTTAGGATATCGGTTCAATTTAGTTTTTTGTTAGCATTGGGGTATTTGATTTAATATGTTGTAGAGTCAGAATTTGATTTGGTTTAGTTTTATTGATGAGTTTTCATTTGATTTATTACTAGAATTGAGGATTATTAATGTTTAGTGTTATAGTTTAACTTTGATATTTGTTATGATTAGGGATAAATATGGTTTACTGCATGTGTAGGATTCTATTTGATTTTGGATTTTGATTTAATTTATATCAAGGTTAGGGCTGAATTTGGCATAATGCACAATTTGAATCAAGGTTTATGGTTTAGTGTAGGTATAGAATTTGATTTAATTTAGGATTTGGTTTTAATTTATTTTAAGGTTAGGGCTTAGTTTGGCTTAGTTTCCAATTCAAATCAGGGTTTTTTTAATAAGGTTAAGGTTAAATTTTCTATAGTGTCTAGTTTGGGTTAGGATCAAGGTTTAGATTTGTTACGATTAACAAGACAAAAATAAGAGTTACATGCAAATATACCCAATATCAGAAAATAATAAACCACACAGAAGAGAACACACAACACAAAGATTTAACGTGGTTCACCCAATCCCTTGGCTATGTCCACCAACGAGTTGAATATTATCATTATCCGGTGATTACAACCAGATTACAATTCACAATACCTTACAGCTCAATACTGCCCCAAGAAGCTACTAAAACATGTACATCATAATGAAATCCCTAACCCTAAGATATTTTATACAAGTTTATTTTTTCGCTTTAGGGGGAAAAGTGTAGAGTAGTTCCTTGATCAATCGGCACAATATAACAATCTCCCACTTGGGGATTGTTGAGACTCCACAAAAAACAACAATCTCCCACTTGGAGACTGATCCTGAAGCAGAACTGCTATCTTGTGAAGCTCCCACTGGATCCAACCACCCTGGACTCAATTGTTCCTTTATTCTGTTCAGTCTAGTAGATCAACCGAAGTTGAAAAAGAGTTCAACTTCTCCCTTGTTACTACCTTTGTAAATATATCTATTGGATTATCATCTATATGAATCTTTTCAACCTTTAACTTTCCATCATCCAAAATTGACTGAATGAAATGGTATTGTAATTGTATGCTTTTTGTTTTTGAGTGTAAAGCAGAATTCTTTGCAAGATGAATGACACTCTAGCTATCTGTAAATAGATAATTATTCATCTGTGGATGTCCCAATTCTTCCATGAAGAATTGAAGCCATATCATCTCCTTGGGTGCCTTTGTAGCAACAACATACTCTGAATTTGTAGTGGATAAATCCTTCACCTTTTGTAACCAAGAAATCCAACTCACTGCTGTCCCACAAACAATAAATATATAGCCTGTAGTACTCCGCTTGCTATTTATATCTCCTGCCAAATTTGAGTCAACATAGCCTTGTATAGTAGTAGTAGATCCCCCAAAGTGTAAACACTTATTGGATGTACCTCTCAAATATCTGAGAATCCATTTGACTGCATTCCAATGCTCAATCCCAAGGTGACTCATATACCGGCTAACAACTCTCACTGCATGTGCAATATCTGGCCTAGTACATACCATAACATACATTAAGCTCCCTACAGCTGAAACATAAGGTACCTTGGACATTTTAGCCTCCTCTTTTAGTATGTTTGGACACATCTCCTTAGTCAATTTTAAATGACCGGGTAAAGGTGTGCTGACAACTTTGACATTCTCCATAGAGAAATGTTGCAACACCTTCTCAATATAACTAGCCTGAGATAAAGTCAATTTCCGATTTTTCCTATCTTTGCAAATTTTCACACCAAGGATTTGTTTTGCTTCCCCCAAATCCTTCAGAGAAAATGAATGTGCTAATTGTTGTCTCAACCCCTTAATGTGATCCATGTTAGACCCAGCTACAAGCATATCATCAACATACAAACATAAAATAATCTAGCTAGCATCATCCAACATCTTAAAATAAACACAATGGTCAGAATGACACCAAGTGTATCCATGCTCATTCATCAAAAGTGTCGAATTTTATATATAATTGTTGAGGTGCTTACTTCAAGCCGTACAAACTTTTCTGCAATTTGCATACTAAATTCTCCTTACCCTTGACCTCAAATCCTTGTTGTTGTACCGTATATATTTCTTCATCCAAATCACCATGAAGAAAAGTTGTTTTAACATCAAGTTGCTCTGAATGCAAACTTCAATAGCCACAATACTTAAAACTGTACGAATAGAAGTCATTTTAACAACTGGAGAAAATATCTCATCAAAATCAATACCCTTTTTCTGTGTAAATCCTTTTACAACTAACCTGGCTTTAAATCTTTGCTTACCTCCATCCTCTTCTTTTAGCCTAGAAATCCATTTATTTTGTAAAGTCCTTTTACATGCAGGTAACTTACATAAATCTCATGTTTGATTTTTTAGCAAGGAGTCCATTTCACCTGTCATTGTAGACTCCCACTGAACCTTTGTATCCACTTGCACAGCTTCATTATAACATCTAGGTTCACCAACATCTGTTAATAAAATAGAATACAAAGAAGGAGAAAATCCTTCTGGATGTCTACATAGCCTTGTTGACCGTCTAACATTCACTGGGGTTTGTGGTATTTGTTGTTGCTGTTGTTGCGGAGCATTATGAACTACTGGAACATCATCTTTTGGAGTATCATTCAGTACTAGACATAATCATTTTATTTCTTCTCATGCTGCTGCAATAGATCTTTCTACAAAACTTTCTCATTGAATATGACATCCCTACTTCTTACAATTTTATGATTTTAAAATCCCAAAGCCTATAATCAAATTCATCAATGCCATATCCCACAAATACACATTTCTTTGATTTAGGTTCTAGTTTGGTTCTATTTTCAGAATCTATATGTGCAAATGCTTCAGAACCAAAGGTTTTGAGAAAAGAATAACTCACCTTCATACCAGTCCATGCTTCCTCTGGAATACCACAGTCCAAAGGAGTAGAGGGACCTCTATTGATTAAATAAACAACTGTATTAACAACCTCTGCCCACATGTTTAAGAGCGGCCTAGCATGCAACCTCCATACTCCTTGCACGCTTCATTATTGTCCAGTTCACGTGTTCAACCACTCCATTTTTTTGTGGAGTCCTTGGTATAGTTTTCTACCTACGAATACCATTAGAAGAACAATAATCTTCATGTGTTCAACCACTCTATTTTCTTGTGGAGTCTTTGGTACAATTTTTTACCTACGAATACCATTAGAAGAACAATAATCTTCAAATTATGTGTTGCAATACTCACCACCATTATCAGATTTGAGACATTTTAATCTTTTACCAATCTCATTCTCAACCAAGCATTTTAATTTCTTAAAAGTTTGAAATACATCAGATTTCTGTCTAAGGAAATAAATCCATACTTTTCTTGTTGCATAATCTATAAATGTAACATAATACAAAGAGCCACCAAGGGAAGATACCTAAGCTGCTCCCCGTACATTTGTATGCACAAACTCTAACTTCTCATTTTTCTTTTCCTTCCTACTCTTCACATAACTAACTCTCTTTTGTTTTTCATACACACAACTTTCACAGAAATCCATATTGACACATTTCGGACTAGATAAAACTTTCTTTGAATGAAGTAATTTCATACCTTTTTCACTCATGTGCCCAAGTCTGTTGTGCCAAAGTGCTGTGTCAGAATCTACTGTAATTGTTTGATGTTCTTCTTGCTCAACTGCAACAACGGTTGTTGAATATTCATTTTTCTTCAAAACAATTAAAGTAGAAGGAATAATATGACCTGTACAAAGCTATAAGGTGAATATTTATTTTTCTTTGAAATAATTAATGTAGAAAGAATAATATGACCTGTACAAAGCTATAAGGTGCGTACTTTCAAATATTTTGCTACTACTAAGGATATTTTTGAAATCTTCCAATTTCTATCATTAAAAGTAACTGTGCAAGCCTCATCACCCAGTTGCCTTGCTGAAATCAAATTCCCACTCAGCGTTGGAACATGTCTTACCTCTTGTAGTATCCAATGATTCCCATTGGATACTACAAGAAAATAACCTCCCAAATAAACTAGCCCAAAATCCCCTTGGACATAATCAAGAAAATAACCACTATGGGCTATAGCATGAAATGAAGCCCCAGAATCTAAAACCCATGAATCATCAATACTTTCTAAAGAAAGAATGAAAACATCCTCTTCAGATTTATTACTTACCACATTTGCCTCCTTGCTACCTTCTTGTTTGTTTCCTTCTTTATTCTTTCGAGACCAGCAATCTTTCTTCTTATGACCTGGTTTTCCACAGTACCAACAATCATTTGGTCCTTTAGATTCAGACCTCTTTGCCTTTGATTTTCCTCTTGATTTGCCATGATTTCCAGAATTATTTCCTCTCTCATTCGTTGTACCTCTGCTTTGTGCATTCAAGAAACTTCCAGATGTAGATCCACCTAAGCTTTTCCTACGAGTTTCCTCACTCAAAATTACACTGATAACATCATCAAATTTTAGGGTATTAGAACCAGAAACTGAGTTACTAACAACCATTACCAAGCGATTCCAGCTTTCAGGCAAAGAACACAAAATCAAGAGAGACCTAATTTCTTCATCAAAAATAACATTTACAGAGGATAATTGATTGGTAACCGTATTAAACTCATTCAAATGTTTAGTAACAAATGCTTCATGAGAAATACCTTGTTAGAAGCGGAGGTCTTTTCATACAACTTTGGTAGGGTTTGCATCAAATCTTCAGCCGTCTTCGCTTGTGTAATAGTGAATGCCATCGATTGTGCCAGGCATAATGGAATACTACCAAGTGCCTTTCTATTGAGAATATTCCAGTCCTCACCAGTCATTGTTGACAATTTTTTGGATTTTCGTTCTAATGGTCGCCATAGATCCTTCTGATAGAGAGTCCTCCATTTGCAGTTTCCATAAGTGAAAGTTCTTCCTATTAAACTTGTCAACCTTCAGCTTACCCTCGTCTGCCATTGCTCCCACTCAACCGTGAGACTCCCACTAAACCGTGAGATCTTCTTGCAGAGGATAACTGAAAAAACAACCTCGCTCTGATACCACTTGCTAGGATTAAGAAGACATAAATAACAGATACATGCAAATATAACCAATATCAGAAAATAATAAACCACACAGAAGAGAACACAAGACACAAAGATTTAATGTGGTTCACTCAATCCTTGGGCTACGTCCACCAACAACGAGTCCAATATTATTATTATCTAGTGATTACAACCTGATTACAATCCACAATCCCTTACAGCTCAATACCGCCGCAAGAAGCTACTAAAAGATACATCATAATGAAATCCCTAACCAATCAATCACCAAAATATAACAAGATTTGGTTCACTTTTACATTGATATGGTATAACTTAGTTTATGATTAGTATTCAATTTACTTTAATGTTGAAATAGTTTTAGGGTTATGGTTCTATTTGTTTTAGTGTTATAATTAGGGTTTGAGTTGATTTTAGATTTACGTTGGACAAAGTTTAGTTTTAGGATTAACTGTAGTTTAATATTTAATTAGGATTAGGCTTAGGGTTCAATTTATTTTACTGTTGGGGTTCAATTTTGTTTAATGTTAGTATAATTGTTCAATTTGGTTGAAGGGATGGATTCAATCTGGTATACAAATAGGATAAGGTTTTATATATGTATATAATAAGGGTTTAGTTTCATTTAGTGTGAGGGTTAGGTTTGGAGCTAGAGTTGTCAAGTATGGTTTAAATGACGTTATTATTTTTTCCTAAGTTATTACATATTCAATTACTTTTATTTATAGTGTTAAATATAGAATTAGGGTTATAGTTTGCTTTAGAACTTAATTAGATTTAATTAGGGTTTAATTTAGGTTTAGTATTAGTGCTACGATATATATTTGTTTATGATTGGGGTTTAATTTGGTTTCATATTGAATGCTAGTTAAAGAGTTTAATTAGATTGAGTTTTACGGTGAACATGTTATTTAACCTAATCTAGGAGTTTGGGTTCAATTGATTTTGTGTTAGGTTTACGATCCAATTTAATTTAGAATTTAGATTTAATAAGTTGTAGGGTTATGGTTCTCTTTGGTTTAGTTTTATAGTTGATTTTTTGTTTGGTTTTGTATTGCAATTGGGCTTTAATAAGGTTTGGTAGGGTTCGGGTTTAGTAAAAAATATTATAGTTTCGATGAAGTTATTATTTTTTCCTAAGTTACTTTAGGTTAAGTAGAATGATGGTTATAGTTAGGATTATAAATAGAGTTTAGGTTAGGTTAATGTTAGAGTCGCAATTAGTTTCGAGGTGTAAATTAAATGTTGTTAAGTGTTGTAATTTTTTATGGAATGATTAACAACCATTAGTTTGAATAGATCTTTGAAACATAAATATCATAATTAATGTTGAATTTTGTAGCTTGAATGTAATCAATTACAATGTAAACATTATTTAAAAATTAGATTGAATAAAAATTGGATTTGACAACTAAAAGGAGTTTTTATTATTATGAAATAAAGTAGATAAATTTGAAACTGACAACTAATTTTTTTTTCTGTTTAAATATATAAGATATAAAATATGAATGTATTAAATATTTTTTTAACAAGTATTTTGACTAATATAAATTAACATAAATATATATTAAATAGATTATGAAAATGTACCTGTATGTTTCGTTGATTTAATATCTACTCTTGGATTACACACATGAATAAAGGAGTGAAAATATCTTTCAACCATCTTCATTTGTTGTTCATTAGACAAATCTATATTATCCATATTTGGTGCTCCATGTAACCATAAGAAACCATTCGCATGTGGTGATCCCCTATGCTGCCATTGATATTTGCACAAAAAGTCTTTAGTATTTAACCCTCCTTTTAGTATTTCTTTTCTAAACATTGAATGTCCTATATGCATATAGTGACCGACTATATGAGGATAGTCGTTAACATTTTGTTTTCTCAACAACTGAGCTTCGCGAGGATTTGTCGGTGGTGTTTCTAGTATTAATGCATGTAAATCTGGCCAATATAAATCAGTTGCATTCAATGTAAAGAATATTGTCTATGTTCATATTTGATTGAGCATGTTAGACAATTTTGCTTGACATTTTGTCCAATAGGATCCTATACCTGTTAATGTTGTTCCAAATCGCATCAATTTATCAGCTAGATGCGAGTTTGGTATGTTTCCCATATGTTCGTGTGCAATTCGTTTATGGTAGGTAATAGGCAACTTGTTAAGGTTTCTTTTAGCAAATACTAACTTTTGATTTTGTGCACGATGTCTCATTATCATATTCATCATGTAGTATTGAAACCTTGGGTGTTTGCCAAAATGGTGATCCCTATAGCATAAAAATTGGTTCACATACTCATGTAGATATACTCGTCTCGTTTATGGTTCCAACAAATCACAACTACCATCTGCAAACAGTGTTGGAAAACCATATCAAGTAAATGAGATGTTATATACTCATTCATTGTCGATATACCAATTGTAGGCCAATCAATCAATTTAGTGTAATCTGCATTTGGATTATTAACCTATGCTTGGATTACTTCCATTTCTCTATGAACATTAGATGGTTTGGAAGCCGTTAAGGTCGTGTGATGCATAATATTAGTGTCATTTGTTTCTACAATTGGATCTGAAAACACGACTTGATTTGAGTCTAAATCAAATCCCATGTGAATTACCTTCAATTTCTCAAAGATATTATGAAGAAAATCTCTTTCGAAATTGTCCAGTGCATTATAATCAATTGTAACATCTGAATAGAACTTGTCATGTTCTATTTTGTATTGTAATGCTATATACACACATTGTCTATCTATTATAAAGTTATAATTTTTGCTACGTTGGTCTTTTGCTCAATATTTTATGGAAAGGATATTGTGTGTCCTTTGTATTTATACTGACTACCTCTTGCATGTGTGACTTGTAAAATTGGACTTACGCATGCAATCAACATTTCCTCCACTTGAGTTAGGTTAACAAGTTTCCGTGGTAAGATGTCATCCTACCATGTTTGATTATACCTTAAAATCTGAGTTCACAAAATAAAAGTACCTCTAAATAGTAAATGCTGATGGAGATGGAACAATTTTCCATCGCTTTGAAGAACCTGTTATTTCGGACAATTTCTTGAACGGAATTAAATTAAAAAAAGAGCTATTTAATTTTATAAATGTATGATTTGGTAATGTGTATATATGAATGGTGATGATTTTGAATGCAATCTAAAACTTATGGAGATGTTTTTGTTTACACGGATTGCTGACATCCATATGCTGTGACTGTAGGAAGCCTCTTGGCTTAATTATATATTATAGACATTGAAATATGATTTATATTTTTAAGATATTAATAATTATCATATTATCATGTATAAGTTTAATTTAATTTAGAAATAATAAATATAACATATATAATAATTTTTTTACTATAATTTTTTGAGATGTATGGGCAATCCGATTTCCTGGCAAGACTAGTAGCGGATAGATTTAAAAAATTTAATAATCAAAATTACATGTTCAGATAAAATATGTTTATCATATCAGTCCATAACCCTACTATAGAACTAGCCACTATTACCTATAAACCAACTGCTATCAGACATCATTATCCATCCCTTTCTACTTAGCCATGCTAAAAAAAAATTTGCCCACTTATTGGACTGTATCAACTATCCATTGCAACATATATCATCTATAAAACTATATAACATAAATAGCCAAAAAAAATATAGACAAGGAGATTCCAATGTTGTTACACCGACATTAACAAACTACTATACAAAGCTACGTTCCAAACCAACATGGACCTTACGACAACTTTGCCTCTTACTTGCCGCAGAGGTCGAGCATCCTTCTGGCACGAACTGCCCACCACTATTGCGCTTCCTGTAGTTTGGAGTAGGCTACCAAGCCACAACTCTTCTTTGCTGTCCTTTTTGATAAGTAATTCCTTGCTACCTGTAGCGCTTCATAGAATAAAGGGCTGGTAGCAATCACTCGACACATCCACCAGCCTCCGACCCTCTCGCAAAACTCTAAAACCAAACTTCGGTTCTGCGAATGACAACATTTGGACAACTCCCCGCATCCAATGTGGCTTCAGAATCGCTCGCATGATCCACAATGCTTCCTCACGGGAACCAGAAGCAGAGCCCATGCAAAAAGCATGGAGGATACATAATGCTTTCATGAAAACAAAAACACTTTTAAGCAATTAACCCTTCAAATGATTTGCAGAATTCTAAACACGTGATTAACCATAAATGGAATCAAACTACTTGAGACAATATGTAAAGATAACTATTGATCGAACCAACGACGTGAAGAGCTGAAAACACTTTCTCTATTTATGCACATACCTTTGAACTATTTTCTACCAGCAGTGTTGACACCTAATTTCCATTCATTTTCAGATGTAGTAGTATAATGGTCTAATTCAACCTTCTTTCTTAGTGTTTGCTTGAATATATATTTCATACCATCAATGGTAGCAAACATTGTGTCATGTTTAGTTCCTTTTGACGAACTTTGTCGAACCTCGTATTCCAATCTAATACTATCCTTAGAATGCCTTTGCCTGTCCAACATCTCATTGAATATATTAACTTACCATGATCAAACTTGTGATTTTTCTTTGATTGATTCTTGACACTATCAAGTTCTTTCCTTAAAGCAATTACTTCACATTCAAGCTTTAAGCTTTGAATCTTTTTAACCTTCGAATTAAACTTTAAAAATCTGCTATCCTTTTATGTTCTTCAATTTCAGTGTTTGACTTATGATCATGTTATCTTTCAAAGTTTGTTCTTCTAACAAAGAGTCATTATTAGAACTTTTCTTCAAAGATATAACCTTACGTTCTAATTTGTTGCACATTTCATCCTTGTTCTTCAAGTTAATTTTAAGTTTGTCTATAATCTTTTTAGACTCATCAAGGTTTTGAATTACAGCCTTATTAACATCAACCCTCTCTTTTAAATGTACTTTGAGACCATTATTTTACTCTCTAAGGTTCTTGATTACATCTAGGGCGGAAGGCAATTCTTCGTCAAGACAAATCACTCCTTCTACTTCTGTTTTTTGATCAGTAGGGGCATCAAACATATCTGCAACACAATCTTTATTATCAAGATTATTAGTTAAATTATCAACATCATTTAAATCTGATTTCATTTTAGGAAAATCCTTCATCTTCTTATTCTTGCATTTCTTACCCATAGTATTTCCCTTTACAACGATCAAACCAAGGTTGTTAAACTTGACACATGGATCCTTTACTTTCGAAATAGATAGCTAAATTTGTCACCAAAATTTACGAAGCCACCATCATAATCTTCCAAAAAGCATAATCTAAGAAATTAAACAAAGGAGGTCTTACAAGGGAGGCACCTTCTAATGATTATTAGTCAAATTATCAACATCATCTCAATCTCATTTCATTTTAGGAAAATTCTTCATCTTCTTATTCTTGCACTTTTTATGCGTAGTATTTCGTTTACCAAGGTCAAGCCAAGGTCGTTAAACTTGACATAGGAAACCTTTACCTTTGAAATAGTTATCTGAATTTGTCACCAAACTTTACGAACCAACCATAATAATCTTCCAAAAAGCATAATCTGAGCAATTAAACAAAGGTGGTCTTGCGAGGTAGGCACCTTCTGTATAGACTGAACAACTTCCAAAAGACCAGAATCAATCCCTAGAATTGACCTATATGAGGGAACCTATGCTTTGATACCACTTGTTGGAAGTGGATTTAGTCTAAGAGGGGGGCGAGGAGGGGTGAGTCAGAGTGGGTAAATTTTGATAAACCTATATACTTTAAAATTTTGACACTTTTGATTCCCAATTGTGAATAGGTGAAATGGATATAAATCTAAAGGTCACTGACAATGTATATTTAATTCCATCGAATACTTGTCTTCAATACATGATTACAATATTAAAGTATGTGTATGTGATTATACAATTATAATGATGAACAATCTTTATAATGCGCAGGATTCTAAACATGCGATTAACCATAAATGGAATCAAACTACTTCAGATAGTATGTAGAGGTAAATTGAACATAAAGTATCACAACATAAACTGGCACTGAATGGACATATGGACTGAAACATAGATAGACAAATAATGGATCAAACTGAGAGACGAGCGTTAAACACATGACACCATGATTTTCATGAGTGGAAAACCCTCTAGGAGTAGAAAAACCACTCTTTACCTGTATCTTTCTTATTAATCCAAAGAGCACCAACTATGTACATCAATGTTTAGAAGCACCAACTTTAAGGAGCACCAACCCCCGTTTAGAAGTACCAACTTCAAGAAGCACCAACCCCGCTATCGCAATAGTTTCATAATAGTAAAAAAAAAAAACTAATAATTTTATGATTGTTTATAATAACTTCTATGACAAGATTAGTAAAGATTGAAAATGATATTCAATATTTTTTTCTGATTACTTAAGGTAGCCCTCAAGTAGGGATTCAGTGCAACTGTTTATAGATAACTGGTTAAGTCTTTAGAGGTTACTCCTGTAACCGGGTACCTAACCCTAGTCAATGTTAGGAAAAACAAAACTTATTCACAATATGTGCTTCAAAAGCAAGCATTTATTTTTCAAACAAAATTTTTGCAATTTGATTAATACTGGCAATATAATCTGAATTGTAAACTTCATTAGCTACCAGTGAGCCTTCAAGTTAGGTTTCCAAAATAATTAACTTTTAAATGTAACATATTATGTTTTAGAAATAAGAATGAAGTAAAACACAATTTATAAAAGAGTAAGTTAATGTTTGTGAGACTCTTCATATTTTCCATATCAAAACTTGAAATCACTAAAGGCTCACTGTTTCCTCCTTAATTTTAACCGTTTTAATTACAAAGGAAAAGTAAACCCAAGTGACCTGCAAAGGTCCATCAATTTGTCCTTGTAACTTCCACAAATTAAATCTCAAATACCTCCATTTGTATCATTGTGCCACCCTGATCAACATAGTGAAAACCAAGAATGAATTGAAAATCAACATCTCCATAGTAACTGCATTGAACTTCCTCATAGCGGTGGACTGTATAACAAGTAGGGTTTGTAACGAATCAAAACAACCTTTCTTTTCCTTCATTCACATCCTTAACACGATTCCAAATCAAAACGAAATCTTATTTGAGTTGCATCACTCAAAGCATGCCAAGTGGAAGCTGACTCAACCAAAAGAGTCACGATAATCACAAACATAAATTATGTTTTGTTACCTGACACAATGAGTTTCGATACACACTTTTATCACAATCGAGCGTCATTTCGACACTATTACCACCTTGCAATTTGAGCACAAAGTGCTTTGACTAAGCCCATCATTCAAAGAAGATCTGTGCCAAATTTAACAAGGGCTTCTGGGCCGCTTAGTTACTGCCTAGTACGGATAGGGTGAACAATAGTTTTGAGACTTGGCATAGGGCGAGCAATAGTCTTGAGACTTAGCATGAATAGGAAACTAAACGGACTCTTGCACAATTTCGAAAAAGATAAGAGTACAGTTGTAGGAGCAAACGATGTTCAGCCCTGTACGCAGTTGCTAACCTCAGATTAATTCTGGAATCAACGTTTGTTGCTTTTATTAGTGCAGTTATGCTAGTATCCCCAATCGACATTTAGAACACAACATCCAAGCATCAAATAGCGTCCAACATGCAAAAGCAACCAAACACCTTGCTAATTATAGTATCAAAATTTAATAAAAAACACTAAACTGTGAGGCCCATTCCTTAGATATAAATTCACATACATATTCATAGTCATATAGATTCTAACTATTAAAGATATACTGATCCTCAAACAAGGCCTAATACTATGGTGGTTATAACAACTATCATGGTTAACTATAGTTTGGATAGACACTATGCGCTGGTGTACAAGCGTAATAATACAATAAAATAAGATTTGACACTATGCCCTGGACTTTGCACACACCCGTTTCATAAGATAAGATTTGAAGAACTATGAACTCTTTGCATCAAAAGATCAGAAACAATAAATTGAAATCATATATACCATCCATTGTAAGGAACTAGAATAAAAGAGTAAGTCAAATGTGCAATGGTTGAATTAAACTTCTTGTTGTGTGAAAAGCTTCCATGACCACTAAAAACCAAACCAAGCACACTGTTACAAATGTCCAAGTAATGCAATCACTAATAGGGCAACATAGGTCAATCAATAAAAATAGCTACATACCAATCATGGACAATCAGAAAGAGTGCCCAAAACATTGTCCCTTGAGCAAACTAATACAAGGGTCAAACATCCAAATTGTCAAAATAGACAACAAGCCCTGCCCAAATCACAACCATCATTACATCTGTAGCAAAATAGCTCATAGACCTCCAGCTTCTCTTCACCCAAAGATGCTTAGGAATGGGAGCTCTGATGTCTCCTATTGTAAATGGCAACATTGCAGAGGGATCAAAATCTTCAAACTTTAGACGATTCCTCTTATCTCTATCCCTACCCCCATCGACTTACATTTTTTTTTTTTAAAAGAAAAACGTAAATTTAGTCATAAACTCATTGTTTTGCAAAATTTACAAAGTGGTATATAAAAGTTGCAGTAAAGTTTATCCTTAAGCAAACATTGAGGCAAATTTATTTTGCCAAAAAAAAAGTATTTTTGAGCCTGGAAAATTCTATTAATTATTACAGAAAATATTAAACAATTTACTAGTGTTTTGTAAAATTTGAGAATGAAATAAAAAAAATTTAAAAAAATTGCTTCCTACATGAGAGGCAGGTTTGCCACAAAGCATTAATCTAGCTGAAGAAATGAAACTAGAAATTGGTGCTGAACACTCTTCATATGCAGAAAGATACAAGAAAATTTGTCCAATACAAGTGGGATGATTACAGCTAAGTGTCATTTCAAAAGATTGATTTAGCAAATTGGCATCATCAGCAAACGGATTCGTCAATTGGAGCAAACACTAGTTGGACACACGGATGAGTTGCACTGTCATCACTTCCATTGCAAAATTGTCCGTTAGATGTTCCAATTACATTAATTGAAAGAAACAAAATAATTTTTATATTAATCTCTCTAATTAAGATCGTGCAAAAGGTTAGTCAAGTCACCTACAAGCTGAACCTACCATTTCATTTCGGGGTGTGTCTAGTGTTCCATGTTTCGCTATTGAGGGCTCATCATCTGGACTTTAATGATTTGGAGCGCAACATTCCAATCCGGAGTCCGACCAATGTCATGAACAATCCCAACAGGCAGGTAGCACAAGTGCTAGCAATGTAGACTCATGGTCGATGTCGGAAGGTCTTCTGTGAGTTCCTTGTTCTTTTCGAAGGGGTGAGCCGTGAAAAGGCGACTTGGGAGCGGAGTGAGACCTTATGACAAGATGAGAAGAAAATCATGGAGTTCCTAGAAGGGAACTCAACTCACCAAGAGTGAAGTCAAAGAAAACCCTTCTCATGCACCATTGGGGCTAGGTGCATCGGCGTCAAGGATGTCGCCACAGTTAAGGTGGGGGAAGATGTCAAGACCCCAGGGATCCAAGCTGATTCCGCAATCGAGCTGACCTCACAATCGAGCTGCACTGACAATTGAGTTGCACCGGCAACCGAGCTGCAACGACATCCGAACTGGGTTGGCAATCCGAGCTAAGCCGACATGCGAGCTGAATTGTCGATCCGAGTTGATCTACCGACCCGAGCTGCACTACCTAGCCGAGCTAGAGTTGATCCGAGCTGAGGCCGATACGAGTTGAGGTCGAGGTGAGCAGAACTGGAAGCTCAAACGATCCGAGGTGGATGACTTGGCAACTTGTCAGAGGTCACTGTTGTGCTTAGTTGGATCTGAGTGAATCATTGTTGGAATGAGTTGACATTTTCGAATGGATGCATGATGACTTGACGTTGATGTCCAAGTCACATTCACAGAGCCGAGGTCCTTAACGACTTGCGTTATTGGCAGCATGGGCAAACTTGCTTTCTTTTGGATGCAATAGTGATTTGATTGCCGGTCATGTCACTGTACGTGGGAGTAGAGCTGTTACGGAGGGGGTCTTGTCTAGACAAAGCAAAGGGAAGCTGCATTGAATGTTATGGTCATTTGAATTTGAATTGAGACAATCATTTTAGTTTAGGAGCGGAGCTCCACGACAGATGTCATTCCATGGCCGCTCAACTGTCATTCAGAATTTAATGGACTTGGTTGTTTGAAATTCAAACAGTTTCTTTGGGCGGGACTTTGGGAAGTTCACACATTGCCAATAAAAGGCAGTGCCTTTCTCATTCATTTAGTTAGCGAAGTTGGAGACAGCGACAGGGTTGAGTTGCAATGTTTTCGCAGGTTGCAGAGGAGGCTCCAACGAGGGCCGAAGCGACTGGTTCAGAGCTGATGTGGCTCGGAGCCGAAGTAAAGTCTTATGCAAGTGCAGGAGTAGTGTTTCTATTGGGGTGCACATTCATCCTTAGTTTGCGACTCCGACTTGAGCCGAGTAGGCTTTGTATGTATTTTGGCCAACTCTCAGTTAGCTATTTGTAACCGAGGCCACTGTCTTTTTGAGCGCAAGGCTGCTTTGCATTGTATTTTGTAATAGATCTCAGAATGATAATCAAAGTGTAACTTGCCCCACCTCTCAAGTTATGTGATTTGTATTTCTTTCATAGTACTGGTATGTTTTAATTAAGTAATTGTGTCATAATCCAAATCTGATCAAGGGGAAAAATGGTTTAAGGCGTAGTTTGGAATCCACTTGCAGAGCCGGACCCTTAGTTCTGAAGTTGATTTGTAGTGCCGCTCGGGCTGAGCTGGCTGTGAACAGTTAGGTTCGTGACACGCACGTGTCACAAACCTATTTGTTGAAGTCAGCTCAGCCCGCGTCATACTGAAAGTTTTTTGAAAGAGCTAAGGTTAGGCTCTTGAAAAAGACTTTGGACTACGCCTCTTTCCATTGTTGCACCTTATCGGATTCGGATTGTGACACGATGACTTACTTAAAAAGATATCAACACTTGAAAGAAAGACAAGTCGCATAAACAGATTGGTGGGGCAAGCTACACTTTCATTATCATTTTGAGATTCATTACAAAATACAATGCAAAGCAACTTTGTGTCAAAAAATATAGTGGCCCTGTTTACAAATGGCTAACTGAGAATTAGCCAGAAGTGATACAAAACTTATACGGCTCAAGTTGCAGTCGTAGACTCAAGATGAATCCACACCGCAATAGAAACATTGCTCCTGCATTTGTAAAAGATTTCAGCTCGGCTCTGAACCAGTCGTTTCAGCTTTTGCTCGGCTCTCCTCTGAAACCTGCAAGAACACACATTTCAACTCCGTCTCCAACTATGTCTTTTCTCTCTAATTGAACGAATGAGAAAGGCTTCGTCTTTTATTCGCAATGCGTGAGCTTCTAGAAGTCCCGCCCAAAGAGTCCGTTTGAATTTAAAACGACCAACTCCATTAATCTGAAAGACAACTGAGGGGCCATGAAATGACCTCTGTCGTAGAGCTCCGCTCTTGAACTGAAATGATTGCCTCAAATCAAATTCAAACGGCCTTAGCGGTGAATGCAACTTCCCGTTGCTCTATTCAGACAAGACTGCATCCATAGTGGCTTCGCTCCAACAGTGACATGATCACTGATCAAATCAGCTGTTGCATGCAAGTAAAGACAAGCTCCCCCATGCCGCAATTAATGATAGTCGTTGAAAACTTCAACTCACGGAACACGATTTGGACTTCCAGGTTAAGTCATCAAGTGTTCGTCCGAAAATGCCAACTCATTCCAACAATGATTCACTCAGATCCAACTAAGCACAACAGAGACCTCTGACAACCATCTGAGAAGTCCTTTGACAAGTTGCCAAGTCATCCACCTCGGATTGTTGGAGCTTTCAGCTTAGCTCACCTTAGTCTCATCTGGAGTCGGCCTCAGCTCTGGTCGGCTTCAGCTCCGATCGGCTTCGGCTTGAATAGGCTCCACCTCGACTATGCAGTGCAATTCGGATCGGTAGATCAATTCGGATCATCGACTCAGCTCGCATGTCGACTCAGGTTGGATTGCCAGTGCAGCTCGGATGCTGATGTAGCTTGATTGCTTGTGTAACTCGATTGTGAGGTTAGCTCGGGTGCGGGATTAGCTGGGATCTCTAGGGTCGTGACATCTTCCCCCACCTTAACTATGGCGACGTCTCCGACGCCGATGCACCTAGCCCCAATGGTGCATGAGAGGGGTTTTGTCTGACTTCACTCCCATTGAGTTGAGTTCTATTCCAAGAACTCCATATTTTCTCATCTCGCTATAAAGTTTCACCCCGCTGCCAGGTCGCCTCCTTACAGCTCGCCTCTTCAAACAAAACAAGGAACTTGCAGAAGACTTTTAGGCCTCGACCACAAGTCTGCATTGCTATAACTAGTGCTACTCGCCTATTGGGATTGTTTATGATATTGGCCGAACGTCGGATTGGAATGTTGCGCTTCATATCATCTAAGTCAAGATGAGGAGCCCTCAGTAGCGAAACACGGAACATTGGATGCATTTTGAGATGAAGTGGTAAGTTCAGCTTGTAGGCAACTTGATTGATCTTTTGCACGATCTCAAACGGCTCGTCCCATCTTCTGACAAAAAAAGTGCTGAACCCGTTAGATAGTTTGAATTGATTTGGGTCCATCCGTCGTAAGACTTTGTCGCCCACATTGAACTCTGCCTTCTTCCGATTCTCATTGGCATATTTTTTCATTCGATCACCAGCTTTGATGAGATGGTATCTTGCCAAGTCGACCTGTTCATTACACCTCTGAATCAGCTCGGTCGTTTGGGTGTCCGACCTTTGATAACCGCTCATCACGGTGTGAGGAGTAAGGGGCTGCTGTCCCATCACAAGTTCAAAAAGACTGAACTTAGAGGATCTGCTCTTCTGCAAATTGTAGCTGAACTGAGCTACATCAAGCAACTTCGGCCAGTTGCTCTGATCCGAAGCAACAAAGTGCCTCAGGTAGTTTTCCAGTATGACATTGATCCGCTTCGTCTGATCGTCGATTTGAGGGTGATAAGCTGAACTCATTAGAAATCTCGTACCAATCAGCTTGAACAAATTTGTCCAGAACGGAGATGTGAACTTTGGATCTCAATCTGATACAATGTTGAGCGGTATCCCCCAATACTTGACCACGTTTTTGAAGAAATACTCGGCCGCCAGTTCGACCGTGCAGGGCTGTGCACAAGGCACAAAAATTGCATATTTGCTTTACCGATCCACCATGACCATGACCATGATAAAGTCCATGCTCACACTTGCCAAAGGTCGCACTGGATAGGCATTGGCCGGAGGAAAGCTCTCAGGTTCTCATTCACTGGCTTGTCTTGTTGGCAAGTGAGGCATGACCTCACATACAGGTCTACATCATCCTGCATGTTCACCCAGTAGAATCGTCTTCGAATCAGCGCCAATGTCCGCTTTTGACTCGGGTACCTAGCCCAAGTCAAATCATGACACTCATGAAGTAGCTCCTTTCGCAACTCTTTCCAGTTTGGCACATAGAGTTTACTCTCTGTGTAGTATAGTAGCTCATCCTTCAAGGACAATCTTCTTGTTCGCTTAGCTCGGACTTGGAGCACAATTTGATGAGTCTGAGAATCATTCTTCAAACTTTTTTTGACCTTCTCTCCGATGACATCGGAGATCACCACTTGGTTGGAAGTCTCCCCCTCCAATGTCTTCAATGCAAACAACTCGATGCATTGAAGACATTGGAGGGGGAGACTTCCAGCCAGGTGGTGATCTCTAATGTCATCCGAGAGAAGGTCAAAGAGGGCTTGGAGAATGGTTCTCAAGCTCATTAAATTGTGCTCCAAGTCCGAGCTCGGCGAACGAGAAGGTTCTCCTTGAAGGATGAGCTGCTATACTACACGGAGAGTAGATTGTATGTGCCAAAGTGGAAGAAGTTGCGAAGGGAATTGCTCCATGAGTGCCATGATTCGACTTGGGCTAAGCACCTAGATCAGAAGCAGACATTGGCGCTGCTTGAAAGAGGATTTTATTAGCCGAACATGCGGGACGATGTGGAGCCGTATGTGAGGTTATGCTTCACTTGCCAACAAGACAAGCCAGTGAATGAGAAACCAAGAGGTTTGCTCCAGCCACTGCCTGTTCAGTTCTGACCTTGGGCAAGTGTGAGCATGAACTTCATCCCACAACTGCCACCAGTGGATGGATTCACTAGCATCATGGTCATGGTGGATTGGTTCAACAAGTATGCAATTTTTATGCCTTGTGCACAACGCTGCACGGCCGAGCTAGCGGCTAAGTATTTCATCAAGAACATGGTCAAGTATTGGGGATACCGCTCAACATTGTATCAAATCGGGATCCAAGGTTCACATTTCGGTTCTGGACCGAGCTGTTCAAGGTGATTGGGACGAGGTTGCTGATGAGTTTGGTTTATCACCCTCAAATCGACGGTCAGATGGAGCGAATCAATGTCATACTGGAGGATTAGCTGAGACACTTTGTTGCTTCGGATCAGAGCAACTGACCGAAGTTGCTTGATGTAGCTCAGTTTAGCTACAATTTGCAGAATAGCGGATCTTCTAAGTTCATTCCGTTTGAGCTTGCGACTGGTCAACAACCTCTTACTCCTTAAACCGTGATGAGCGGTTATCAGGGATCGAACACCCAAGCGACCAAGGTGATTCATAGGTGGAATGAATGGGTCGACTTGGCAAGATACCATCTCACTAGAGCTGGTGATCGAATGAAAAAGTATGTCGACGAGAATAGGAAGAAGGTAGAGTTTGATGTGGGCGACAAGGTCTTACTACGGATGGACCCGAATCAATTCAAAGTGCCTAAGGGGATGAGCACTTCTTTGGTCAGAAGATGGGACGGGCCGTTTGAGATCGTGCAAAAGATAAGTCAAATGGCCTACAAGATGAACCTACCACTTCATCTCAAAGTGCATCCAGTGTTCCATGTTTTGTTAATGAGGGCTTATCATCCTGACTTGGATGATTTGGAGTGCAATATTCTAATCCGGGGTTCGGCGATTGTCATGGACAATTCCAACAGGCGAGTGGGACAAGTGTTAGCAATGCAGACTCATGGTCGAGGCGGGAAGGTCTTCCGCGAGTTCCTTATTCTATTCGAATGGGTCAGCCGTGAGGAGGTAACCTAGGAGCGGGGTGAAACCTTATGGCGAGATGAGGAGAAAATCATAGAGTTCCAAGAAGGGAACTCAATTCAGCAGGAGTGAAGTCAGAGAAAACTCCTCTCATGCACCATTGAGGTTAGGTGCATTGGCGTTGAGGAGGTCGCCACAGTTAAGGTGGGAAAGGATGTCATAACTCTAGGGATCTGAGCTGATCTTGCAACTGAGTTGACCTCACAACCGAGCTACACTGGCAACTGAGTTGCACCGGCAACCGGGCTGCACTGACAATCCAAGCTGCCGACATGCGAGCTGAGTTGGCGATCCGAGTTGATCTGCCGACCCGAGCTGCGTTGCCTAGCCGAGTTGTAGTGCCTAGCTGAGTTGAAGTCAATCCGAGCTGAAGCCGACCCGAGTTGAGGCCGATCCCAGCTAAGGCCGAGGTGAGCTGAGTTGGAAGCTCAAACGATCCGAGGTGGATGACTTGGCAACTTGTCAGATGACTTCTCAGAGGGTTGTTAGAGATCACTGTTGTGCTTAGTTGGATCCGAGTGAATCATTGTTGGAATGAGTTAGCATTTTCGGACGGACGCATGATGACTTGACCTGGAAGTTTAAGTCACGTTCCGTGAGCTGAAGTTCTCAACGACTGTCATTAATTGCGGCATGGGTGAGCTTGCCTTTACTTGCAGGCAAGAGCTCACTTGATCGACAATCATGTAACTGTTGGAGCGGAGCTGCTACGGATGCAGTCTTGTTTGGACAGAGCAACGAGAAGTTGCAGTCAATGCTAAGGCCGTTTCAATTTGAATTAAAAAAATCATTTCAGTTTAGGAGTGGAGCTCTACGATAAAGGTCTTTTCATGGCTGGTCAGTTGTCTTTCAGATTTAATGCACTTGGCCGTTTGAAATTCAAACGGGCTCTTTGGGCGAGATTTTTAGAAGCTCACGCATTGCCAATAAAAGACAGAGCCTTTTTGATTCATTCAATTTGAGAGAAAATATATAGTTGGAGACGGAGTTGAAGTGTGTGTTCTTGCAGGTTTCAAAAGAGAGCCGAGCAAGAGCCGAAGCGACTGGTTTAGAGCCAAGGTGGTTAAGAGCCGAGCTGAAGTCTTCTCCAAGTGCAAGAGTAGTGTTTCTATTGCGGTGCAGATTCATCTTCGGTTTGCGACTGCAACTTAAGTCGTGTAGACTTTATATGAATTTTGGCTAATTCTTAGTTAACCATTTGTAAACGGGGCCACTGTGTTTTTGAATGCAAGACTGCTTTGCATTGTATTTTGTAACGGATCTCAGAATGATAATGAAAGTGTAGCTTGCGCCACCTCTTTGGTTATGCGACTTCTATTTCTTTCAAGTGCTGACATCTTTTTAAGTAAGTCATCGTGTGACAATCCGAATCCGATAAGGTGCAATAATGGAAAGAGGCGTAGTCTGAAGTCTTTTTGAAGAGTTGAACCTTAGCTCTTTCAGAAGACTTGCAGTGCCGCGCGGGCTAAGCTAACTTGAACAGTTAGGTCCGTGACATGTTTTTACGGCGCGAGAATTGAATATCTGGCTATGTAGGGAAATAGAAGCTACGTACATTCTTCTAGTGAAATTCAAAAGAAAATACCTTAGTGGTTTTATAGAAAATCTAAATGCACAAAGAAGGGAGTGGAAGTAACTGCACAATTACAAATGTTAAACACGGGTTTTTCTCCATGACTCTTTATTTTTATGTTTAAATAAAAAATGAGATAAGTTTAGTTTTGGAATCATAAGAATGGATTACATGTGCATTGTGTGAAGCTTGACCTACAAGGTCTGGGTTGTTAAAAGTGGCAAGATTAAGGAGAGCGCATGTCAACCAGCTCTAATCCTTGGCTCATTGGGATTGCCTCCGAAGAATTGGGCATTTTTCTATGCCAGAACTCAAATTCAGGTTCCTTAAGGGCCTGTTTGGTAGCGGGAATTAGAAAATGATGGATTTGATCAAATGCTTGAAATGGTCAAATCATGGATTTGATAATTCGGATTTTCATTTTCGGATTATAGTTAGGACTATTTGGTTGACCCAAAATATGAGCGAGAAGATGTATATCCTCTGTTTGGTTCCACTTTTTAAAACTAGAATTGGAATTTGACTATGATTATTATTTTATTTTTTGAACTATTTTAATATTTTTTTATATTAAGTTTTATTTTTATTAGTTCATTTTATGATTTATTTTATTATTTTATATAATTTTATAGGGAAAACCATAAATATTTTATTGAATTTTATATAGAAAATCATAAAAAAAATTCAACTTTTTTTTAATAAGGTTAATATTTAATTTTGTTTAATTTTATTTTCAAAATCATAAGTGAGTCATAAACAACAAAAAAGTTCTTGAGTTTATCAATATATATATGTCCAACGTATTTACTTATAAAAAATTTCATGTATTTACAATATTTGTTTGTTAACTACATTTTCGCATATGTTCCCAAAAAGTAGTGCGCATACTACACAAATAATGCATCGCAAAAACATGATTTCTGCTCTCGCCATTGAAAATAATTTTGCCTCTCTGGCCTTGCACTCCTTGCACTCATTCCCTACGTCAGGTAGGGATGTAGATGAGGTTGACATAACACTAGGTAGGGATGTAGATGGGGTTGACATAACGCTGGGTATAGCTGTAGATGGAGTAGACGTACAATTGGGTTCATCGACCCACCTAAAGAATTTGCATTTACAATTTCCCTGCGATACCAAATCTACATCAGTTCTTCCTAAAATAATAAATTGTCACATTCTTTTTAAACATAAAACTAATTACATATCCAAACCTTTTTTGGGCAACTCCAAAATTGACGCCCGGGATTTTGTGAAGTCTGTGACGTCCATAATATGCAACGGCCAGCACCACATTGACACATAGGCACATTCACCGAAGTCATCGATGCTATAACAATTTATAGTTGATTAAATACAATTCATAAAATTTTAGAATTTTCACATAATCAAATCTACTCATCACAATCCATGGTTGATTAAACAGACTTTCTATTTGAAACTGAAAGGATCTAACAACACATCTATACTTGTACGTAGAAGATGGGGAAGAACAAAATCCAACAACAAAATGGTGGTGTGAAGACACACCGTGCATGGAAACTATTGTTTCTTCTATTGACGTAATCTCTGACGTCGTATTCTAGCATTGAATTTGTCTAATCAACAATCATGTTCTGCATTTAATTCACTGTTAACATTTTCCAATGCCACCGACACTTTCTAAATTGTTAGAAGCTGGGGGTAATAGTTATATAAAAAATTTCAGCTCTATATATTTTTTTTGTTTTGCTTGGAAATTTTGGACCATATGAACTGTTACATGGATAACTTTAATTATTTGATGAAACCAAGCCACTCAACACAGTGAATGTGAAAGCTAATTCTCAATGTGAATCTTAATTAAAGTGAGACTATTCCACAACCCACTATAATAGGTGAATGCTATTTATATTTTGTTGGTTTGGTTGGAAACTTTGAACGCCAAGTTAATTGGTAGACTGGTAAATACAATTATTTGATATAATTAACCCAATAAACACAGTAAGTGCATCGCATTACTAAATCTTTTTGCTATAATGAAAACTACAATTTAGTACAGGGTAAGTGCATAGAAAGATTTACTTACTTTGGTTACAGCTACAAAATTTATAGAAATTAACTTTTAATACTTATTTTAAAGATTTTATATTTTAAAATATTTCAGTTTTCAGAGCATAAACTGGGATCTAACACTCACTTATTATTTTGCATTATTAATGGTATTTTCATATTGATCACTTTAACTGTAATGTTCACATTATATAGTACCGCTGATATATTATCAATGAGGTTGCTATTTCAAATATGACCTCACTGTATCAATATTATATCAGGCCTCTTACAAACTATTTGGGTTTCAAATGCCCAATTTAACGTCAGAAGCTAAGAAGTCAATCGTCCTACTTCAAAAACTGACTGCAATCAAAAGATTGGTGAAAACTCTACCCACATTGTATGACAACTACATGTGTAGTTTCATATGTCAACTTGAGTTTTTTTTGGGATGAGTTAAACATAGAATGCATACTTTATAACAAAAGCATCTTAACATCAATATCTATTGGTATTATGTTATCTGAAATAACAGTAAAAACAATATCATCATGGCTGAAATAGCAGAAAAATATTGTAATGCATACTTTATAACAATAAAAAACAATATCATTATGGCTGAAATAGCATGAAATAATAGTAAATTAAATATCATCATGGTGTTGATAAGACAAGTATCTATCTAAAGGTCTGTCAATGTTTAAGTAACAATACTTTAAAATGAAAAAAAAAAGTATCTAGAGTTCTGCAAACTTCACGGCAATATACTGTAGCCTCTCCTCGTCATTCATTTGCAAGAACCCTTTGGCTCTATCTTTTTCAGCCATGAAGGTGTCATATACTTTTATCATAGTTTGTGGACTCAAATCAGGGATGGCTTTGAGAGCCTCATAGACATTACGCAAGACAGCATCTGAGTCAGAACAGTCCACTTTGAATAAAAGAGGCGCACGGAAGTCCTCTTCTATTCTTTTCATAGTATCACAAAGCACATCCATCGAACCAATAATGGATGCCTTCTTCCTCTTTGCCCTCCTTGGTGACGATGTTGAAGGATTTTGACTCCTACTTGCACTCGATTGATTGGAATGATATAATTCATCATCCAAATCAGTTTTAGTGTTAAATGGTGTACTCATAGGGACATCCTCATCACAATCCACGTAGGCGGGCCCATCCATATTGAGCCCTTCTTCTGTCTTTGCTGCAGTAGTAGTAGCAACACCTTCAGCTATGTCATTACCTACAATGATGGCTAGGTCATTGTAGTACTGGAAGGGTTGTCTCTTGTACACTTTGGCACTTTTGAATTCTTTTCTCTGCATGTTGTCATGATGAATGAATTAGATCTTTGTCTTCTATCTGACTTAATAAGAAGGAAATATTGCTAAGACCAACATATTCAAAACAACATGTTACCTTTAGAAGCTCCTCCCACACCATGTCATCAGCATCCACACTTTGAGTATCTTCATTCCATGCAAACCCACTCATATTCTTCAACTCTCTCATCACTCTAAAACCTTGCTTCCATCCTTTAAGCTTATTTTTGAAATTTTCCTTTGACAAATTAAGGTTCAAATCAGCATTGAACTTCCTCTCAATGGGTGTCCAAGCTTCTTTTGGAAAGCCCCCTTCGCCTTTCCTTCGTAGGTGAACTTGATCGTGGAGCAAGTTTAGTAACTTTCATTCCATCTCTCTGGTCCACACAACCTTCTTGGGGGAAGAAGTTGACTGGCTTACTGCAACCTCATCGTCTGTGCTCATCATCAGCTCTGTGAAGGACATCACCTACACCCCCTGTTGTATGCAATCATTAGCTACATGCAAATGAGAATGGATATTAAAGAAATAGTCATACAACAGTGGCATATAATCCAAAATATTGCATTTATGCATGATATCCAACAATTTGTAATATATTTCTTTATTATCCATTCTCATTTGCATGTATATATGGTCTACTATGTTCACACAGTCTACTATGGTCTACTATGTTCATACTTCATACAGTATGCTTGAATGGTCAATATAAAACACTTAATCCATCTACTTGTATACTTAATATTTGTTGTATCTGTTTGTCAAAAAAAGGAAAAACTTATAAGATGGATTAAGTGTTTTACATTGACCACACAAGCAGATGGATTAAATGAACATTTAATATGAAGCAAACATTTTAGCAATGCATTTTGTTTTTTTCATTCAGCTACATTTAAAAGGGAAGACTTGTAAATCTGTGTCACATTGGTATCTTGAGATTTAACATGGTGACCTGTGGGCTTCTTATGTTTATCCACGGGACATAATTTTAAGACTAGCTGTGGCCATCCTAATCTAAGCCAATCAGGCTTTGTTCTTGACATTCTCAGCTTAAGCATTTTGGTTTTTCCTTCACTCTGTTTTTCAAATGCTGACTGAAAAGCCAAATTATTAAATGCCAAAGAAAAAGAAGAGAGATAAGCTCTAAAAAAGTAATTTTGGTTTGCCTCCTTTTATTAACAGACAAGAGAACTCAATACACACTTGAAGGCAGCCTTGCCAGTATCAAACTTGAGATGTACTGGCTGAAAGGCCCCCAACTTAGCACTACGCCTAGCAACTGATAAGAGTAATATAATTTAAGAAAAATAGTTTTCTATTTTTAAGACTTGAAAGATCCCCTCAACATTGGGAATATCAATGTAATGCACCATATGCAATAAGTGCATAAACTGTCAAGATATAAGGTGGCAAGATAAAATAAGGCCCCACATAAGATTTGGACATTGGCAGGACTTTCGGAAACATTCCAGACAAGACCATCATATCGAACAATTTAAACAGCTCTCCACATTTAATACATAGAATAAGTGTTTTATATTGACCAATCAAGCATACTGTATGAACATAGTAGACCATAGTAGACTGTGTAAACATACTATGGTCTACTAAATCAGTGTGCAACAAAATGAACACTGATTCAGTGTTCATTTTGTTGCACACTGAATCAGTATTGTAATTATATATGGTCTACTATGTTCATACAGTTGTACTATATATGCTCTAGTATAAGATGGATTAAGTGTTTTACATTGACCATACAAGTAGATGGATTAAGTGTTTTATATTGACCATTCAAGCATACTGTATGAACATAGTAGACCATAGTAGACTGTGTAAACATACTCTGGTCTACTGAATCAGTGTGCAACAGAATGAACACTGATTCAGTGTTCATTTTGTTGCACATTGGATCAGTATTGTAATTATATATGGTCTACTATCTTCCACATGAAAAGGTGCAATTGGAATTTTAGGGCCAAATTACCGTTCTCTCAATCCCGTTTAGAAGAAAAAGTGTCAAACAAGATACAGACATGAATGTTAATCAAAGAGAAATCAAAGTTAGAAATCATACACAAGCTTCATTTGTTTCAAAGAATATTGTAAATGTAAACTATGAGAACACATGTTTTCAGTATCAGCAATACAACAAGATACAGACATGAATGTTAATCAAAGAGAAATCAGAGTTAGAAATCATACACAGGCTTCATTTGTTTCAAAGAATATTGTAAATGTAACTATGAGAACACATGTTTTCAGCATCAACATTACAACAAGATACAGACATGAACGTTAATCAAAGAGAAATCAGAGTTAGAAATCATACACAGGCTTCATTTGTTTCAAAGAATATTGTAAATGTAAACTATGAGAACACATGTTTTCAGCATCAGCATTACAACAGTATGATTTATATTTCGTAATGCAACAAGGCTTACAAATTCAAGAGGCAATGACAATAACCAGTTAGGAATGAAAGCACATTAAAGAACAAAGGAAGGTCTTGTAAAACTACAACTAATGTCTATGTCTATAGTCTTCCCACATCCTACTTGCTATATCATCTCTAAAGTTCCCCCAATCATCCCTATCACGCTGACTCAACCCATATGGCTCAAGTATCAGTACATTTATCCCATCGCGATCGTCATCCTCTTCAATAACCACTTCGGATGGAACACCGTCCTCTATAGTAATGAAGTTGTGTAGTATGCAACATGCCAAAACAATACGTGATTGTGTCGTGATTGGATAAGACGTTGCATGCCTCGGGATAGGAAAACGTTGTTTCAAAATGCCAAATGTACGCTCTATTGCATTTCTAAGAGAGGAGTGTCGGTGGTTAAACAACTCTTGTGGGCTGTTTATAGGGTTTGCTCTTGAAAACTCCTTCAGGTGGTAACGTGTACATCGGTAAGGTGCAAGAAATCTTGGTACATTTGGATATCTAGCATCGACCAAATAATATTTTCCTACAAAATAACATATATTGTTAAACCGTGAAACATTGACGACACTGTCAAACATTTATCATTTTCTTCAGAAAAAATACGGTGTGAAATGGCATACCAGGTGGAACTACAAGTGGATCGGCTCTACTAAGAGCTCAAGCTAGAACATGGCTATCTGCAGCAGACCCTTCCCAACCAGCAAGAACGTATTGAAACTTATAATCAAAAGAAGAGACAGCCATAACATTTTGTGACAAGTTCCCTTTTCTATCTCGATATTTACCCTGTAAGTTGACATTGACAATGACTGGTATATGGGTTCCATCAATTGCTCCAACACAATCCTATATAAAGAAAAACCGCAGTCAAGAAAGACGCAGTAATAAGATTATCACTAAGCAAATAAATTTGTAGAAATTTGTAGCGCTAGGGGGTTTACCTTGAAGTAAGGATCGAAACGGTTCGTCCCACTAATTTCAGGAGGAGTGTTTGGCCCAGGTGGTATGAGATAATCCCGATGGAGTCCTACAACAACCGTCAAGGCCTTGTGGAAGTATCGGCTTACTGTCTCTCCGGAGTGACCAAAGTTGTGGGTAATCTTACGATTCCTCAGATTGTGGCCAAGGGTGTGGAGGAACATGACTAATTGTTCTTCTAACGTTATGCTAATCGTATTTGATAGGCTTCCTTTTTGCCTTAGAAGATTGGCTAGCCGAAAGAAGGTTGCTGAACTCATGCGAATTTGGTCGTGACAATGCACCTCACTCGAATGAATAATGCGTTTATAAAAACCACTTCCATCACTTCTTTCCTTACGCTTTTTTTGCCTACCTTCAAGCACAGACAACACTTGGGCTACTCTAATGATAGCAAGAATAAGTACGTGAATACGAGCTTTTTTGACCTTCCTACAAAGGAGTGCTTGAATGTTTGGATCGTTGATAAGATCCATCCCTGAAAAGTACACGACGAAGAAGGTTTCAGATACAGGCACATATACATTTATATAAGTATGTAATATATGGTTCATATATAGGCACATATACATATAAGTTTGTAATATTATTAATCATGTTTTACAAAAAGATAGAGACAGGAAAGCTTGTGGCCATCAAGGTGATTGAAAAAAGTAAGGTAGTTTCATGTATTGATAAGTTTCATGTAATGTTTAAAGCTTTCTTGCAAAATTTATTGAATACCAATCTTGTTAAATTCTGCAAAGTATGCGACCTGCTGCAAGTACTAGGGAAAAATCAAGCAACAGTTTCATATCTATTTAAAGACCAACTGTTAGGCAAAATGTTTTTTAATTGATAAAATGTTTCATATCTATTTTAATTGATAGCAGAGTTTTATCAATTAATATTGATCATCTAGGATGGAATGATTGTGTAAGTTTGGCTTAAGAAAAAAGGGTTTTTTTATGAAATGCGTGATAGAGTGGCCTTCTCTGTCTTGAGTTAGCTATATAAGCAATAATCAGTCAATGACATTTATACTCTAAAAAATGAAATAAAAGTACAGAAACATCGAATATGAATAAACAGATCAATCTTCTAGTGCCATCAGAAACATATAACTTTATTATCACCAAATTTAAATACAAAATATGAAGCAACAGTCAAGTCACCAAATCAAAATTATGTTAAATTTCAACCACAAATTATTCATTTACGATTCTCAACCTATAAATAGCAAGGTCTTTCAAACTGGTTGATGGAGTGTCTAACACTTCAATCATGCCCATGTATTTAACAAATTAATCAACCACTGTTGTATTTAACATTTACGAAATTAGCCAAAACGGCATCATGAAAACACACTCAAATTAGATAACATGAAAATCCGATACTAAATTGAGGCTAAATTGGTCTGTAGGACCTATATTCTTGACTGCTTTCTGATTAATGATGTCAGATTTTTACAATTCATAATGTTATATTACTGGTATTTTTGGATTAAATTGTGTTAATCATCAGAATATGAGAAAACTGAAAGGGAAAAGATATTCGAATTTTAAAGAATGTCAAGTTTTGGATTAAATTGTGTTAATCATCAGAATAAGAGAAAACTGAAAGGGAAAACATATTTGAATTTCAAAGAATGCCAAATTCTAAAACAAATCCTGTATGACTTTTTCTAAGGTTGAAGTTTCTAAGGTGTCCACTTTTAAAATAAATTCTGTATGGTTTAAAGTATTTTGCTTTATTTAAGATTTCAGGTAGAGGGTATGTTGTAAGGGCTAATAGACTATGTAGTACTAAGTGTCAGATTTATTAAGATTAGTGTTGTATACTTGAAATTGTCATGTTTGTTCTATCTACAATAGGCAGTTTTTGAGGGATGATATTCACATTGACATGAGGTTCAATATATCTAGCTTTTATCGTAATACAGTACACACAGAATTTATGATCAAGTTGCATAGGTGACCTTCTTCCAAAACAGAGAAAAGAATGGTTTCAACTGCAAATTGGATTTAAGTAAGTTCTCTTTATTTGGAAAACTCATTTGTTTAACTGGAAGGGCATGGGATGAATGCCTTATCAAATAATGAATTGCCTTTGCATAAATAACAAATAAGGATGAGGGAAGATTTTAACCCTGTTCGATCAACACCTTATACCTGCCTGATAAATTGGTCATCAATATATAACATCTTCAAATTAGCTCAACAGAGGGCCATTCAATACTATTACGGGCCTTCCTGAAGTAAGGGACACATGTCACAAAGACCTAGCACTTGACAATGTTTCCCAACTTGTATCAAAACTCCCAACAGATACTTTCTTGCTATGATCTTTGCTGGAGTTTGGAAGAATGTGAGAGGCTTCCAATTTCACTTTTATGAATCATCTGCTTTTTGATTCATATCGTTCTTTAGGCAATAAATTGCCAAAATTTTTTGACTAATGTTGATGTCCTCTATCTACAATAGGCAGTTTTTGAGGGATGATATTCACATCGACATGAGGTTCAATATATCTCTCTATATAAGGGTGACTGAGAAGAGATAGAGAAGTCTATGTGAAATTTAAAAATGTCTCTTGTAACTACCACCAGTCAGCCTGTTCAACTTGATAATAGATTCTCTTTTATTTGGACGACTCTTTAGACTCCATTGCCTTTACCTTTCAGTATGTTAGGCTTTGCCCAAATGCTGCCCTTGCATGCTTTCTTATTTGGTTTTCTTTATTATGGTAAGATATACACAATTTTGTTTTAAATTTCTCAGCCCAAGAATCACTTGACAGATTTTATAGTAGTAAAGACACTGTCACACATAGATTTCACAAACAATAGAAACATTAAGAATCAGGAGTTGGCTTTCTTCTTTGGGGTACTTTTCATTTTGTTTTGAAATCTTGTAAGCAAAATGTCTAGATTTCAATATTGAAAATTTGGAAGGGAAATGTTGAAACTTGAGATTGCAGTTTTTGTTTTGAAAACTTGTAATGGAAATTTGAGGGTTACATTTTTTATTTCTGTTTTCAGAATAGGTAAGGAAAAGATAAACCATGTCATGCGAGGTAAACCATGTCAAAATCGTACTTTCAAATCCCATCCTTGTGGATTGCCCTGACTATCCATTACACCATGAAAGGCAATCCCTGAATTTTAAAAATCACATATATCAAACACCAAATTTATTTGGTAGAATGTAAAAATTCACTTTACAGAATGCCTACCATTCTTTTTCACCAACCAGCAGATATTTATAATTTTGTCATTTTATGCTTATGAGCAAATTGAGTTTTGGAGAAAACTTGACATAGATAATATATGGAAAATGACAAATACCTTTTGGCACATGTAAAATCCCCTAGCTACAAAAAGTAGATATCTATGCCACTTTCCAGGCTTCTCATTTATGAACATTGAATATTCAGTCTCACAGTTTCTTTCAAGGAGCATCTTAGCCAAATGGTATCCCCCAAAATTGTATAATGTATAGTTAAATGCAAATTCCAATTCCTCTCAACTAGCCATTCAAATGGGGAGTCAAAGCAAATGAAAAACCAGATTTGGTGGTGTTGGATGATGTTTGGTCTAGGGATAATTTGGAGAAATTACTATTTCAAGCTCTAGGATACAAAACCCTTATTACAATCAGAGACGCTTCTACCATTCCCAAAAACGCATCTAGTCGACTGTATCAATTGCCATTGTTGAACCCAGAGGATGCTCTCTCACTTTTCTGCTTGTCGGCATTTGGACAGACATCAATTCCAAGTATGACAGATGCAAATCTAGTCATAGAGGTATAGTCTTATCCTACATGAAAACAAAAAATGTGAACAAACAATGAAATGTAGGGTTTACACAATTCAAACTGCAACTGCAAACAAACATGTATTGCATGATCCTATTAGTACTAATAATAAAATGCATACCGATTTTAAGTTTCGAGAGAAATGCAGAGTGAGAACACACAAAACGATTTCAAAGCAGTTTAATAATAAAATGCATACCGTTTTTAAGTTTCGAGAGGAATGCAGAGTGAGAACACACAAAACGCTGCCTACAACAGAGAAACGCCTTCAACAGAGAACACACAAACGCCGCCTTCAACAGAGAAACTCACTCAAACAAATAATGCAGAATGCCCTAATAACCAACGAACGCGAAAACCAACGCGGACGCCAAAAAATGCCTTAATCAGCCCACGGACCCGACGACGATTTATAAAACGGAATTTGAAAAAGTGGAATTTGGCGATCAAATCCCAATTCCACCTTTTTTGAAGGGAGATGTTAATGCTCATTTTGGGCGAAAATGAGCATTAACAAATTCGTCTTCCTCTTTCATATTGCACACCCAAACTAAGGATTCCGACGAAATGGGCATATACAAATGCCAATTCCAACTAAATGCTGGAAATGGTCTGCTACCAAACGGGCCCTAATAAACATGGATAACTTTTGAGCCTTTTGCACAACCGGCTTGAAATCCAAAACAAACTTTTGCGGTATGACAGTTTACTCAATTTTGTAAAGAGGTAACGAAGAAAGGAAAATGATAAGGAGACCATGCCCATACCTGACACATTACCATTTGAATTCCACCACTAATTAGCTCGGCTCTACGCACGAATCTATCTACAAGGGCAATGAATACATGTGTAGATTGCAGACGTCTGACCAAGCATGGTCAAATCTGGTGCACTTGTTTTTCGATTGTTTTGATTGTAGATTGAGTGAAAGGCTTTGGTATTGACAGAGTCATGCAAGATGCTCCTTGAAGATGAAGCCACGCCTACAAAATGCTAGGAGCCATACCTGGTTGCAGCCGCCTGAGCCAAGTGGAAAACGGGTTTGTAGAAATCGGCTTACAAAGACTTCAAGCCTGTGACCTCCGTAGTCTCCTATACCACAGGATAGGTAGATTGCAGTTAGACGTCTTTTTAAGCAGTTTCTTCCCTTATTTATTATGCCCCGTGACACAAATCAATGGTTGCAGGCTAAACAACAGAGCACGTGGCTCACCTGCATGTTAAAAGAAGAATGCAAACAGGCCACGATAGGAACTTATAACAGAAACTCCAACGCCCTGTGTCAAAACGGTGGCCCCAATACTTTGATATTCGCCAGGCCCTTGCTGGAAATGCCAGCTGCTAACGTCATCTGCGAAGGAGAAAACCACAACACATTTGCTTTGGTTTTCAGTCCTTCTCTCGCATTGTAAACCGTGGAAGCCTCTGTTCTGGCCGCTGAAAATGCTCCAGTGTTCGAATTGGGCAGGTGGCCCGTAAAAGTCGTTCATCTTTCATTCACAAATATTGAAGGTATATGCAGGACAAAGGAAATTAATCAATATGATTGGTAAGCACTTTAAGTATCAACCTCAATTTATTTTCTGTACGCTTTCAACACAAGTACCAATATGGTAACATATATGAACAATTCCGAAGAGGTTAAAACTGAGCAAAGAGACCACATATTTAATCAAATAAATCATCCAGTAAACTTAGCAAGCCAAATGACCTGTGAACCTAAAAGAGATATCAGTCTGCACATATGCTGAGAGTATCAGTAGCATAAACAATATCAGAAACAATCCTGAATGATAATAACCTCAAATCTAGAACCATAGAAAGGTCACTGATTAAAGTATGCAAATGATTGTCTATGAAAGATGCCAATGCTAAGGTCACTGGATACCCTTTTGTGGTCAAGGCCAAACACAAAGGGACTACAAACTTCCCTCTTGTCCTTGATGTTAAAAACAAGCCATCATTGAAAAACATAATGACATGTAAATCAAATCATGTATGCGACTGTAGAAAACCACAACTGTATCTCATGTATACAACTGTATCTCATGTATGCAACTGCAGGAAACCAAAACTGAATGCCACTGAACATGATGCCATGTATGCCACTGTATCACCAAAACCAAAATCAACCATGATCCAAAAGAAGACGAAATCAATGGTGGAACTCCCCCTTTTTGTCTCAAGGACGAACGGTAACAAAAAGTAGACAGAAAACCAGAAAGAACTAGTGCTGCGAAATAGAAGAAGGTGCACAAACTACCAAAAGAAGAAGCTAAAGGCTGCCGTCTGAGAGTCAAGCTCCTTCTTAAACACCGTACTTGTCTGGAAGTGTGGATTCTTGTGAAGATTTTACCAACCTCTTCATAGTTAACTATTAATCGCTCCATATTACTTGATCATAAACTCTGTAAAACACATCAGCATAAATTGTGTCAAGTCAGACATTTGAATTTGAGATCACTCAAGCATGATTATCTTTCTTTAATCAGGATGCCATAGATAGAAAATCATAATAAGCATTCAACCGTACAATACAGCTCTGTAAAAATTCATGCTTGTAAAAAAACATTTGTAGTATCCACTCAACACCTTATGTTCACATGACAAATTATCTCAGAAATATATACTGCACATCCCTGCTGAACTTACTTATGTCATCTGATATACCAATGTTCATCACCAAATATTTCAGCGTTAGTATTTCAAGAAAGCATACCTCAGACTCAAATAAAGCACATTAATCATTTTGTGATGACATGAAACACTTTTTCAACTTGGCGCAAAATAAAACTCTGTTTCCATACATTGCACAAATTACAAACATCTGTTACAAAACTCTCCGCTTCAATCTGTTTTCATCAATAATATTCAAAATGGTGCCTTTCATTACATATTCATTATGATCAATCATTCTTGGAATATTCATGACAAACATGCTTAAAAATAAATATTCAACAAATACTTCAAATCTGTTCTACAACCCTGTTCGTAACACGTGAATTCAAACATGCTTCCCCAACTTCAATGCAATGACATTATAACTTTCTTGAACATGCTGTCTTTGAAGTTCCTGTTGCATCATGATAAAACGAGAATCAAACAAATTCAAATCTGCAGTTGAACCTTTAAATTATTCTTCTCAATAAGCACTTCCTGTCACTCGAAAGACAGAAACAATATTCGCTAACAAATTTGTGTACTTTCAATACACCAAACCACTTTTTCTGTCAAGTCCAACTTTCAAATAGTTATCAAATCTGAATCTTAAATTCACACTTAAACCATTGATCTTCAAAAATCTGAATAAGTTATGATAACCAGTGATTGAAATCACAAATTAAACTGATCTGCTAAAACCGAATTTCAAATGAATGAAAAGCAAATGTTATTGATTTTAGATAAACATCTGCAAATATAAATATCAACCTGATAAACCTTACTATGCAAGTTATCATCGTCTTTATAAGTTTCTTTTGGCCAAACATTCAAAGATTTCCTACCGTCATCGTCCACCAATCTTCATTCTGAATCAGTAATTTTAATTCAGGGTGTGCTCTCTATGTCTTCACCAGATTTTTAATGCATTGACATATCTGATTTGCTATTCACCTATTCAAAAATTCTGTAACTTATGCTACACCAGCATCATCATTTTTCACTATATAAGAACTCTATTAACATTGAATCGAGTAGAGGCTTCTGTTTATCTTATTATAATCTGCATACCATCCATTGCACTGTATACTTTAGAATGGGTATCATTATAAAGTCTTCACTTTTCAACAGCGATATTACAACAATATTGTTAACTGAAAGCTTGAAATACAATTCTAAAACAGTTTTGGTTGTTATTAGTGTTGACTTAACCAAACAATCGGATCCCTAAATACTGATTCTGAAGGAAATTGAATAAAGACTTCATTTTGAATTGATGTCCACTCTGATCTTAACACGTTTTTGCACCAAACAATTTGAGATTTCCACACCTTATTCAATTCTTTACAAGGGTAAGAGATATGTTACCATAATAGATTCCCCCGAGTCCTTTGTACTCATCAAGATGTAGATGACATAACTTGTGCAAGGAGTGTACATCTAGCTTTTTCTTCGGCATGGTTACATTTTTTTCTCCAAACGGTAAGAGACCCTTTCTTCTTGTATTTTTTAGAAAGTATATTTCTGCAAAAGCTCGCTTTATGTCTAAGATGGTTACTGTTGTCAATCAAGATTGCGCTTTTAGCTTTGATAATGAAATGTAGCTATCTTGGTGAAACATGGAAACTCTCTCGGGTGGTGGGTTGTCTTAAAATAAGAGATGAATCTTCGGAAGATAGACCGGTTCCTAAGTAGTGCTCACCGAAAACTATATTATATGCGGAAAAAAGGTGAGAAAATGATAATGTAAATGAATTCTAAACTTAAACAAGGTGATACACCAATAATTGATATGCAACTTTAATTAATTTAGCAAGAATCATTGAAGATATTGAAATCTTTTGCTTTGAAAGGGAAATAAGGCTTCACCAATTTTCTGCAAAAGAATTAGGACACAAACAAATACCTGTAATGACAAGTATCAAGATTTGAATATGCAACTAATCTAAAAGGGTCGGATGGATGAGAAAACTTTATAAAAATAGGAGTTAAACTGTTGGGAACTAAAGTGTAACTGCTCCTCAAACCCTACTAAGTCATGTCCAACTGAAAAAGCACTCAAAACTACTTTAAAACTACTCTAAATTTTCAAGAACCATGCATAAACTATGGAGGTCGGATATGAGAACAAATCTCACCAAAATAGGGATGTTACTGCATGAAACCGTTAGCAAACTGTTGGAAAAGGTCTCCCATCTCCAGAAAGGCTCCAAAGTGTTGTAAAAAGGCCTTAACTGCCCAACAACTGATTCAGAACAGAACTCCTCACCTTGAAATCAACATGAGATAGGTAGTCCACTAAAAAGGTAACTCCTAGACAAGCATAACATAACCTAAAGCGAACTCCAAGACCAAACCTCCCAATTGCACTCGAATAATTAATAATATTTGTTTTATAATAACGACAAACTATTATTAATATTCACAATAAGTGCAAATGAAAAGAAAACTTCCCTAAGACTAATAATTTATTAATTTATCAACTATTATTTGAATATATTTGAATATGTTTAATTTTAAGAACAAATAGTCAACTCATTTGTGCAAAAATTAAATATATTTAATTATAATTAAATAATAGTTGATAAATCAATAAATGACTTCGACCTATTTATTTATTATTTAAATACGAACTCCAATATACTTTTAGTTAAAATATATAGTTTAACACAACTTATTTTAAATTAAGCATATCAAAGTTTATATTTAAATATTAAATAAATAAGACGAAGTAACACGCCAAAAGATGAAACAAAATAATATTTAAATTTAAAAATAATAAGTAAAAATAAAAGTAATAAAATATTTAAATTCTTTGTTTAATTTTTATTTTTTATATAGACTAGAAATTTATAAATTATTATTTTATAATATAACTTAAGAAATCAAAAAATGATTAATTTAATGGATATCGTTTAGATATTCATTAACTTGCACACTTTTGATTCTTATATTATATTATATAATAATAAGTTGCAAATTTTGATGCTTATCCTAAAGTGTTCGTTAATCCACTTATTTATTGTTATAATGTAAATCTATATATTTAATTTAAAATTAATGGTGAGGATTGTTAATTTTAAAATTAAATATATAGATTTTTGTTTTATAAAAATAAATAAAGCGACCAAAGAGTTTATAATTTCTTAATCTATTAATTATTAACTAAATAATATTATATCTAATTCTCAAACAAATAAGTTATATATTTGTTTTTTGATTAAATATATTAGAATTATATTTGGTAATAGTTGATAAAATAATAAATTATTAGTCGTAGGTAAGTTTTCTTTTCGTTTGCACTTAGTGTGAATAATTATAATATTTTGTCATTGTTATAAGTCAATTATTATTAATTTTTCGAGTGCAGTTAGGAGACCTTTTAGGAGTTGCCCTTAGGTGTGACATGCTTGTCTAGGGATTAATATTCAGTTGACTTCTTATTTCATGACTCAAGGGAGAGATGTTTATGTTCATGATCACTTATGGGTTAGTTTAGGCCTATTTGTAGCTCTTTAGAGTGGTTTTGGAGATAGCCATCAGTTCATCATTAGTTGGGAGACCTTTTCTAGCAGTTTGCTCACGGTTTTATGCAGTTATATCTTTGTTTTAGTGAGATTTGTTGTCATATCCGACTCCCATAGTTTATGCATGGTTTTTGGAGATTTAAAATAGTTTTGGGGTAGTTTTGAGTGTTTTTTCAGTTGGACATAGTTTGGTGGAGTTGGAGAACTTAGAGTTCGGTTTTTGATAGTTTAGCTTCTGATTTTAGGGGTTTTTCTTATGCATCCAACTTTTGGAGATATGTAGCCTAGATCATTGTATTTTGACCTCTTTTGAGAGACCTCTTTGGCTCACATGTTCTGTACATTGCATACTTGTGAGAATATTGTAAGGGCTTTTTGGAGTAAAAATTTTTCAACATTGATTATATTGATACAACAGTTCCTTCTCATTGGTTTGAGTGCAATATTGTGAATTTTTTTGCTTTTATGTTGTGTTGTTGTTCATTTAAGTTATATTCCTTATTGTATATTCAAATCTTGATACTTGTTATTACAGGTCTTTGTTTGTTTCGTAATTCTTTTGCAGAAAATTGGTGAAGGCTAATTTCTCTTTCAAAATGAAAGATTCTAGGTCGTTGCATAGAATCATTGTTGTAATTGCATGTTTGTTTGGGTATTGAGAGCCATCACTATCTTCTGTGATTCATTCAAAGTTACATACAAATTGTTTGATGTATCACCTCATTTAGTTTTTTAGGTATTGATATTCTTCTCAATCCTTGACCTCCACATATACATTTAGTTTTAGGTGATCACTACTTAGGAACCGACCTATCTTTCGGAGATTCATCTCTCGTTTTAGGACAACTCACCACTCGAGAGTTTCCATATTTCAACATGATAGCTAGATTTCATTATCAAAGCTAAAGACGCAATCTTGATTGAGAACAGTTACATTTATAACATCTTATATCCTTGTCTTTTAAATTTGTAGACCATCTACAACTTGCAACTTTATGACTAAGTGTTACGATTAGGTAATACTGAGAGGGGGGGTGAATCAATATTATAACACTTTAATTTAAACTTCAACCAATTGTAAATAAACCATATTAATGCTGAAATGAAAAGTACAAAAATGTACAACACATAACTCATAACACCATGATTTGTTTTCAAGGAAACCCTAGCTAAGGAAAAACCTCGGTGGGGATGATAGCCACAACTATGCACTAAAATCTAGTATCCTTGTTAGGAGATCTATCCCTGTTAGGAGCTGATTATTACATAGTACATTTCCTTGCTAGGGGAATACAAAACTCTGTCAAACACTGATCTCACATCTACTCTCTGCTCTCAAATTCACATCCATGATATCATCATCACAATCACACTTATCCCTTCCATAAAACACTCTATACTTATATAAATTCTGCCATCCAGTCAGCTCTCAAAATACATTACAAAACATAATAATTACTTATGCAAATGATAAACATAGAGTCGACGATCTTATATTACCAAAGTGTCGGCAATATACAACATCCATCTAACTTAACTCGTTTCCATACCAACTAACCTTGCCTCAATTATTGCAACTGCTCATATACCCTGTTTAATTGATTCTCTGTCTTCGCATACCTTCATATCACTGTATCTTACTGATCTCATCACCAAAACACGTGCAACCTTAATTGAAGGTCTTACATATCCCAAAATGTCTTCTATTAACTTTGCAAGCCATAATACATCATATATTATTTTCGCTGACCAAAACTGTACCACAATATACTGTTATCCTGATTTTGTACTTAGTCATTTTTATGATTGAGTTTCCAATACCAAAACTCTATGCATGTGATCACTCCAGCATAAGTGTTACCATAAATGACAACCATTAAGTGATCCCTAGTTCTCCCAAACATCGCTTGCCAACACTAAGACCATAATTACTAGCATAATTTCTTCGTGGAGACCCAATGCATCTTTTATCTACAAACTTATATTTAGCAGTCTTATCACCATAAGCATTGCAACCATAACAATATCGTTGAAAATAATGATTATACTTTATTGACTGATCAGCCAAGGGCGTAAAGATCTGAAAACACTCTCTATTTATGTGCATGCCTTTGAACTAATTTCAACCAGCAATATTATCACCTAATTTTGTTTCATTTTCAAATGTAGTAGTATAATGGTCTAATTCAACCTTCTTTCTTGGTATTTGCTTGAACTTAAATTCCATACCATCAGTAGTAGCAAACATTGTGTCATGTTTAATTCCTTTTGAAGAACTTTGTCCAACCTTGTATCCCAATCCGATAATATCCTTTGAATGCTTTGATTGATTCTTGACGCTATCAAGTTCTTTCCTTAATGCAACTACTTCACATTTAAGCTTTAAGCATTAAATCTTTTTAACCTTCAAATCAGACTTGAAAATAAATCTGCTATGCTTTTATGTTCTTCAATTTGAACTTTCCGATTTATGATCATATTATCTGTCAAAGTTTGATCTTCTAACAAATAGTCATTATTATATCTTTTCTTCCAAGATGAAACCTCACGTTCTAATTTGTTGCACATTTGATCCTTGTTGTTCAAGTTAACTTCAAGTTTCTCTATAATCTTTTTAGACTCATCAAGGTTTTGAATTACAACCTTATTAACATCAACCCTCTCTTTTAAACGTACCTTGAAATCATTATTTTCCTTTCTAAGGTTCTTGATTACATTTAGGGCGGAAAACAATTCTTCCTCAAGACAAATCACTCCTTCACCTTCTGTTTATTGATCAGTAGGGGCATCAAACATATCTGCAACACAATCTTTAGTATCAAGATTATTTGTCAAATTATGAACATCATTTGAATCTGATTTGATTTTAGTAAAATCCTTCATCTTCTTATTGTTGCACTTCTTACCCACAGTATTCCATTTTCCAAGATCAACCCAAGGCTGTTAAACTTGACAAAAGGAATGTTTACCTTTGAAATGGATACCTGAATTTGTTGCCAAACTTTACGAAGCCACAATTATAATTTTCCAAAAAGTATAATCTGATCCATTAAAGAAAGTAGCTCGTGCAAGGGAGTCACCTTCTATATAGACTGAACAACTTCAAAAAGAACAGAATCAATCCCTAGGACTGACCTATATGAGGGACCCTATGCTGTGATACCACTTGTTGGAAGTTAATTCACCCTGAAGGGGGCGTGAATCAGAGTGAGTAAATTCTGATAAGCATGTATATTTCAAAATTTTGACTACTTTGATTCCCAATAGTGAAGTGGTGAAATGGGAATAAATCTGGAGGTCATTGACAGTTTATACCTAATGCTATCAAATGACTTGACTTCACTACAGCATAACAATATTAAAGCATGTGTTTATGATTATTGAAGTATAATGATGGACAATCTTTATAATTCTTTCATGAATATAGAAACACTTTTAATTCATTAACACCTCAGAAGATATGCAGAATTCTAAACATGTGATTAACCATAAGTGGAATCAAAGTACTTGAGACAATAAGTAAAGATAACTTGAACATAAAGTATCAGAGTGTAAACTGAAACTGAATGGATATATGGACTGAAACAAAGATAGACAAATAATGGATCAAAGTGGGAGACAAACGCTAAGAACATAACACAATGATTTTCATGGGTGGTAAACCCTCTTGAGTTGAAAAACCCCTCGGAAGTTGTATCTTTCTTATTAATCCTAAGAGCACCAGCTGTGTACATCAATGTTTAGAAGCACCAACTTCAAAGAGCACCAACCCCGCTATGTCAATAGTTCAATAATACTGAAACAAAACTAATCATCTTATGATTGTTTATAATAATTTCAATCATAAGATTACTAGAGATTGAAAATGATATTTAATATTTTCGTCTGACAATATGTATGTTCCTCTATTCCTCTTTTCAGAAATTATAATCAATGAATGTGAATACAAAACACAACTCACATACAGCCAAATCTATCATATAAATCTCTACAAGTTATACAATCTATTCCTCACAATTTCAACACGGTTTTCAATAGGTTATTCAACAATGTTCCTTTTGAAATCCGACTGAATCAATCCTTCATATATTTTTCAGTTTCTCACTCCTGATATACATATATTCACACACCTGTAAAATCACATGGGTGAACACATATATACAATAATGTGCTGCCATATCATCAAGGTAACCCTCATGTTAGGATTCAAAGCAACTGTTTACAGATAATTGCTTGAGTCTCCAGAGGTTACTGTCGAAACGGAGTACCTAACAGTAGTTAAGGTTAGCAAAAATAGAATTGATTCACAATATGTGCTTCAAAAACAAGCATTTATTTTCCAAACAAAATTTTTGCAATCTGAAAAATACTGGCAAACTGTAAACTTAATTAGCTACCAACAAGCCTTCAAGTTAGGGTTCCAAAATAATGAATTTTTAACTGTAACAAATTATGTTTTACAAATAAGAACGAAGTAAAACATAACAGAGAAAGTTAATCTTTCTAGGACTCTTCAAATTCTCCATATCCGAACTTCAAATCACTAAAGACTCACGATTTCCTCCTTCATTTTTACCAGTATAATTACAAAGGAAAAGTAAACCACTGTGACCTGCAAAGATCACTCAATGTATGAAAGTAACTTCCACAAATTAAATCACAAATACCTCAATTTATATCCTTGTGCCACAATGATCAACATAGTGAAAACCCAGTATGAACTGAAAACCAACATCTCCATAGTAACGACATTAAACGTCCTCATAGCGGCAGATTGTATAACAAGTAGGGTTTGTAACAAATCAAAACAACCTTTCTTTTCCTTCATTTACATCGTTAACACGATTCCAAATCAAAACGAAATCTAATTTGAGTTGCAACACTCAAATTTTGCCAAGTGGAAGCCGACTCAACCAAAAGAGTCACGATAATCACAAACATAAAGTATGTTTTGTTACCTGACACAATGAGTTTTGATACATACATTTTTGCCCATGCTAATAATGATTTCCAGGAGACGTTTTAAATCTGCAAAATCTTTTATCAAAACCAAGTGTCATTTCGACACTAGTATCACCTTCTTGCAAGCTGAGCACAAAGTGCTTTGACTAAGCCATTCGTTCAAACAAGATCTAGATGCCAAGTTTAATAAGATCGATGAACACGATAGCATTATAAGATCCATCAACCTCAGTTTATTTTTATCATCAAAGAAATGCATTAAACCATAGACCCAAGGGTCTTTAAAATATCGTATTTCCATAGGCTTTCAACACATGTACCAATATGATAACATATATGAACCAATCCGTAGAAATCAAAACTGAGCAAAGAGACTAGAAATCAAAACTGAGCAAAGAGACCACATACTTAATCATAGAAATTATCCTATAAACTCAGCAAGCCAAATGACCTGTGAACGTGAAAGAGAAATCAGTTTCCATATATGCTGAGAGTATCATTAGCATAAACAATATCAAAAGCAATTCTAAATGATAAATACCTCAAATCTGTAACCATAGAAAGGTCACTGATCAAAGTATGGTAATGATAATCTGTGAAAAATGCCAATGCTAAGGTCACTCAATACCTTTTTGTCGTCAAGGACAAACAGAAAGGGTGAAAAACTTCCCCTTTGTCCTTGATGTTAAAAACATGCCATCATTGAAAAACATCATGACATGTAAATCAAATCTTGTATGCTACTGTCGAAAGGCACAACTGTATGTTATCATCATGTATGCCGCTGCAGAAAACCGAAACTGAATGCCACTTCCCATGAATGTCACTGTATCACCAAAACCAAAACCAAACATGAGCCAAAAGAAGAGTAAATCAATAATGCAACTCCCCCTTTTTGTCTCAAGGACAAAGGGCAACAAAAAGTAGACAGGAAACCAGAAATACCAGTGCTGCGAGATAAAACAAGGAGTAACAAATTACAGAAAGAAGCAGCTAAAGGCTGATGTTGGAGAGCCAAGCTCCCCCGTAAACACCGTACTTGTCTCTAAGTGAGGAATCTCATTGTGCCAACACAAAGGCCCTGAGTCTGGTGCCCTTGTGATTTCTACTACTCCACAGGAACAGGATATTCTTCTGGCAGATCTGGCTAAAGATGTGTTGCCTCTGGTAAAGGAAAGGGTTCTTCTCCTGCCTTGGGCCTGATGCAAAGACCGTTTAAGAAAGTCTCTTTTGCTACTCCCTCAAGAGTTGGGCGAAAGCAGGACCAGGAAAAAATTAAACTTACAGGAGATTTACTGGTAGAATCTGGTGCGGTAAAGACTTTAGGTGAACACTTGCCCCACTCTACTCAATGATTATTCTTTCATGGAATGTGAGGGGGTTGAATAGCATCCCTAGACAAAGAGCTATTCATGAGCTGGTGACTGTTCATTCTCTAGATATCCTTTGTATACAGGAGACCAAGCTTTCAGTGGACTCCATGTTTAGATGTGCTCCTAATATTTGGTTTTTGGGGCAATGTCAGTGTATTGGTGCGTTGGGGAGTTCTGGTGGTCTTGCTATTTGTTGGGATCCGAGGAAAGTTACGCCTCTCTATTGGATCTCTTGTAACTCGGTTCTCTCAATGGTGGCCTCCTCTTTGGAAACTGGAGAGATAATTCTTGTTACTAATGTGTATGCCCCTATTGATCTCCCTGGCAAGATTAAGCTCTCGACACATATTAGGTATGTCAGAAGTTGTCTTCCATTCTTGCCTTGGATTGTTGCTGGGGATTTCAACTCTATTATTAGTCTGGAGGAGAAGCGGGGTGGGCTGGCCCGTTTGGGTCCTTCTTCTGAGCTTCTCCGGGATAATATGGATTTTTTACACCTCTCTGATGTTAGACCTCTTAATGGGCTCTTTACATGGAACAATAGAAGAGTTGGAGATGATGCTATCTCGGAATGCTTGGACAGATTCCTGGTTTCCTGCTTTTGGAATTGTGGCTTTCTTTCTCTCTCTTCTGAAATTCTTGATTGGAGAGGATCTGATCATTGGCCTATTAAGCTCACGACTAGTTATGTTGCTGCCCCCAAGAAGCCTCCCTTTAAGTTTCAGTTGATGTGGCTTCGTGACTCTTCTCTCCATGACTTAATGCTTCATTGGTGGAGACAGGGTAGCCTTGCTTATGGCACTGCTATGTTCTCCTTCTCTAAAAAATTGCAATATGTCAAAAGGAAGTTAAAGAACTGGAACAGGACTTGTTTTGGTAACCTCCACATCATGAAGAAGAGGGCTCAGGATAGTTTGGATGTTATTAGTAGGCAGATTTGGGATTTGTGCTTTTCTGACGCCCTTGGTATAGCGGAATCCCAAGCTTCTAGTGAATTAGCTAAGTGGGATCTCAGAAAAGAAATTTATTGGAAACAGAAGGCCCGCGTTGAATGGCTTCAGGAAGGGGACAAGAATACCGCTTTTTTCCATAAATCTGTGCAGGCTTGACGTAACAAGAGTTACATCTCTTCTCTTGTCACTTCTGACGGGACGCATTTGACCTCCTCTCATTCTGTGTCTAGGGAAGCTATTCAGTTTTACTCTGCTCTTTTCTCTGATGATTTGCCTCCAGCTGAGATGGAGAATATGATCTTGTCCTGTATTCCCTCTGTTGTGACCGGAGTGATGAATGACTCTCTTATGTGGCCGATTTGTATGTCTGAATTAGAGGAGATGGTCTTCAGCATGCGTAAGGGCAAAGCTCCAGGACCTGATGGTTTCCCTGTTGAATTCTTCTAAGAATTTTGGGATATTATCAATCAAGACCTTTTGGATGTGGTCAGGAATCTTACTCCAACAAAGCTATGCTCCTGGCTTTGAATGCTACTTTTCTTGTCCTTATTCCGAAGAAGGAAGAGGCTAATCAGCTAGACTCCTTTCGACCTATTGCTCTTTGTAATGTGGTCTATAAAATCATTACTAAGCTCATTGCGGAGAGGCTTAAAGTTTGGCTTCCCATGGTTATCTCGGAGGAACAAGGGGGTTTTGTGGCTGGAAAACAAATTCTGGACGGGGTGGTTATTGCTTCTGAAGCCATTCACTCTATGTGCACTTCAAGAGAGCGCGCCATGTTCATCAAGCTCGATATGGCTAAGGCTTATGACAGAGTCAATTGGGGTTTCTTGCGGAAAGTTCTTTTGGCTTTTGGCTTTTGTCCGGATTGGGTTAGCTTGGTTTGGAGCTGTCTTACTACTCCCTCCTTCTCGGTCCTTCTTAATGGTGAACCATCTGAGCTATTTGGAGCCTCTAGGGGTCTCCGCTAGGGAGATCCCCTTTCTCCTTATCTGTTTATCATTATGGCTGAGGGACTTGGCAAACTTCTCAAATCTCATGTATCCCAAAATCTGATTCAAGGTTGGCGATGAATAAATGGGCTGCCCACTCTCTCCCACCTCCAGTTTGTGGATGATACAGCCCTTGCTGGGAGAGCTTGGACTTGGGAAGCTGAAGCCTTTAGGCGCACTTTGGATATTTATTTGGCTGCCTCTGGTCAGAAGATCAATGACCATAAGTCCTCTATCTTCTTCTTCAACACTCCCGAGCCTATTCAGCGGCGGATTGCTAATATCTTGAGATTTCAAATTGAGTCTCTTCCTCTGACTTACCTAGGTGTCCCTATTGTGGTGGGAAGACAACCTAGGCTTTTTTGGCAGAACCTGCTCGACAAGCTTCGACAAAAAGTTAACCATTGGACTCATAGGTGACTCTCTACTGCTGGCAGGGTGACTCTCTTGCAGTCTGTGATCCAGGCCCTTCCCATATACAGAAGTATGGTTCAGGCTGCCCCGACGTATTTTCTTAAGGAATTTGATGCTCTTTCTCGCTAATTTCTTTGGAGTGGCAATTTGCAAAATTCGAAATGGAGCCTCATCAATTGGGATACTGTATGTAGGCCTAAAAAGGAAGGTGGCCTTGGCCTTAGTTCTGCTATCTTGAGTAGTCAAGCTCTTGCTGCCAAGCTCTATTGGCGTTGGTGTTCCTGTCAGTCTCAACTTTGGGCTTGTATCCTGACACACAAGTATTTTCTTGGTGTTGAGCCTTCAGACGTCTCCAGATTTCCTCTTGAGGGAAGAGGCTCTATGGTGTGGAATACTCTCAAGATTGGGGCTCACCTGGTGAAGAGAAGTCTTTTCTGGATTTGCAACAGAGGCACTGAGGCTCTGTTTTGGAGTGATTCCTGGAATGGGTATCCTCCTCTCTTGTCTTCTCATCCACACTTATAGCCTCTCTGTGATCTTTTCCTTTTGGTAGGATGGAATAAGGTGGCTCATTATAAGGAGGCTTATAATTTGGGCCTTGCAGTTGGCTATAGATGGAAGAATTGTTCTGACTGGCCACTGGGTGGTTCTCTGGGGGATCGGTTGGAGCTTTCTCAGATCTTGGTCTCTAGGGAGTGCAACTCTATGCAGGAACCTGATGTTTTGGCTTGGGGAGGTGCTTCTTCGGGCAAGTATTCTTTTTCTTCAGGGTACCTGGCACTGACTAAGCAATTGTTTGGTGAGGTTGAGGTTTCTTGGTGGAAGAAAGCTTGGAACAGCTTTCCTTGGCGTAAGTGTAACTTTTTCCTCTGGACTCTGGTACATAATCGATGTCTTACTTGGGAGAATCTTTGTAAGAGAGGCTTCCAGGGGCCCTCCATTTGTGTCTTATGCCGCAATAGTGAAGAGACTATTTCCCACCTTTTTTTCCAGTGCTCTTTTGTCAAGTAGCTTTAGCACTTCTGGTGGAGTGTGTGGGGTTGCTCTTGTTGGCATGTCTCTTCCTTGTTGGAGTTTTGGAACCGTCTGGGTCAACCTCCTTCCACTACTTCTTTTCTTCAGGTTGCTTGGACTATTGGCCCCTCCTTTATATTATGGCATGTTTGGCTTGAGAGAAACAGGAGGATCTTTCATGGTGTGCAGATGGGGGTCAATCACCTGTGGGGAAAAATTGTTCATTCTCTTTATGAAACGCTGTTGGCAAAATGTGACTTTGATGGAGGTGTGGACCCTGGTGATGCTGGTATTTACTCTCACCTTTCCTTTCCTATTTAGGGTGGTATTTCCTCTTTGCCCCATTGCCGGGCTGGGAATAGAGCCAGGTAGCGCTCTCAGCGGGTTAATCGCGAGGGGCACTGGACTCCTCCCCAGCCTGGAGTTCTTAAAATTAACACTAATGGTTCTTCTCGGGGAAATCTGGGACCGGCTGGTATTGGGGGAGTTGGACATGATAGCTCTGCGGATGTTCAAAATCTGTTCTCTATCTATAAGGGTTACCATACAAACAACCTCATGGAAGCTCTTGCTATTTTGGTTGCTGTGGAACAGTGTTGTTAGCGTGGCTGGAGGAGTATTATCTGTGAGACGGATTCGCAGGTGGTTGTGAATTTATTGAATATGCGGAACCTTCAGGATGTGGATTGGCATTTGGCTTTGGTTATCCAACAGATTATTCAGTTATCCAACTCTCTGGATTTTGTGTCTTTTATGGATATCCCTCGGGAGTGGAACAAAGTGGCTGACTGCTTAGCTAAATGGGCTTCTGAGCATGTGCTGGATTGGAATATTGTAGATCATAGGATGCTTCCTCAAGACTTATCTCATAAGCTGGCTGAACTTGTTGACCAGGATAAATCTCTGTAGTTCTGCTTGTTTCCTTTGTTGTTCGGTTTTCTTTGGTATTCAATAAAATTTTTACCCCTCTTTTAGTTTAAGATTTTACCAACCTCTTCATTGTCAACTTTTTATCTCTCCATATTGCTTGATCACAATCGCAGTAAAACACATCAGCATAAATTGTGTCAAGTCAGACATTTTAAATTCAGATCACTTAAGCATGATCATGTTCCTTTAATCATGATGCCAGAATTAGAAAATCATACTAAGCATTCAACCACACAGTACAACCCTGTAGAAATTCATTCTTGTAAAAAAACATTTGTAGTATTCACTTAATGCATTATGTTCACACGATAAATTATCTCAGAAATATATATTGAACTTGTCTGTTGAACTTACTTATGTCGTCTGATATACTAATGTTCATCACCAAATATTTCAGCATTAGTATTTCAAGAAAGCATACCTCAAGACAAAAATAAAGCACATCAATCATTTTGAGATGATAGGAAACACTATTTCAACTTGGCGCAAAATAAACACTCTGTTTCCATACATTCCACAAATTCCAAATACCTGTAACAAAACTCCCCCCTTCAATCTGTTTTCATCAATAAGATTCAAAATGGTGCCTTTGATTACATATTCATTCGGATCAACGATTCTTGGAATATTCATGACAAACATGCAAAAACATAAATATTCAACTATTACTTCAAATCTGTTCTACAACCCTGTTCATAACACGTGTATTCAAACATGCTTCCCGAAGTTTAAAAAGAAAACATCATAACTTTCTTGAACATGCTGTCCTTGAAGTTCCTGTTGCAACCTCATGAAATAAGAATCAAACAAATTCAAAGCTGTAGTTGAACCTAAAAAATATTCTCATCAATAAGCACTTGCTGTCACCAAAAATCTGAATCTTATATTCACACTTAAACCATTAATCTGAAAAAATCTGAATAAGTTATGGTAACCAGTGATTGAAATCAACAATTAAACTGTTTTTCTATCACCGAATTTGAAAGATATGAAAACCAAATGTTATTGATATTAGATAAACATTTGCAAATAGACATATCAAACTGATATACCTTATTTTGCAGGCAATCATCTTCTTTCTGAATTTCTTTCGGCAAAACATTCCAAGATTTCTTATTGTCATCGTCCACCAATCTTCATTCTGAACCAGTAATTTTGGTTCATCGTGTGGTCTTTGTGTCTTTACCAGATTTTTAAAGCATTCACATATCCAATCTGCTATTCACCTATTCAAAAAGTCTGTAACTTATGCTACACCAGCATCATCATTTTTCACTATATAAGAACTCTATTAACATTGAATCGAGTAGAGATTTCTGTTTATCTCATTACAATATCCATTCCATCCATTCCACAATATACTTTAGAATCGACATCTTTGTAAAGACTTTACTTTTAAGCATCGGTATTACAACTGTATCTTTATTAACTGAATGCTTGAAATACAATCCCAAAACAGTTTTAGTAGTTATTAGTGTTACTTAACCAAACAATCCGATTCTTAAAGATTGATTTTGAGGGAAACTGAATAAAGATTTCATCTTGAATTGATAACTACCTTGATCTTTGTTAGGAAATTCCACAATATTAACTTTGCAGGGGAAATAAGCAACAGTAAATCTAAATACAGAGATGTTGAAGAAAACAAGATTATAGAAAAATACCCCTCGCACACAAGATAAACACATACAATCAAATTTAACATGGGAAATCCTTATGGGAAAAAACCCACCACCGAAAAATCCCAGTCTTCTTTGTATTACAGTAAACAATGTCCATACAACCGACAATGGATTTTTCACATAGGCTCACAGGCTCAGATTGTGTTACAATCAACCTGATTATACTATTTTCTTCTAATGAATTCTTGCAGCCATTAAAACATACTGCAAATCGTTTCAGAATTCGGCACAGAAACGGTTACCAGCAAAACGGTTTGCCAACCGTCTGTCACACAATCACCCGTACAACTGGCCGTATGGTGATTTCTCCCTTCGACACGTTTGCCTCCGTCGGGTAACTTCTCCCTTTTTTTAGTTTTGCCTTTGTCGAGTAACCTCTCCCTTCGGCACTTTTCCCTCAGCCGTACAATGGTCCTGCAGTACGGTGAGATTGCCTCCACCATATAGTAGAATCCACTTCGTCATTTCTTAACAATCTTAACACTTTATGACACCAAGCAATTTCAGATTTCCACACCTTATTCTATTCTTTACAAGGGTAAGAGATATATTACCATTATAGACTCCTCTTGAGTCTTTGCGACTTATCGAGATCTTGATGACATAACATGTGCAAGGAGTGCACACGAAGTGTTGTCTTTAGCTTGGTTACATTTTTTTCTCCAAACCATAATAGACCCTTGCTTCTTGTCTACCTTAGAAATCACATTTTAGCAAAAACTTGCTATATGTCCAAGGTGGTTACATTTACAACATCTTGTATCCTTGTCTTTCAAATTTGTGGACCATCTACAACTTGCAACTTTATTACCAAGAACATTACAGGTTTAACACTTTTGACTAATGACATAATTTCTTCGTGGAGACCTAATCCATCTTTTATCTACAGACTTACATTTAACAACCTTATTAGCATAAGCATTGCAACCATAACAATATCGTTGAAAATGATGATTATAATTTTTAGACTGATCATACCAACAATGTGAAGATTTGAAAACACTTTCTCAATTTATGTGCATACCTTTGAATTGTTTTCTACCAGCAGTGTTAACACGTACTTTCCTTTCATTTTTAGTGGTAGTAGTATAATGGTCTAATTAAACCTTCTTTCTTGGTGTTTGCTAGAATATAAATTTTATACAATGAATAATAGCAAACATTGTGTCGTTTTTAGTTCCTTTTGAAGAACTTTGTCCAACCTCGTATCCCAATCCGATAGTATCCTTAGAATGCCTTTGCCTCTCCAACATCCCATTCATAATATTTGTACTATGATCAAACTTTTGATTTGTCTCTGATTGATTCTTGACACTTTCAAGTTCTTTCCTTAATATAGCTAATTTGTATTCAAGCTATAACCTCACATTCTAATTTGTTGCACATTTTATTCTTCTTGTTCAACTTAACTTCTAGTTTCTCTATAATCTTTTGAGACTCATCAATGTTTTGAATTACAACCTTATTAACAACAACCTTCTCTTTTAAACGTACCTTCAGATCATTATTTTCCTTTCTAAGGTTCTTGATTACATATAGGCTAGAAAACAATTCTTCCTCAAGACAAATAACTCCTTTACCTTCTTTTCTTGATCAGAAGGGGCATCAAACATATCTGAAACACAACCTTTAGTATCAAGATTATTAGTCAAATTATCAACATCATTTGAATCTGATTTCGTTTTAGGAAAATCCTTCATCTTGTTATTGTTGCACTTCTTACCCATGGTATTCGTTTACCAAGATCAACCCAAGTTGTTAAACTTGACACAAAGAACCTTTACCTTTGAAATGGATAATCCGAGCCATTAAAGAAATGAGCTCTTGCTAGGGAGGCACCTTCTATATAGACTGAACAACTTCCAAAAGACCATAATTAATCCCTAGGACTGACCTATATGACGAATCCTATGCTCTGATACCACTTGTTGGAAGTGGATTCACTCTGAGAGGGGGTGAATCAGAGAGTAAATTCTGATAAGCCTGTATACGTTAAAATTTTGACAACTTTGATTCCCAATTGTGAACTGGTGAACTGGACATAAATCTGGAGGTCATTGATACTTCTAATCAATTAACACCTTAGAAGATTTGCAGAATTCTAAACATGTGATTAACCATAAATGGAATCAAACTACTTGAGATAGTATGTAAAGATAAGTTGAACATAATATATCACATCATAAACTGAAACTAAATGGACATATGGACTGAAATAGAGATAGGCAAATAATGCATCAAACTGAGAGACTCACGTCAAACACATGACACCATGATTTTCATGAGTGCAAAACTCTCTAGGACTAGAAAAACCACTCGACACTTGTATATTTCTTATTAATCCAAAGATCACCAACTCTATACATCAATGTTTAGAAGCACCAACTTCAAGGAGCACCAACCCCGCTATCGCAATAGTTCAATAATACTGAAAAAATAAATAAAAATCTTATGATTGTTTATAATAACTTCTATCACAAGATTACTAGAGATTGAAAATTATAAATTCAATATTTTATTGTGACAATATGTATGTTCCTTTTTGTGGAAATTATAATCAGTGAATGAGAATACAAAATAATGCTCCCATAGAGCCAAATCTGTCATGTGAATATTTGCAAGTAATATAAGCTATACCTCAGAATTTCAACACTGTTTTCAATATGATATTCAACAATTTTCTTTTTGAAATATCATTGAATCAATCCTTCATATAGTTTTTAGTCTTTCACTCTTGATATAGATCTATTCACATAGGTGAACATATATATACTTTGTAAGAGCTACCTAAAAGTACAATTCTCCTTACACTGTTACTTCACTATGTCTCTTCACTTTGTAATCTATTTGTTCTAACCAATCTTCCTACTCTAGCCAATCTAACCATTTTTCCTTTATGCCTCTTAGATCTTGCACAAGTTCGTTTTTTTTTTTTTTTTTTTTGAATATGATAGCTTAACTCCGAATTTCGATAACACATCCTCATTTGAATTCCCTTCCCTTAGATAAAATGGAAAACCAGAAAGTCCTAAAAAAATTGCAATTTTGAGAAAATAAGTTTAATATACTTTTTTGAATGCCAAGCATTTGCCTCACCATTTGTGATTGCTTCAATGGACAACAATGAATATCCTTCCAAATGTATCTTTTTAATGCCAGCCCTAAGAGCTTGTTGAACTTCCTAATAAGCCGCTTGAAGTTCCACGTTATTATTAGTTCCAATCTTTAGTCCTCTGGCGCTAAAAAGTAGTGACTTGGCTGACGAGTCTCTTATACATGGTCTCGGGTTGCCTTTAGAGGCTCTTGTAGGAGATCTTACAAAGATGTACTTTTGAATAATAATATATCTCTGAGAACTTACCGTAATTCCATCCCTATATACAGAGTTCCCTGCAATCCAAAACAACTAACATCTAAGGGGTTTTGGAATCAGGGAGGGAAACAATTTTTCAAGGAGCTAAATAGACAATAGTGTTGGAAATTGTCAGGAGGTAAAAGTTTTAACAGAGAAAACCTAAATAAATTTGTTTCTTGGTCAAGAGATTGTAGAGGGATTCCACAGGATCTGTTGAAGGGTAAAACCCTTCAAAAATATGACATGCTCGTACTCTTGCAAATCAAGGGTTGATTACGAAGGAGGTGTCATTTAAGATGATATTCTCAAAGGTTGACTTGAAAGAACAAACAAAGGGTTTGAGAGCATGGGTTCTAATTTTTAAGTTTTGGAAGGTCCTTCCTTCCAACTCAAATCTTGTTCCTTGGGCATTTAAGAATTGACTGGGAATCCTTGAAATTTTCTCTATAGATAATAGGGAGCGGTAAGCATATATTGATTTTCCTAAAGCATGTTTTAGTTTCCATTGATGATTGAAATTTTGCAGTATGGTTTCGTGTTCTTCTAGATATTTCCAAACTTTTTCCAAGATGTTTGGTTTTCAATTCCAAATTTGGTTCTATGAAACAGTTGGTTAAAATGGAAGATATGGGTCGAATTGGATCTCATCTAGACAAAGTAGGGCTCTTCACCTTGTTGTGTGATAGTTACTTAGGAGATATTATCCATGTATGTAACGATCAGACTTCAAATCCTGAAAATTTCTTTTCAAAGGGCCAAGCTCTGATGAAAGGTCAAGAATGTTTAGTAGACCATAATCACAAGTCAACAAGATTGCCAAAATATATTGTACATGGTCATGTGAATAATTCTAAGTTTGTGGAAGTTAGAGAAATTAAACAACATGACATGGATTTAGGGCAGGAACTTGGGATTAAGGAAGCAATATTGAAGGCTTATGAAGATCTCTAAGGGAAGAGTCGTCAAGTAATTGTTGAAGAGAATTTGATATGGAATAATGCTTCTCCAATGGGTTGTCAACACAATGTTTCAATTTGAAATGAAAGCATTATACAATCACCAGATGGTATCTAGGATGGTAATATTGATGCCATGAAGTAATTAGTGGAATCAATCAATGATTATCTCGGGGAGGCTTATAAGGAGGATAGGCAATGGTTAGAAAGTGTAGACTTTGAGGTGTAAATGGATCAGGAAATTGGGGAGAAAGTAGAAGGTCAACTAACTACTTGTAATGCTCAAAAGTGTCCACCTGTGAGATCTCCTTCTCGTTCACCTTTTAGAGAATTGATCAAACTGCAAGAGTTTGGTTTACCTTAGGATATTTCACTGAGTCGGGAGACCTTGCCCCCTCATTCTAAGAACTTGAATAGTCCTAGCATAACTAAAGCAGAGGCTAAAGCGTTAATGCAAGAGGCAAACCTTGAAAAACAAGTGGAGAATATAGAGCTTCAAGTGTAGAGGAAAAGCTTGATGATATAGCTAATCGGGTTCTCAATGATGGATACACATTAATGTAGAGGGATTGATTTCATCATTATCCCCAGGCATGGATGTGCATTTAGATGGAGATTTTCTTTTGAAGAAGTAAAAAGGAAATCTATATAATGATTCTTCTATTTTTAGTTAGAAGCTCTCAATTGTCCATTCAAAATTGTTGAAGCCTTTAGTTTCATTTTATATTGCATTGAAGCGAGCTATGGGAAGACCACCTAAGATTAAAAGGATATACGAAATTGATGGAGAATCCTAAATGAGAGAATGATTTGGGACACATGTACCTTAAATTAATGTTAATTAGGACTCAAACTTAGCATTGTGATTGTCTAAACAAGTTTGTTTTCGCTGCTATCGTTAATGTACTCATTTATAAATTTGTTTTTTCTCTGTATATGTGATTTGCTCATGGTGAGTGAGATGAGATCTATTGTAGTTTTAACTAGCTTGCTTTAAAAGGCATAAGCTATCCAACCATTTAGAATATTATTAAAAATATTAAAAATAATATATTGATGGTTAATGATGTATTAGTTTTAAACTAATATTAATATTATATGTTTGATTTTATAATTTTCATTTATTTTAATAACTCTAAGACATAATTGATTGATTTTAGAATATATTATGTGAAAAATGCTATTATTTAACTTTAAAAATATAATTTGTTTTGAAATTATATATATATATATATATATATATATATATATATATATATATATATATATATATATATATATATATATATATATATATATATATTATATTATGATGTATATCATATCTCCAAAGTTAAGACTTAAAAGAGAGTTCATTACTTTGACATGAGATGAACTCAGCAAAAGTGATAGAGATTTCTTGTTTGTTTTTGATTGTTGGTAAAAACAAGTTTTAGGGGGACGCAAAACCCCTTACAAGCTTACAAAATAGGAATAGACATTAAGCCCACTGAACTGAAATAGGACTGGAAACAAGCTTGCTAATCCCAAAACCAACACAAAAAACCAAGAAACTAGAAATAAGCAATGGGAGAATGTTGGGAGAATAGGAGAGGATTCAAGCGGGACAGCTTGTTCAAATTTCAATGTTAGGTATGGCGGTTTCGCTGATGGTTTTCGTTCTTGTGCTGGTCTGGAGGATGCTTTGGACTTGGGTATTTCTTTGTCAACGGTACCAGCATAGGGTCTGGCATTGTAGTTTTCAGATCATGCTTTGTTGGGTAAGGAGAATATTTCCCTGTGCAAGGTGGTCACACTTTCTCCCTTGAAGGAAGCGTTCTCTGGTGCTTCTCCTAAGGTGTGTGATTTAGCCTTAGGGTGTGGGCTTTGTCCTTCTCTGGGGGAATTGAAGGATAAGGCCGTTCTTTCCAAGGACCCACTAGTGGGGTCAAGTGGAGTTCCTAGCCCTCTCAGTGCTGAAGTCAACCCTTCCACTACCAAAAGGTGGCAGAAATTCTGGGAGCCCAAACAGCGGGAAAGCCTTCTTCTCCTGGAAAATTTGTTAAGGCAGGTCTTCAAGAGGGTGAAGTCGCTATTTTTGTGCTTGACTCCTTGGTGGATCACTTGGTTTCGACTATGGAGTTATCGTTGGTTGGTAAGTTTCTGGGTCGTCGTCCTTACATTGAAGTGGTTAGATCTTTTTCTAAGAAAAGATGGACCATGAAAGGCCAGGTAGACATTGCAGCCCTTCCTAAAAGTTTTTAATCCTTCTCTTTTTGTAATAAGGAATATCTGGATTATGTTTTATGTAGGGGTCCCTGGATGTTTGGTAGAAGGACAGTTGCTTTACGAAATTGGGCTCCAAACTGGGACTACTCTGATAACTTCTTCATGCCTACCCCGGTTTGGGTTAGGTTCCCTGGTTTGCCTCTTGAATACTGGAATGAGGAAGTCCTTAAGGGTTTGGCTTCTACTTTTGGAGGGGATATCCTTTCGGTTGACCGCATGACAACAACCAACTCTAGACTGGTTTTTAACAAGATTTGTGTCAACATTAGCCAGTTTGACAATCTCCTGTATGTTATTAATATTAACTTCAAACTGGGTATTTGGAAGCAAGAAGTGGTCTTTGAATCCCTCCCTTTTGCCTGTTTTGTGATTCATAAAATGGGTCACTTGGCTAAGCATTGTCCAAAGAAAGTTTTAAAGGATTCCAAGCCCATGGACCCTGATCCTAAACCACAGAAGAATACGAGATAAGTCTAGAAGGAGGTTAAGCCCCCGTCTGTTGATGAAGGTGTGAGTAACAACAAGGAGGAGTTGGTCCTGGAAGAAGTTGATAAGGTTGATTCTAATGTTCACCTAGACCTGGAGGAAGGGGAATTTGTTGAATCAGCTACTCATGTTTTCGACTCTCTGGCTAGTGCTCCTCTGGAGCCTGTCACTAGTGTGGGAAACTCTTTGATCCCACCCATTGTTGCTGATTCAGTTCTTGTGGTGGTGTTAGTCCCTATCCAGGCTGATGATTCAAACAAAGCTTATGGAACTCAACATAGTACTTCGAAGGATAGAGAGGTGTGGAGGTCTTTTCCTCGCCTAAAAATCCTAAAAAATCTGATGATGACGACTTTTCTTCAGTGCCTTCTACCCACTCGGGGAGTGGCGATGAGGATCCTATTGCTCATGATGGTCTTGATCTCTTTGATGATTGGAATGGGGATCCTTGGTTCGTTGAAATGGGGAAGAAAGAGAGAAAAAAATAGAACAAGCCCTCTACGCTTCGTTCCAAGGGTATCCTTACTCGAAGCAAATTTGATATCGGATCTAATGGTCTTAAGGCGGACGTTGGATCTCAAAAAAAATCTCAAGGCAGAATCACCAACAAAGAGATTAGAGAAAGAGAAAATAAGAAGGATATTGCGGATGGCAAGCAGTTGACCATCCAGGGAGTTTGTACCCCGGTGAAGAAATGAAAATCATTTCGTGGAATATCAGATGGTTGAATGCCCCTCATAAGCAAGATATTCTTAGGAATCTGGTAAGAGACCACAACCCTGATATCATTCTTGGTCAAGAAACTAAGATGGTGAAAGAAAAGGTGGAAAAATTAGAATCTTAAAAAATGGAGGTGTTGCTAGCTCTAGCTCTGAAGGGGCTTCGGGAGGGGTCATTGTCTTTTGGAATCATAATTATTTTAGAGGGTTAGTGATAGCTGATAACTTGAACTGCTTAAGCATCAAATTTGTTTATATTAAGTCTGACTTTGAATGGGTCGATACTAATATATATGCCCCTAATACTAAAGCTGGTAGGACGCAGTACTCGAAGAGGGTCGACAATCAAAGACTGTCCTTCCAAGAGTTTCCCTGGTTGGTTATGGGTGAAGTCAACTGTCCTTTGAAAGATAATGAGAAGTTTGGTGGAGTGGATAGTCTGAGTCAACTTGATGGTAGATTTGAGCCTATGGACTTCATCAATAGACAAGCTCTCTTTGATATGGATTTTCAAGGGTTAAATTATACCTTGTCAAATAGAAGAATATGGCTGGACCTCATCCAAGTTCGGTTGGATTGGGCTTTGATTTCTGGTTGCTGGTTCAAAAGCTATGGATGTTCTCTGTCCTCTCTTACGAAGATTGGATCTGATCACTTCCCTATTTCTTTTAGTGTAGATCTGATAATATTTAACAGAAATCCTCCCTTTAGATTTGAGAAAATGTCGGCAAACCACCTGAATATTGAGCAAATGATGAATGGTTGGTGGGATGTTAATATTCAAGGTACTATGATGTTCAGGATGGTTAAAAAGCTCCATCATATAAAACAAAATGTTAAATCTTGGAGCAAGGAGGCGTTTGGCGACATCTTTAAAACCAAGCTAATGTTGAAAAGGGACCTTGATGATATTTAGGAGACTATCCAATGGTTTTGTCTGTCCCAAGACCTAAAGGGTAAGGAAGAGACTCTCCTAGCCAAAACCCACAAAATTATTTCCAAAGAGGAAGAGCAGTGGAGACAGAGATTTAGATGGATCTAGCTTAAAGCTGGAGATAATAATACGAGGTTCTTTCATATGTCTCCTTATAAACATAGAGCTTCCAAAAGAATCTCTAGACTCATGGTGGCTTCCGGAGAGGTAAGTAATGACAAGGACATTTCTTTGGCTATGGTTTTTTTCTCTGCTCTCTTATCTAAAGACATGGCTCTTTCCTTGGAGAACCAAGCTTTGCCTCTTGAGACCATTCCTTCCATTGTTGATGAAGCTACCAATAAGGTCCTTGCCGCTATCCCTTCATCGAAGGAAATCTAGACCGCTGTGTTTTCTTTTGAGGGTGATAATTCCCCCGGTCCGAATGGGTTTCCTCTGCTCTTTTTTCATAAATTTTGGCATATTTTTGGCCGAGACATCTGCAATGCTATTAAAGAATTCTTTGGATCCAGATCTTTGCTGAATGAAATCAATGCTACCTTTATTGTTCTGATTCCTAAGAAGCCTGGAGCCGACTCGGTGGATTCATTTAGACCGATCAGTTTCTGTAATTCGTTTTACAAAATTCTCTCCAAGGTTATTACCCTTAGAATGTTGGCAATTCTCCCAAAGATTATGTCTCCCCAACAAAGTGGTTTTATTCCTGGCAGAAAAATCCTTGATTCTATTATAAAGGTTCATGAGGTTATTCATTCTACTCAAGCTTCTCTCAACTCTGGTTTTTTGTTGAAACTTGACCTCTCAAAGGCTTATGATCGGGTTGACTGGGATCTGCTGATCAAGGCTCTGAGATCCTTTGGATTCTTTCAAAAAACTTTTAAAGCTGGTTTATCAGCTCATCAGCACCGCTACGACTGCAATTATGGTTAATGGATCCCCCTCCAAATTCTTTAACCCTTCCAGGGTGCTTCGACAAGGAGATCCCTTGTCTTGTATTCATAGATTGGTTACTAATGGATCCATTAAGGGTATCACTCCTTCTGCCTCTAGGTCATGCTCTCATGAGCAATTTGTGGATGACAGTGTCATTATGGGCTCTTCGTCCATCCAGGAGGCTAGGGTTATTAAACAGGCTCTATCCAACTACTCTTTGGGTATTGGTCAAATTGTCAATTGGGATAAGAGCTCTCTATTTTTTATCAATACGTTTGTGGAGAGACAGAACAAAATAGTCAAAATTATTGGATGTAAAATTGATACCCTGCATGCCACATACCTTGGTCTTCCCTTGGGAATTAAACCTCGAGATTCCTTTTGGGCTGGTATTGTGGAGAGATTTAATAGAAAATTAGCTGGCTAGAAAGGAGCTTTGCTTAGTCAAGTTGGTAAACTCCAAGTCCTGAAGGCCTCGTTGCAGAGTCTCCGTATCTACGCTCTTAGCCTGTTTAAGATCCCCGAGAAACATGCAGAAATAATTGATAGGATCCAGAGAAATTTTCCTTGGAACGGAGTGGAAGAAAGAAAGAGACTCGCTCTTGTTGCATGGGATAAGGTTTGCACTCCTAAGAAGTGGGGTGGGGGGGGGCTGGGTATCCGCCCCTTAAGAGTGACCAATCAAGCGCTCCTGGCTAAGCAAATTTGGAGGATCTTTGGGGAGAAAAAGGAGTGGGATGAGATGATCCACAATAAATATCTCTACTCCTTCCCCCATATCTCGGATTTCATGAAGTCAGAAGTGAAGGTGGAGGGCTCCTTTATTTGGAATTGTATCCAGCAAGTCAAGGAGACAGTCTTTAAAGGTGCTAGATGGTATTTGGGCAATGGTCGAAGAATTAAGTTCTAGGATGACTGTTGGCTCAAAGACTATCCGCTAAGCTCTGTCACCTCTCTTCAACCTTTTATAAATTCCTGCTTACAGAGATTTGGTCCGTGGGACAGGAACTACTGGAGGAGCAGATCTTGGGTTGACCTTTCTGTTGGTGATGAGGCCCTTAAGCCTCTGCTGCTGGACCTGAAGATTTGGAAAGTTGATTTGACAAGAGCTGACGAGCTGATTTGGGGAATCCTCCCTTCTAGAATCTTTTCTTTTGCCTCTGCCTCTGAGTTATTATTGAAATAGCCAGATCATCCTCCCTTTTGGGCCCAGGCTTGGGATAAAAGGTTAATTCTTAAAATTAACATTTTCTTTTGGCAAGTTTTGCAGAACACGATTCTTACCATTGACAACCTCCAAAAGCGTGGTATGATTTTGACCACCAGATGCTTTTTGTGCAAGGAGGCAGAGGAATCGGTCTTCCATCTGGCTATTGACTGCAGGTATTTCTTTGGAAGTCTGGTGTCTTAGCTTACAGTGCTGGAAGTTATGCTGGTTCTTTCCTAATAACATGGAGAATATTAGTATCCAATGGAGGAATGTGAGGTCCCTATGTATAAACAGTTGTGGAATCTTATTGCTCCTCATGTTATCTGGCGATTGTGGAGAGAACGCAATGACAAAGTGTTTAGAAACACTGCCCTCCCGCCAGTGGTGGTTGTCAAGAAAATTAAGAGAAGCCTTAAGGAGAACTACAAGTCTTCTGCTGGTTTGAAGCTGGATTTCATTGCTTGAGATTATGGTGCTTGTTCCAAAGTCAAGTCTTCTACCCAACGAGAGAATGCCATATGGCTATCCCCCCCTCTTGGATGGATCACAATCAACTTCGACAACACTGCGAAGGGTAACCCGGGTCCCGCGGGTTGCGGTGGGCTCATTAGGGATGACATGGCGAATTGTCTTGTTGTCATGGTGCTTCCCATTGGAGTGCAGACCAATCACGTGGCGGAGGCTATGGCTCTCCTTCAAACTCTTAAAATTATTAAAGAGGACATGCCCGCAAACGTGTGGATTGAAGGTGATTCCATGAGCATCTTAAATTGCATTAAAAATATTACCAAGCCATCATGGTCAATTAAGGCGATTAATGAGGAGGCCTGGATTATCATTAACTCCTTTAAGCATGTCATCATTTCAGACAAATGTCGAGAGGCGAATGGTATGGCAGACGAGTTGGCTGACTTTGCTGTCAGGGCTAAACACATTGCGACTTGGCATGATGGCAAGAATCTTACCGTTGATTTGAAGGCCATGTTGGCTGTTGATAGGATACACAACAAAAGAGCTGATTTGGAGTATCTCAAGAAGTTATGATGAAAAGACATCAATTTTTTAAAATGGTTAAAAAGATTACGGAAATCTTTTCCTTTCCCGAGATAACTGAGTGTAGACACGAGTATTTTAGTGCAAATTTTAAAGCTGCCATCATCGTCTATCTTTGCTTGCCTTCTGTTACTGCTATTGAAATTTCCTTCTCTGAAATCATGGGTAGTGGGCTTAATCGCAGGGAGCCGAAGGGGTGTATGAAGTGGAAGAAAATGATGGAGGTCTCGAAAAAATTGAGAAAGGGTGGTCTCACCACGTATATGGAATGCCTTCAGGGGTTTCAAGACGAAGCAATGACGATGTTTGCTGAGTCTTGGAAGAATGGTGCTATGACCATTGGTTGTATGACTGTGAACATCACCGAAGAACTTATTGCTGAGGTGGTTGGGCTGAGCCTTAAGGTTATGAAATTTTATAGAGATAAGAAAGTTTCCCAAAAGGCTATTCAAGGCTTCCCCAAAAACAAGGATGAGGCGCAGAGTCTGGTGAAAGATTCCAGCGGTTGCTATGATGTTCATGCCTTTAAGGAGATTTTGGCAAAGGTCATGACCGCCATCATGGAGTACATCACTCTGGATGGAAGGTATAAGCATGCTCACTCTTACCATTTCGTGCTGCTTTGTCACTTCAGTCACAAGATTAGGGTTTCGCTGCCTTTTTTTTCTTCTCCAATCTCTTTGCATCAATATTATTGACCATAGGAAGAAAGAGAACAAGCCCGTTTTGCATGAGGGTCTCATTCTCCTCATTGTGGAACGTATCAAGCATTTTGCCATTAGTAGCCATAAACTAAAAAACAGCTCCATAAGTCACAGCTTGCTTTGCAAAGCACATAATGTGGAAACTCAAGTAATATGTCGTGACTTATATAGTCACAAGCCGCGACTTATGGCAAATAAAGAGAGTGCCTATTTCAAGCCAAAGATACAACAGAGAGTTGTATATTCAAACAACAATGCTCAATCACAATGAAAGCGAAGGGGAACATCGAGATTCGTCAGACACATGCTATGTAAAGAACAAACAGAGGTGAATGATTACATCTATCAATGTGAAAAGAGACATGGCGCCTTACTTTGATTTGAGGCCGAGAAGACTTTGTTATCCAAAGCGCCATGCTTGAGTATGAAGTTACAGAATGCAAAGAAACAGAATGAAGTCCAATCAAATGCCAGTAAGCTCAAGTTTCATAATACAAAGCTCGGCATAGAATGCCCACCAGTGAAGGGAAAGCAATAGAGAGCTCGAGTTTCATTAGTGATTCACTAAGTTTCATCAAAATTTCTCCAGAGTAAGGCTAGGGTTTGCATATTTCTTCCTAATTCTTCTCGGTGAAGACACAAATACCATGTTTGAGAATGAAAAGAGCTTAAGAGTTTTTGGAATCCACCAAGTAAAATGTATTGAATGCCTTTACTGCTGTTATCAGTGTCTGCAGTTTTCAAAATTTGCAAATGTGCCACCTCATCCCTCTTCTTCTGAATTTTGTGCAAGTGGGTTGAGTTCAATATTCCTCACTTTGCATTTGTTTTACTTAGTGTTTTAAGAGATTTTTGGGTTATGTATTTGGATATTGGAATTTTATTTCAATTTTCAAATTTTCGAATATTGGTTAAGTATTGTAAAGGGATTTTTAAATCCTTATTATTAGAGACCAATATTTTAGGCACATTTTTGGAGAGTTTTTATAGGGCTGATTTTTGGAGGGCTTGAATTTTCGGATTTGACCTTAGGGCATGCTATAAGATTGATTTTTATGATCAATTTTGTGGTTGCGAGTTTTGGAGAGAGGTTGATAGTGAACATATTATTCCTATTTTGTTTTGATGTCATTTTTGTAACCAGATTATTAGTTTTTGTGAAAAATAAAGCAGATGCCCATTGGCTCATATGTTTTGTTGTGAGATTTGAAGATCCTGATTTCATCTTTCTATATAAGTGTTGTTTTTCAATTATAATCCAAAAGAAGTGAATGCTTGTTTATTCTTTCCTAAGGTGATCGATTTATGCTTAAACCTTGTATGGTAAAAGTATGTTGTTAACTGTTTAGTTATTTGTGGTGTAACCCTAATAGTGAAATCTATTAGCCTATATGTTGAACAAAGATCTGAAGAGTAAAACTTTTGGTCTATGATTTTGAGCTATTATTTTATCATTCCAGCAAAGTCTGAACTTATTTTGGTGTATCACCCCACAGTCTCTTTAGTTTTAAAAATTCTTTCTATGCCTTTTCTTATCAAATTTTCAATCAGGTGGTGATATTTCATATTTAATAGGAACCGGCCTAGAATTCGGAGACTCCTTATTCATAGTCTATTCTTACCTAGAGGAGGTTTCCATTGTCAGGATAGAATCGTTGTGTAGCCTTAATGCCTAAATTAGGGTAACAATTCTAAGCCTGAACAAAAGCAGTTCGTGCGGTTTGGCACACTCAGAGGAGAAGTGATAAGTTGTTGAGATCAGTAATCTTTTGATAATATTCTGTTGAATAATATAGAGATCAGTTGGACAACGTGTTCAGTGATCTTGCCCTTGAAGCTGTTTGGACAGTGGGTCCTTCTTTCTTGCATAACTCCTAACAGGGTTAGAATCTTTTAGCAGGGATTCAAAGTCTCATAGTAGGAACTAATATGTACTGAATGTATCTCATAAGACTCCTAACATAGTCCATCCTCTCACAAGGAGCTTTCATATTAGTGCATCTTTTGTGGGCATCATTCCCACCGCGGTTTACTCTTTGATCAAGAGGTTCCCTAGTCAACATATCTTGTGTTATTATGTTGTTATGTATGTATATCTTTCTATGGGTGTTAATCACATTGCTTACATGGTTAAAATCTGTTAAAGGTGATAAAAGTTATATTTATCTGATAACTGATTCACCCCCCCCTCTCAGTTATCTTGGTGGACTTTACTTTCTAATAGAAGAGGAGTTTACTTTGGTGTCAACAAAATAAACGTCAGCATAAAAATCCATCTTAGCTCCATTCATGGCAGTACAGTTCTCCTTAACACTTCTCTTAATCTTCTAGGCTATCACCACCGAAGGAAGGACAGTGTCTCTAAACACTCTCTCATTGCGTTCTTTCCACACTTTCCAGGTAACATGAGGGGAAATTATGTTCCACAACAACCTGTCCATAGGAACCTCAACATTTCTCCATTGAGTGAAGAAATTCTCCATAATGTTCGGGAAAGACCAGCATGACTTCCAGCATTGCAAAATGAGACACTAGACTTCCCAGGAGTGCCGACAGTCGATAGCCATATGGTAAACCAACTCCTCAGCATTCTTACACAGAAAACATTTGTTAGGTAGAATCATGCCTCTTTTTTGGAGATTATCAATAGTTAAATTCTTAATCTTCCAAACTAGCCAAAAGAAATTGTTAATTTTAGGAATTAACTATTTATCCCAAACCTGGGCCCAAAAGGGAGGATGATTTGGTTGCTTCAACAGAATCTCAGAGGCAAAGGCGATAGAAAAGAATCCAGAAGGGAGCATCCCCTAAATTTAATTGTCCTCCTTGGTAGGGTCCACTTTCCAAACATTTATGTCTAGCATATGAGGCTAAAGAGAGACGTCAACAACAGAAAGGTCAATGCAAGACCGGTGCCCCCAGTAATATCTAACCCACAGACCAAATGTCTGTAAGCAAATGTCAATAAAAGGTTGGAAGAAAGGAATAGAATTCAGAGGATAATCTTTAAGCCAACAATCTTCCCATAATTTAATTCTCTTGCCATTACCCAAAGATCGCTTAGCTCCCTTGAAAGTCGTCTCCTTAGCTTGCTGGATACAATTCCAAATAAAAGAGCCTTGCACGTTCACAATAGACATCATAAAATCTGATATATGAGGGAAAGAGTAGAGATATTTATTGTGGATGATCTCATTCCACTCTTTTTTCTTGCCAAAGATCCTCCAAATTTGCTTAGCTAGTAAAGCTTGATTGGTAACTCTTAAGGGGTGGATCTCGAAGCCTCCCCACTTCTTCGGAGTGCACATCTTGTCCCAGGCAACTAAATCCAATCTCTTTCTTTCTTCCACCCCTGACAGAAGAATATTTCTTTGAATCTTCTCAATAGTGTCTGCAAATTTACCTGAGATTTTAAACAGACTAAGGCCATAAATAGGGAGACTCTGTAGAGAGGTCTTCAGGAGTTGGAGTTTACCAGCTTGACATAGCAGAGCTCCTTTCCAGCCAGCTAATTACCTATTGAATTTGTCCACAATACCAGTGCAAAAGAGTTGGGGGGTCTTAAGCCCAAAGGTAGACCAAGTTAAGTGGCAGGCAAAGCACCAATTTCGCAACCAATAATTCTGGCAATTCTATTTTGTCTTTCCACTGATGTGTTAATAAAAATACAAAGAACTCTTATTTCAATTAACAATTTAACCAATAGCTTGAGAATAATTAGAAAGAGCTTGTTTAATCATTCTAGCCTCCTGGATGGTGGAAGAGCCTATGATTACAGTGTCATCAACAAATTGCTCATGGGAGCATGACCTAGCAGCAGAGGAAGGAGTGAGACCCTTGATGGGACCATCAATCACCAGTCTATGAAAATAGCGATGAAGAGACTCCGCTAGAATGGCAAAGAGAATAGGGGATAAGAGATTGCCTTGACAGAGCCCCTTGGAAGGTGTGAAGAATCTGGAATAAGAGCCAATCACAATAAGTGCAACTGTAGAAGTACTAATGAGATGGAAAACTAGTTACAAGAGTTTATCATAGAAACCAAACGAACGAAGAACCTTGATCAAAAAATCCCAATCCACCCTGTCATAAGCCCTCGAGAGATAGAGTTTCAACAGAAAACCATAGTTGTAAGAGGAGTGAGTAGAGTGAATGACCTCGTTCACCTTAATAATGGAATCAAGAATTTGCCTGCTAGGGACAAAACCACTCTACTGGGGAGAAATTATAATGGGTAGAATAGCCAGCAGTCTAAGGGTGATAACCTTGGAAATTTTTTTATACACCGAATTACATAAACTCATCGGCCTAAAGGAATCCATGGAATCAGCTCCAGGTTTTTTGGGAATCAAGACAATGAGGGTAGGATTAATTTCTTTAAGAAAAGTTCTTGACCCAAAGAATTCTTTCGCAACACTGCAGATATCCAAGCCCACGATGTGCCAAAATTTATGGAAAAAGAACAAAGGAAACCCATCCGGGGCCAAGCACTTATCACCCTCGAAGGAAAACAGAACAAGCTTGATTTCTTCCGAGGAGGGGATAGCAGTCAAGTTCTTATTAGTAACATCATCCAGGATGGAGAGGATAGCATCAAGAAGCAAGGCTTGGTTTTCCAGGAAAAGCGCATTATCTTTAGATAAGAGTGAAGAGAAAAAGTCAACCATAGCCAAAGAAAAGTCCTTATCATTACTTACCACATCAGATTCCAACCTGAGTATGGAAATTCTATTGGAAGCAATATGTTTAGAAGCAGACATATGGAAGAACCTGGTGTTCTTATCTCCAGCTTTCAGCCATATCGATCTTGACCGTTGTGTCCAGTACACTTCATCTTTGGATATGATATTATGAGTTTTGGCCATAAAAGTCTCCTCCCTATCCTTAAGATCTTGAGAGATGCCTATCTGCTGGATAGTTTCCTGAATATCGTCAAGCTCCCTTTTCAGATGATGCTTTGTTTTAAAGATGTCACTGTACAGTTCCTTACTCCAAGATTTAATATTCTGTTTAATATGCTGGAGTTTCTTAGACACCCTAAAGATAGTAGTGCCCCGAATGTTAACATTCCACCAGTCACTAATCCTCTGCTTAATCTCTGGGTGATCAATCCACATTTTCTCCAATCTAAAGGGGAGACTACCAATAGCCTTAATCGAGTCAACAACAAAGGAGATAGGAAAGTGATCGGACCCGACCTTTGTGAGAGAGGAAAGAGAACACCAAAAACTGTTAAACCTACTTCCAGAGATCAATGCATGATCAAGGCGGACCTGAATCAGATCCATACCAACTCTTCTATTAGACCAAGTGTAATTAACACCTTGGAGATCAATATCAAAGAGAGCTTGTCTATGAAGAAAGTTCATGAGCTCAACTCTACCATCCAGTTGACTCTGGCTATCAACCCCTTCAAACTTCTCATTATCTTTCAGAGGACAGTTGAAATCTCCCATAATCAGCCAGGGAGAATCACGGAAAGAAAGCCTTTGATTCTCAACCAACTTCTAATACGTAGCCCTACCAACTTTGGTAGTAGGAGCATAAATATTAGTAGTAACCCATTCAAAATCAGACTTGAGGTGAACAAATTTATTGCTCAGGAAATTCAAATTATCACCTAAAACTTCACCTCTAATATTATTCTGGTTCCAAAAGACAACAATACCACCTGAGGCTCCATCAGAGCTAGAGCCAACAACACCACCTTTTTTAAAGATTCTAATTTTTTCCCACTTTTTCTTTCACCATCTTGGTCTCTTGGACAAGAATAATATTAGGTTTGTCATCTCTAACCAAGTTCCTAAGCTTATCCTGCTTATGGGAGGCATTCAACTCCTTGATATTCCACGAAATAACTTTCATTTTTTAAGGAGGGCAGAAGCTCCCAGGATGGTCAACTGCTTGCCATTCGCTATATCCTTCTTTTTTTCTCTTTCTCTAATCTCTTTGTTTGAAGTTCTTCCTTGGGTTTTTTTTCTGAGGTCCAACGTTCGCCTTCAAACTTAGAACCTTGGATCCCACATCTACTTTACTATGGGTAACGACACCCTTAGAGCCAGGAGTTGAAAGCATTTTCTGCAGTTTTTTCTGTTTCTTCCCCATTTGAGTGGTCCAGAGAGCTCCATTCTGGTCATATAGGAGATCAAGGCCATCACGAGTAAAAGGGTCATCATTTGCACTCCCAGAATGGGTGTCAGGAAAAGAAGAAAAGTCCATTTCACTAGACTTTTCAGGATTTCTAGGCAAGGAATACCCCCCCATCGTATCATTGTACGATTGAGCAATATGTAGGGCACCTTTTGCATTGATCAACAAACCCTTGAGGTTAATGCCATCAACTTGGATAGGAATGATAAACTCCATAGGCACTGAGAGCTCCTTTATCTGATATCCCAAAGATCCAGCATTACCATCATGAGATGGGAACTGGGAGATCTCCATTCTAGAAGCAGATTGCAGGGGAGAGCCACTTACCAAAGAATCCGAGACATGGGTAACAGATTCAACAAATTCCCCATCTTCTAGGTCAGGTTGACCATTAGAATCTACCATATCTCTTTGACCTCCCACCATGACCTAATCAACCTTGTTGACGCCATCACCTTTAGCCACAACAGGAGGCTTAATCTCCTTCCAGACTTGTTTAGTCTGCTTGTGAGATTTTGAGCCTGAATCCACTATCTTAGTATCCTTTTTGACTTTCTTTCGGATAGTTCTTAGCCCAACGATCCATTTTGTGACATACAAAATAGGCAAAGGGTAAGGATTCAAATACCACTTCCTGCTTCCATATGCCCAGTTTAGAGTTAATGTATTTGTAGGAAGGTTGTCAAGCTGACATATATTGACACAAATCCTGGCAAAAACCAGACGGGACTTGGCTGCTGTCATAGAGTCAATCGAAAGAAGCTCCCCCCCAAAGGTGGAAGCCAAACCCTTCAGGACTTCGTCATTCCAGTATTTGAGAGGGAAGCCAGGAAATCTTACTCAGATTGGGGTGGCCATGAAGAAATTTTCAGAATAGTCCCAGTTTGGAGCCCATTTACGAAAGGCCACAACTGTTCTACCAAACATCCAAGGACCCCCACATAAGACATAATCCAGGTCTTCTTTATTAGAGAAGGCAAAGGACAAAAAACCTTTGGGTAAAGGGGTAGAGTGTGTATGTGACTGAATGTGACCTCTAAATCAGGCACAACACAACATGGTCATTATTCACTTGATAGAATTCGGGAGAGAGTATGAAGAACTCAATCCAAATTCCATGGTGAGGCGACCTGTTGCCTCCTATGTGAATGGGGTGTTTGAATACTCTCAGAACGAGAGCCAACAGGCGGGAGACCAATTCAACAATGGAGGATTTGAAAGCAAATATGAGAAAAATGAAACTAAGCTAAGAATGAAGTGCAATTTAATCTAAGAATAAGGATGCAATTAATCTAAGAGCTTGAAAATAAAGATGAGATGCAACTTAATCTAAGAACTTGAAAGAAATATGATATTAAACTAAGAACAAATAAGCAAATTTAATCTAAAATGTGATGCAAAGATTATACTAATAATGAGATATTAATCTAATAAATGCAATAAAAAGCTTTGAAAACAATGAGATATGAGACTAAAAAAATGCTATAGTAAGGATGCTCTCAAAAATTGCTCTCTTGAATGAGAAAAAGAGGTTCATTAAATAGACCAAGCCAGAAGAGGAATGAAGAGTTTCTTGATTCGAAACGGTGGACTCTTCATTCCTAATTGAGACAAAAAGACAATGAATTACTTAATTAAAAGAATGGAATTTGCCACATGTGGGGAGGTGACCTTTCGAGTAATTTGAATTATTAAATTCAAATAAAGAGGTGTCCATTCAATTAACTAAATATTTATTAATTCCTTTCAAGGGTATTTAGCTAAAGGGGTAGATTTTTAATTTAATTAGAAAGCACTTAGGACTTTATAATTAAATTAATTTATCATAGGGGTAATTTAGCCAATTAAGTCAAAGAGACTTAGGAATTAATTTTAGTGTTTGATTATTGCAATTTATGGTCTTTGCAATTGACATCAAGTCAAGTAAAGTCAAGCAAGAGAGAGAAAATTGCCTAGTGAACTAGGACTTTGATGATGTAAAATCGAGATAATGCACCAAAATTGATGAAATTAAATAGGTGCCAATTTTGGGGTATTACATTTGCCCCTCTTTGAATTGATGTGCGAGCAGCGCGTTGATTCAAAGAATAGTCTGAAGTGACAGATGATGAGAATTTCCGTAGTCCAAGTTAGATTGCGAAGACAACGGTCTTAGAAGAGAACCAGAATCGGGGTTAGATTGCCCCAATACCAATTGATGAAGATGTAGATTTAGGACTATCTCCGAATCAGGGTTAGATTGCCCCAATACGAAGCTTAGTCCTCCGAGACCCAGGTTAGATTGCCCAGATAACGGTCTAAAAGAGATTTTGAGAGTCATCTCCAGAACGAAGCTTGACTCCCAGGAATTAGGGTTAGATTGCCCCAATACCCAAAAGATTTCAAGAACCATCTCCAGAACGAAGAATGATCCTCGAGGATCTGAGTTAGATTGCTCAGATACCTAAAAGATAGATGATAAGATAACAAGATGTGAGGCACCAAGATGCCCCTAGCGATAAGAACTGATGATTCAAATCAGACTGATTCAAGAATAGATTCGACAAGATTCAAATGATGTAATCATCTTGCCCCCTCGGGAGCGAAATTGAAAGATGACATGTCAGAAGGATGATAAACAATAAGAGATTGCAGAGCAAAAGCAATTAGACTAGATTCGCGAAGCTACAGAAGTGAATCGGAGCAAAGCAGAGGTCCTGTTGACCAAGTTTGACCAAAGTTGACCAAATTTGACTTGAATTGACTTGATGAAAAGAAGCAAAGATTTGAGAACATGATGCAAAGATGAGGATCTGGCAGGAAGATGACACCAGAAGGCTGACTGCACAAGCATCCGATCCAGAAGGAGTCCAATATTTAAAATGTGATTTTGAGCCACTTAGAGATGTCAGATTTCGATTTCGATCCCGAAAAAGGATGCAGCCAAGATGAGATTGGGACAAAAGATGAGAACCTTTGATGAGCAGATCCAAAAGAAAGCAATCAAGAGAGCAACAAGAAAGCACTCCAAATGCAAGCCTAGAATGAAAGATGCAAGTCTAAATGCAGGCCTAGGATGAACAAATGCAATCCTCCGGACTCGGCTGTTGGACTCATCGTATTTATCATCATTGAGTTCTTTTAAGCATGGGACAATCACAAGATGCCATACAATTCTCCCCAACATGAGAATATGAATATGACATAAGTCTTAAATTTGTCGGAATGAGGTGTAGCATCAAGGCACAAGAAGCCAGAATGACCTGAACACCTATTCCTTTTAATCTAGCAAGTTAACATAAGCATCAAAGCACATTTGCTAGAATGACCTGAATGTCTCTTGCGAACAAACACCAAGCACGCAAGAGTTCTTTCTTTTGCCAAAGATTGCTCGCAGTGACCCTTACGTTCACTTAACAGGACGAGCGTTTACAATTTCATCAGTAGCAGAAAGAAGTCACTCAAAAGACAAGGAGAAGAACCAACCTCACCAAAGCATCCATATAAAGGAGTCGAGGTATGCATGGCCATCCAATACGAGATAGAGGCTCTTACAGACGGACACCCCTCTTAAATGAATTCTTTGGATCATTGGAACTAAACCAACAAGCAGAAAGCAAAGAAAGCAAACAAACAAACACTCAAAGAAAACAAAGCTCAACATGCCTCAAAGAAACACACATTTAGTTTTAGTTTCAGTTTAAGTTCGTGTTCAAGCGGATTGAAGTCGATTCAGAAAGATAACGTTTGAAGTCTCAATGAGATAATGATAGTAGGTAGACGTAATGAGAATCACTGGTGATTGATAAAAGGGAGAAATCTCGAAGAAGAGAGATCGAACGAAAGCTAGGTATCCGCAGGCAGGCATAGTGGGAACCGCTGGCGACCAATGCTCAAAAGAGAGTTCTAAAAGCGATAGGACAATGCCCCCTAGACCAGGCAGGTGCCCCCAAGTGTGAACCAGTTCCAATCCATGAAGAGTCGAGGAAAACTCAAAGATAAGCGCATGAGCTAGCAAACCAAAGCAGGAAACAAACTAAAGCAGGAAAGTGGGAAAACAAACTAAAGCAGGAAAGGAAGGAAACTAAAGCAGGAAACTAAGAGCCAAGCGACGCTGAGATGAGATGTTACTTCAGGAAAACAAGAGGCGCCTGTTTACCAGGTTTTCACCATCTTGGGAGAGATTCTATTTTTGCTACCATGACGCCTGTTTACCAGGTTTTCATCAATGGCACATTTTTCTCTTTTTCAATTTTTTTGTACTTCTCTTTTTTTGCTTTTTTTTTATTTTTTTGAATATCTCATTTTTTTGTATTTTTTATCTTTTCAATTTTTTTTGTATTTTTCACATTTTCTATTTTTTTTGGTATTATCAAGGCGCCTGTTTACCAGGTTTTCACCAGGATAATAGATACATCAAAGCGCCTGTTTGCCAGGTTTTCACTAAGATGATCATTTTTTCAGGACATTTTGCAATTTTTAGGATTTTTGCAATATACCATTTTTAGGATTTTTTCAGGACCAATAAGTATGTACATGAGCATATTGAGAATTTCAGGTGTAGAACTTCTTAGATGAAGAGCGTTGATGGGCTCTTTGAGTTTCTCTCCTTTAGTAAGAATCTCTGAGAACACAGTCATTTGTAGCAGTAGCCAGCTGAGAAGTTGCAGAATCAGAACCAGATGTTGTAGCAGTAACAGGAGATCCAACCAGTAGTGTCCAACCATCAAGAGATCCATAGTCAAGGAAAGATCACTTAAGTGAGACCCACAAATATCCTCATGGACACACCTTAACTCTTTGTCAGATTTCCCACACTCTAAACGCTTAGGGAGAGTACATTCTAGATTTTTCTTAGTCATGCCATTAGCAATAAGGAGATACTGATATGCACTTTGGGAAAAGGCAAGATGGAGTGAAGAGGGTAAAGTATGAGAGGCAAGGGCGATGGAATGGAGGGAAGCATGAGAATTTTGGAAGCTCGAATGGCAACTTTGATTTTTCCTTTCTTTGGAATCCACATAGCTTTTGAACTTTTTCTTCTTTACTTTGAGGTGCTTTTGATGACAATGCCTATAGAATGGATTTCGAGATCCATTTTTTATTTTATTTTCTGGCTTTTGATTGTCTTCTTCTTTTTTAGGACCTTTGCGGTCTTTTGAACACCTTTGTTTCTTTCCTTTTTTCATAGTCACATGTTGATTAGATGGGACATGGTGACCTTGAGATATAAGTGGATTCTTATTATTTTTATTTTTATTTTGCACATCCAAGTTACTTCCAAAAGACTCAGGAATGATGGATGAAAGAGGCTTATATGACTGGTTCAGGTGGAGAGGTGGAAATGGAAGTGGACGGGCCACTTTTCTGGGAGATGAAGAGGGAAGAGAAATCAATGGGATGGGCTCAAGTGCAAATATATCAATATCATCCTCATCATTCATGAATGCATTAGATAGATCAGGAAAGTAATCTTCCATAGAGCATTGTCGATTGTGAGTAGTCTTAGAAGAGTCAGATAAGTTTGGAGGAATATTATGTGAGCCTAACCAAGATGGTCTATTCCAAGAGTCAGGTCCCCTTTCAGGTGGTAAGAGTGCACGAATAGGAACCATTTCAATTCTAGATCTACCAATATTCCATGAAGCTATAACAGAATGGGGTCTTACATACCCATGATTTGCTAGAGTAGTAGGAGTATAGCTTGGAGTAGATGGCCTAGGAGCCATAGGAATGATCTCCACAGGAGGGTGGAAAGGATCATCATCAATAGCTTGATCTGGAGGATCATAACTTTCTCCTCTTTCTGAGTTGTTAATACTAGCATATAAGTGCATAGCATCAACTGGTATTTCTGTAGTAGCATCTGATATGGAGTCCCATTCAGCTAGAGACATAGTCGGAGGCAGACTTTCTTCATTGCTGTCATCTAACATAGGAAGTGTTTCTTCAACAGTAGGATCTTGTTCAGTAGTAGAAGTAGCAGAGTAATCTGAAATAGGCATACCTTGGGGCATACCCAAGAGAAGAGAAGCATCCAATAGTTTCTCCCAATCAGTATGTGTGCCATTGGACTTGGCAATAGTAGGAGTCTGTTCAACAGTAGAAGTGGTAGAACAATCTAGAATAGGCATACCTTGAGGCATACCCAAGATAAGGGAAGCATCCAACAGTTTCTCCCAATCAGTATGTGTATCATTGGAATCAGTAGTAGTAGGATTTTGTTCAACAGTAGAAGTGGTAGAACAATCTAGAATAGGCATACCTTGAGGCATACCCAAGAGAAGAGAAGCATCCAATAGTTGCTCCCAATCAGTATGTGTGCCATTAGAGGCAGTGACATATTCAGTAGTAGCTACAGTAGTAGAAATATGTTCAGTAGAGTGTATAAAATCCTCCTGGTGAAGACCAAGATCATGTTCCTGAAGCACTTGAGAAGGTAGATAAGACTCTTTCTGGTAGTTTGAATCAAAATTTTGAACATTCAAAGATCTTTCATATGTCACAGGCTGAATCTGTGTTTCTTCATCATCTAAATCTGCATGAGAGTGCAAGCTGTAGCTAGGTTGGTCAAGCTCATCGCTCTGATAGCCAATACCAAATCTATCTTCAGAAGCTTCCTCATAGGAATGTGGAGATGGAGGGAGAGTTTTCAATGACAAGACAGACTCAATCTGATATTCCCCCATGCCAATATCTTTAATCTTCAAGGTCTTTTCTATTTCTTTGAGCTTAGCATCATAGAACTCAATGGACTGTCTATTGGCAGGAACAAAGCTGTCTGTTGTTTGGGTAAGCATCTTAGCAGAGCAAGTATTTTGGCTAGCACTATTGTCAACGAGGACGTGAGTGATACTCTTGGGGCCTGTCATAACTTCAGTGTGCAGGGGAGCATCATGCGGGTGGCTCAGCAAGTGATCGTCTTCCTTAGAGAATGATAAATAATGAGGCGAGGTCAAATGACCCACCATAGATTGAAACTGGTCGAGATCAAGATCTTTGGGGACATTTTCCTTAGTGAGGGCTTTATCCATAGATAGTTTTGGTTTGGATGTCGAAGGTTCAGGACCTTTGAGCATGATCTTTGCATGAGATTGAGTGATAGTGTTCGCACAAGCTAGAGACTGTGTGGAGTTATACGAGGGAGACGCAGGGCCTCGCAAGACAAAGGGAGTTTTGGGTTTAGGATTATCCTTGCTCCCTGGAGCAATGATCATGTCACAGTGAGAGAGCCAAGGTTTGTTTCTAGCAAATCTGGAAGGTGGTTGAGCTTCTGTTGTAGCCTTCTCAGTGGCTTTGATTGTTTGCATGCTAGAGCTAAGATTAAAGACAGACTTTGAGGGTTTTGGCATGTTAGAGCTGAGATTGAAAACCAACTTTGAAGGTTTTGGCATGTTAGAGCTGAGATTGAAAACCAATTTTGAAGGTTTTGGATCTCCCATCTTGTTGGTAGTATTATGAGAGATCGTGAAAGAGTTGATAGGTTCAAAAGGATCAATAGGTTTAATTTTAGAAAGTGACCCTTCAGAGTCTTGCTGGTCTTGAAACAATGGGTTATAATACTCTTGAAATAGTAAGTCAGACTGTATCTGAAACAATGAATTGTAATACTCTTGGAATGACGAAGAATGTGAGGATTCCTCACGAAGTTCAGATTTTGCAACAGATTTAGGATGACCTATGTCTCGATTACAAGGTTTACTTTGATCTTGATCAGCGTTCTGAACGGGATAAGTCTTGCCACTTCGAGTCGTGACAGTCATAGACGAAGATGTAATGAGCAAAGATTCGGGATAAAGCTAGACTCTGTCTCAAAGATAACGAAAGGAGATAAATGGCTAGAACAGCCAAGATGCAAGATGAACCTGGTATGAATTGTCAAAAAGAGATGGCTAGAACAGCCGAGATAAGACAATCGCAACACAAGGTACAAGAGCACAATGAGATAAGGTAGACTAATGAGAGACAATACGAGTCAAAGCAAAGATCGATCGATTCCTAACTCAAGACAACTAGTTTCTGACGGTGAACGACAGGAAAATAGAAAAACAAATCATGGACAAAAGGCAGATCAGATTTATGTCATTGATCAAGCACATAAGACAGCAATCAAGGATTTCAAGCAAACAGTCTTCAAGCAATGGGCAAGGGACAAAGCAACCTTGCGCATGAACAAGAATAGTGACTTAGTATTTCTACTCCCTAAGGAATCTACTTGTGTATGTTCTTGAGAATGTTTTAGCAGACACTTAAAACACAACAACATCCTAGCAAGTTGTCTACAAGGATATACATGGCTTTTCTAAAAGGAGTCCTCGATATACACAAGGTACGTGAGGCCCAAATCCGTAGATGAGAAGAATTAGAAATCACACAGCCGGGGGGAGACGGTAACTCAAATCTCCTCCTTCACTTCTCAAAGGTATAAAGTTCTTTGAGGCTTAGCCAAAAGTGAAATCTAACTCATTCCCAAGAGAGGTGTCTTTGGATTCACCTCCCGATATTTATACTCCGCCGGAACACGGGAGTTAAGGTCGTCCCTTGAGGTGATGAAATCCCCAAGCAGGCCTTCTAAAAAAATGAAAAGTAAGTAATTCTCTATCAAAAAGTATTGAAAAGCACTAAAGGTGGTGCATTTAACCCTTCAAGTAAATGTGAGGTGAGTCCAAAAAGTGGTGCATTTAACTCCTCACACAAACTCAAAGTGAGTCCACACCTTAGAAAACAAGTGAGTTCCAAAAAGCACAAAAGGGTTGCCAAGTGGAACAATTAACGCTTCTTTCCTATAGACCCCTCCCCTTTAATGTGGTGCTGGGATTGCAACCACAGGGCGGAAATGAGGGGTCGGCGGATTAGCGAGTCCAATAACCCAAGATAGCAATCTAGATCAATCACAAGTAATCTAAAGTTGCTTATCAATACTACTCACAAATGAAAAAAGGTTGAACCAATGGAATATTTAACTTTCCAAGCAAACATAGAGTGAGTCCACAAAGTGGTGCATTTAACTCCCTATGTAAACAAGGAATGAATCCATGCCCTTAATCACTCAATGAGATATTTGATATTGGAACCAAGAATTACTTAAGGTTTAAACACAAGCATTCACTTACACAAACTTGAATGAAAGAAAATCTATGTTCATTCATTTCCCATTAAGAGCATCAATTGAAATGTGTTCTATGAAAGCATGTAAACACTCAAGCCAAACACATGAGATGTTCAATTTTAATCCCAAAGTCCAAATGTTGTAGAGATGAAACAAAGTACCTCAAGTCCAATGCTTTATTTTAAACATTTTCCATGAAAGCAAGAGCACCTTCAAAACAGCTTGTTAGACCCACAAGATTAGCAAAATCAAAAATCAGATAATCTGCAAGAAAAATAGCTCATCAAATGGTAAAATCTGATAATGAAATCAACATGGTTGGAATAGGCTCGGAAAGACCTTTCCAACAATATATCATACTTAAACTTTTGAGACCATTTGTGAAAATTTCAAAAAAAAATGGGTCCCTGTTTTCCAGAGTGGCACGGATTTGAAAACGCTAAAAATTTTAAAAATTTTTAAAAATTGAAAACAGCAAACAAAACTAACAAATCTGAAATCCTGACCTCTATCTGTCACAGAATTTCGCGCGAGACAGTACCAAACCGCGCGCGAGAAAGCACAAGCTCGCACGAGAATGTATGAAGGCTCGCGCGAGAATGTATGAAAGCTCGCGCGAGAAAGTACTCCAATCCGCGCGAGAAAGTGCAGGTCTGAGGCGAGATAGTTACAATCTCGCGCGAGAGAGTACCACAGGGGTGAAACTTCGCGCGGGACGCTCTGGATTCTCGCGCGAGGATCTGTACACAAACAGTACGGACACACAACAGAGCAAAATTTCTTGTCAGAAAAAAATGATAATGAGGCCAGAAATTGATCTTTCTGCCCCACGGTGGGCGCCAAAATGTATGTGACTGAATGTGACCTCTAAATCAGGCACAACACAACATGGTCATTATTCACTTGATAGAATTCGGGAGAGAGTATGAAGAACTCAATCCAAATTCCATGGTGAGGCGACCTGTTGCCTCCTATGTGAATGGGGTGTTTGAATACTCTCAGAACGAGAGCCAACAGGCGGGAGACCAATTCAACAATGGAGGATTTGAAAGCAAATATGAGAAAAATGAAACTAAGCTAAGAATGAAGTGCAATTTAATCTAAGAATAAGGATGCAATTAATCTAAGAGCTTGAAAATAAAGATGAGATGCAACTTAATCTAAGAACTTGAAAGAAATATGATATTAAACTAAGAACAAATAAGCAAATTTAATCTAAAATGTGATGCAAAGATTATACTAATAATGAGATATTAATCTAATAAATGCAATAAAAAGCTTTGAAAACAATGAGATATGAGACTAAAAAAATGCTATAATAAGGATGCTCTCAAAAATTGCTCTCTTGAATGAGAAAAAGAGGTTCATTAAATAGACCAAGCCAGAAGAGGAATGAAGAGTTTCTTGATTCGAAACGGTGGACTCTTCATTCCTAATTGAGACAAAAAGACAATGAATTACTTAATTAAAAGAATGGAATTTGCCACATGTGGGGAGGTGACCTTTCGAGTAATTTGAATTATTAAATTCAAATAAAGAGGTGTCCATTCAATTAACTAAATATTTATTAATTCCTTTCAAGGGTATTTAGCTAAAGGGGTAGATTTTTAATTTAATTAGAAAGCACTTAGGACTTTATAATTAAATTAATTTATCATAGGGGTAATTTAGCCAATTAAGTCAAAGAGACTTAGGAATTAATTTTAGTGTTTGATTATTGCAATTTATGGTTTTTGCAACTGACATCAAGTCAAGTAAAGTCAAGCAAGAGAGAGAAAATTGCCTAGTGAACTAGGACTTTGATGATGTAAAATCGAGATAATGCACCAAAATTGATGAAATTAAATAGGTGCCAATTTTGGGGTATTATAGAGTGCACCTGACCCTTCAATATCCATCTTTTCTTAACAAAAGATCTAACCATTTCAATATTGGGTCGAGGGCCCAGGAACTTACCAACCAGAGTGAGCTCGATAGTAGAAACAGAGTGATCCACTAGAGTGTCAGGAACAAAAATAACAACTTCTCCAGCCTGGAGACCAGCCCTAACAGACACTGCTGGAGTAGAAGGCTTTCCCGTCGGTTTAGCTCCTAGAATTTTTGACCACCTTTTGGTAGTGGAAGGGTTGACCTTGAAACTATTAGTGCTTGTCACTTCGCGGGTCCCCACTAGTGGGTCCTTGGAAAGCTCTAGTTTTTCCTTCTTCTCCGCTAGAGAAGGGCTGGGCCCATTCCCTAAGACATTCTCACTGGCAAGCAGAGGGCTTTGAATTGATGACCTAGGAGAAGGTCGTGACAACACTTTCTTCGAGGAGCTAGCCGTGACAACTTGTCAAGGAGAAAGGTTCTCCTTAACGCACAAAGCAAGATTTGACAACTGCAATCGCAGACCCAAAACGTGCACTGGAAAAGCTGCCAAAGGATTAATTATGTCCACCGTAACTTTCTCCAGACCCGCGCAAAAACCATAATCCTCAACCAGACTGCCATCCATGGCTGGGGAACCCTTGAAATTTGAAAATTCTCTCCCGCTCGAATCCTCTCCCATTCTGCGTGAACTAAAAAAGACTTCCTTTTTTCCGAGATTTCTTGTTTGTTATTATGTAGGAGGCATTCACCTAACAACGACAAATTTCATGTGGATATATCTTTGTTTTCTACTTGTCAATGTTTCACATAGTCGAGATATACCTTTATGTGCATGGATAGATGGAGCTTGCTTATTATTGATATTTATTTTTAAAATTTTCTGAAGAGACCACAAAAATTTAATAGAGGCATAGAGCCCACAAATTTGATCATTGGTGGCACCATTAACAATGTCCCAATTAAATCATTACATTGCAAGATGAACCTATTTTTTAAGATTTAAATAATTATTTTATTTTATTGAATTTTTGATTGGCAAACTTTAGCCATGAGCAAAGTAATCCAATGGGACATGGAGGTTGAGAGCACACTAGCCCATTGATAGTGTAGAGATTTGAGCATTAGTGACACCATTAACAATACCTGAACTTAATTATTAGATTTTGAGAAGAACCTCAAATTTTAAAATTTTTAATTTTTGGTAAAAAGCTCAGGCTTGTAAACTTTTATAGAAAGGAGTAAATTATCAACCATTGCAAAAAAAAAGACCCATGAAGCCAAAAGATTGCTCACATCCCTAGAAGATAAAAACTAATAACAGTTATATAACCTGTCTCCAAGAAAGATTTAGCCTTTTAAATTCCAGCTACACATCTAATCTATGAACACCAAAAAGCTTCTCATAGGAAGTAAGATCATATATGAATATATGTTACATAACACAAATCTACTGCCCTTTACATTACCAAATAGATCAATTACTGAAAAACGACATCAAGACCCTGTTTGTTCCAAAAGCCATTACATGTAGATTCAAAACCCTCGAATTCTCCGGAACTTCTTCGATCAGTCACTGAATTATCTTTTAATTGCTTTCTGTTCTGAAGGACCAACATCTTCATTTCTAGCCCGAAGCAGAGAGCGTGGAGTCGTTGACATGGTTTTATGACGGAGAAGTTTGTTGACTGCCTCAAAAACTCTTGAAATGTTTGCCATTTGAGTAGAAGGCAAAAAAATCAGAAAGAGAAGCAAGCTTCCTCTTGAAGTACCTGCAGTTTTGGCTTACCAATCGAATCTTCATCAAGTCAAATACTTTGACAAATTCTTACTTTTTCAATAATTCAAAGGAAATAAATTGCCAATCCAAGCCTTGCTTTTGAATAGATCATACATAGAGATGATAGAGACAAGACTGTGAACTGTTACGAAATCTTCCCGAATAAAGTTGTTCGCTAGTTGTAAGATATACCAATAATTTGACACCAAGTTAAAAACAAATTGAAAGGAATACTTATGGAACCGACGATTAATTCAAGTTTCTTGGAGCTTTGGGAATACGTACCTCTTCCCCTACAACAACCCTAATAGACCTCTCCACCAACCAATAATCCCATCTAAAAACTATTCTCATATGCCTATTGAGGAAAGTTTATACACATGGATACAAATACTATCATTCAATGACCTATACTCCATACTGCAACCTACTAAAACAGCAACAAGTTTAACCACTTAGTATTATGAAAATAGATGCCAATTAATGCCTTAAATGGAGGATGAACAGGAATAAACAGAAGTCCTTACTATATGACGCAGGTGACATGCCGTGGCCGAGCAAGATTGTTCATTATTTAACACGCCTTATTCGAAATGGCGTATCAATTTGATTCTCCAACATTTAAGATATCCCACCATCCTTGGGATGTCAGCCCACACTTAATTGAAACGACGTTAAATCACCCATAATTTGTTAACAGATGGGTGATGATACCACTTCTTGTGTGTGAAGAGCTCACTTGACTAAGATGTACAGATTGCAATCATACTCATTATATTTATTTTAAGTATAATGCCAAAAAGTAAGTCACCCTTTGATTTTATGATGCTTGTTTTCAGATTCGGCATTTGGTAAAATATTTTTAAAACCTCTACGTATGGACGAACAATTGTTACAACGTAAAACCTGTGTAAATCAGAGATAAGAGTCTGCTTGTCGTGCCAAATGAGGGGATGGAAAGAGTAAAACAACCATGGCGACTAGGAAATCTTTTTGGGATGTCACAGAAAGATTCAAGCTAGCCAAATGAATAAGCACTGATGAAAATAAAGAACGAAGGATTTATAGACCTACAACTTCCTTACTTATATCAAAATTCATAGTTTTATTTTTTTTTAGAATTTTGCAGCATAGATCTAGTTCTAAGAAAAGGAGAAAACGATACTTGTACAAATAAAAAACAGAGCTGCACAAAATAAAAATACGATTGATTACATTGTGCTAAACTGATTACAAAACTTAGATTTATAATAAAATAAATATCTGTAGTGACTGAAATTATAGAGGAAAATATGAAGAGTCAAGTGGCAGTCCTCCTTAGTTTGCTTATACAAAAGCAGAGCATGCAACTTATACTTTGGAGTAACTCATGGCAAAAACCATCGAAAGGAGTAGAATTGCATGTACTCATTGCTAATACAAGCGGTTGCATGCGTTAACACCCTGCCTTAGTGCTAACACCCCCGCTGAAGTCTAACTAAGGAGAATATAAACTAATGCAAAGAAAGAAGAAAGAGGGAAAACCCGAGTGGGAATAAAACCTCCCCTCAAAATTTACAGTAATAGAAATGGAAAAGAAAACCTCTTGTGACAAGAAAATTGTGGACATTTGTCGAATGATAACTGCCATAGTGCATAATGAAGTTGAACTCCTCTGAAACCAAGATGAAGACCAAGATCAATTTGCACGGGTGCCCCTAACGACAGTACTTGAATATAGGAAAAAATACTGTCAATCGAAGATACAAAAGACAATAATTTGTATAGGTGCCCCAAACAATGAATAGATGGCAAATAGAGGCAAAGCATCTATCAGTCAAGGATGCATATGACACATAATTTTGTACGAGTGACCTTAACGACACTCGTCAACCATGCAATAACTAATTGCTAGTTGAAAAAAGAGATGGCAAATATAGTTATTTGCTATGTGTCCTAGAGCGAATTAAGCTTAAAAAATAATAAATATGGGGTGTGGTACCTGAGCGGCCCCCCTTATATTGTGTGAACTAAATAAGACAAACCCCCATACATACACAAAACAAATACTACTTTTGTTAAGAAACAAACTTCTTTAAGTTTGTTATAAATGGATCAAACCCCCTATATATATAGTAAAACAAACAAACCAACCAATTACTAATTTATGCTGAGGGCCTTATTTTAGGCTTTGTAATTTGTTAAACACCATAAATTCAATATATGGTTTGATACGAACCATATATTATCATCATATGTTTCAGGTTAGTTTTATTTGTGAGGCTTATATTTATAAAAGGCAAGAAGTTTTTTAATTATTAAACATGGTAATTTTTTGGGTTTTGGACCAAATATAGTATTTTTTTTTGTTTTGAACCAAATATGGTAAAAATGGTGTATAAAAGGGGTATATTTTACTTAGGAAAAATAATTAGTTTGGGAGGAATTGTTTGTAGTTTTGGAGGAGGAATTATTGTGAGATTAAAGAGTGAATTTTTTAGAGAAGAAAATTTGCAAGGTGTTATTATACACCAAACTTGTAAAAGTTAGAGATTGTGAGAGTTTTGGCAAGTTTTGGAAGCTTGAAGATATTGTAACAAAACGCTTTCTTGGAAACTTCAATAAAGTGGCCCCCAAATTGAGAAGCAGACCCCGAGATGTAGTCCTAACCAGACGAACTCTGTTATCAATCTGTGTCTGATCTTTCTATCTTTCATCTTATTCTTCTTTTTTTTCCTATCATAAATTCTCCTTAATTTCTTTTCAAGCATTTTCAATTCAGTAGTTTATATTCTAATTACAACATTATAGTAATTAGATAGTTCTCTTAAGTTTTGTAAGCAATTTTATGAACTTAAATTTTATTTTGAACGGTTAAAAGCATAACCAGACAATTATTGCCTAGATAAGGATTTGAAGATTAGAAACAAAGCCGCAATAAAACTTATTGGAGAAGCACAAATTGTACATGATGAAACTGTGGAGATATGGAAGAAAAAGTTGCGATCACAAAAGGAAGCAAATCAAGAGAAAAAGGATAAAGAAGCTACTATTTAAAAGAAAAATGTTGATGAGCCAAATATATAACAAGTTGACATATTTATTGTTGAAGAGATAATAGGTGATGTCATTTTTGATATCCCTAAGTAAGTTCATGGCATTAACGTACAAGATGCTGGTCAAACTAGTGGAGATGAAGTTCTAATAGAAGACACTCCTACGGATGAGATTACATCAAAGGTACATGTACAGTCTAAAGAACCGGTGACGTGACATAAAGTAGAACATCTTAAGGAGGTAGAGGATATTGTTTCAATGCAAAGGATGTTGAATTTAGGAGAATCAAGTGAAAGGAAGAAACTTAAGCTAGCGAATGAAGAAGAGGAGGAAGAATGAGATGAAGATATTAAAACTCCTTTTGATGTCACTAAATTGTGCTCTAAGCAGTTACTTAAGTTATTTGAAAAGATAATGTTGAAGGCACAAAGGGACAAGGCTAAGGAGAAGAAGAAAAAGGCTAGAGTATTGAAGGAAGCTAGAGCTATTCTAGCAAATCTAATTTCTGATGTAGAATATGAGAGAAATGAAACAATGATTGATAAGACTGACGCATTGATTAAGGCTATTGTTGATCAATCTTATGATAGTGAGATTGGACTAATGAAGTTGGCAGAGTCTCATTATGAGTAGAAAATGATAGTAAAATTGGTGGAGAAAATTTTAAAAGACAAGAAGACACTTTTTGAATTAGTGGATGAAACTAAGGTCACACTAAAGGAAGTCGGTTAGTTACTAACTAGATTGTCCAAACTTTTAGATTTCATCAAGGATTTGGATGCGAGCAGAGATGAAGTACAAAATGAGCTTGACAATTTAATTAATCGGTTAAAGCCCCATCACAAGATCTGTAACAGAATACAATGCCTAAATGAAAATGATCAAACTCAAGGCGAAGAAGCTTTAGGCAAAACACGACAAGAGGGTCATGGCACTAATTGGGTTACAATCATACTTAGCCCCTACAGTAGAGATGATGCATAATAATATGAAGAACACAACAGCTCTAATTGGTTTACTAGACATGCATACTTTGGATGCCACAAAGGAGTTGACAATTGATTTACATGGGTACATCATTGCGATGAATCATTTGAAGAAGTCATGGGAGATGTCAATGGAGACAACAAAGGAAAACTTCAAAGATGTATTTGAGAGGATGTGAACCTTGTTCATTGTTGACAGAAGGGGGAGAGTAAGGGTAGGTGAAAATGTGTATTTGTAGATATATGTATATGAGTTTAAGATGTATAGTATTAGGGGGAGTCTATGTTTGTTTGATCTGATCAGTGTTAAGATGAATTTGGGGAGATATACATATTTTTCCAATGTTTGTCATCAATGCCAAAGGGGGAGATTGTAGGCATTGTGATGTATTTTGGTGAGCGGTCACAAGTAGTAGTGAGTTTTTTTGTCATTGATGAAAACATAGTTATATTTAATGATTAGAGCAATTGGTAAGGTCATTGTTCAATTGGTAAAGATGGAATTAGCAAAGTTTAGTGAGTGGTGTAGAGGAAGCACAATTATAGATGGAGATTTTGGTAGCTATGATGTTTGAGAAGGAATTAAGTAGGGTGGTCTTAGACACAACATGGATATACTCATAACATTTTATAGTTGCGACGTTAACTCATTTGGACAATCGATGTGTAAGCATTTCGTTACCAGAAGAGGTTACATGCTTATGTGTCCAAGTTCTTGAGCTACTGATGGTAGATCTTAGATCAGTGAGGTCTATGGATATTGTGGTGAATATAGTTGTTATGTTGAGATGTCTTAGATTATAAGGATTTGATGAGAAGTCATTTATATGTTCGATGCAATCAATGAGGTAGATTTATGATGATGCATTTGAAATGTCAAAATGTGTTTGACTACCTTTGAGATATATTTTGCAGATCTTATTTTGGGCCGACGCGGTAATGATAAAACGTGTTTAACATTAGTATTTTCATTTTTGTGCGTGGTACTTGAGTGGGAAAGTATTTAAATTTCATTTTTGGTGTCCGTTCAAGTTGTATATAATTGGTACTACTCATTTTGTAAATAGAGATGAAGTTATTGTTGTTGGTTGATTATATGAAGTGAAATTCATGATTTGAAAGGTTGCGATCAAGGTTTAAAGCAGTGACAGATCAGAGAGCAATTACAGAGAGCAGAGAATTGATTAGTTGTGACAGCCAAGAAGTGCTTCTATTGTAAATCCCTTAATCGTGTGGACTCATAGAAAGGGTCCTAAATCGTCTAGCGAGGTAGATCTTAACAGAGCTTGTTGTACTCCTAACAGTGTACTAGTCACTCCTAACATGGCGAACCCTCCGAAATGGTATTTGCAGCTCTTAGTAGGGAAAACCTTTTTATTGCAATGAAGGTTTTGTTGGTGTCATCCACAATGTGATTTTCTTTCTCTAATTGAGGGTTTCCATGAGTAAAATCAGTGTGTTATGTGTGATGCATGTGTGGATGTTTGATATTATTTACTTTTATTTCATTTCGTGAGTTATATGTTTTGTTATTTCGAAGTTGTTGTCAAAGTTAATCAGACTAATGGTTGAATTAGTGGGTTACCTATTTGTACTGATTCACCACCCCCCCACTCTCAGTACCATCAAATACTAACACAAATTAAAATTAATCAGAAGAGGGGAGCCGATGCCTTTCCTCCAAGATAATGAAGATAATTACATGGAATTCTAGGGTCTTAAATGACCTAACAAAAAAAGCTTCATTGGATATCAAGTGTATTTAATGAATTTATATGTGATAAAACTACAAGAAACTAAATTGAATAAGGAATCTCTATATCATTATTTTCATCTTGGACAGTGTGGATGTTTTGTTGTTTTCCTTTTTCTTGTGCATTAGGGTTGGATTTCTTTTAGAAAGATTTCTTTGTTGATCTATCTTTGGTATCTTCTTCCTCAAATTTGATGATTGCAATAGTGAAAATTAGAACATGGGGTGAACCCACAATATTGGGTTAGACTTTTTTGTTGGAACGAACATTGAACTTTACATTTTGAAAAAAAATTCAAATTCAAGTGCATATTGTCGTTAAACCATTCAAAATATGAAGATGAAGTAAATTAGAGTCTTTTAAGATTTTCTATATAGATTCTAAATATATTTTTTATTTTTATTTTTGAATTGATTTGAATGGTTTTTTCTTTCTCCCACGAAAAAAGGTATGTTGTTGAAAACATCATTTTCAAAGAGTTACATTATTTTCATAGAGCATAACTTTTTTTCTAAACTATATATCAATGTTCTTTCAAATTTAGTTTTGTAACATCCATACAGAGGGCATGCAATTGGTTTGAAGACATTATCACAATTATTTAATATTTTATTAACGTTTGAAGTGTACTAAACCGTAATTTTGACATACCTTAACTACATAGCTTATAACTTTTCGTGTATTTGTCCATTTTTTTAAAATTTTTTTTTGATAGAAAGATAACTTCAATACCTAGGGAATAGATATTTTTAAAGATTTTTTGTCTCTGATTTCCTATTTTTCCATAAGTGTCAAACATAGAGGTAGACATACGGTGAAATATCTATGTTTAGTAAAACTAAAAATACAAAGTCATAATAAACTTAATATATATTAACATTATAATCATTGGAAATATTTTTCTCAGTAGTACTTTACTACGTATATAGGTTTGTCAAATCGATTCATTTGATCAGCGAAAAGATAAAGTTGAAGTGATTTTTTGTCAGCTTTTTAATATGTGCGAAGGAGATTCCATTGTAGGTATGAATGACGAGTGTAGATGTTATATCAATGTTTTTTTTATCTAAGAGACTTTGAGCTAACCATTTGTAATGAATTCCTTCAAATGGAACCTCTCAAGGCTTAAATCATTATATTTTATTAAAAATGTGTTATTTCAGCAAAACTCAGCATGTCTAAAAACGTGGGATACACTATTGCGTGACCACCCAGACGAACTAAAAAAGTGTAACCCACTATTGTGGGCTCACCCCATGAAATGTTAAATTCTGGATATTTAAAATATATGGACCTATGAGAGTAAAGGTAAAAAATGGTTTGAGGGATAGGATAGGCTTGTTATCTCCTTTGAAATATAAATCCATTATTATTGGTGCAAACTTTAATGCTATATCAAATGATGATGAATAAATTAGTGGCATTATCCTTAATAAAAAAATTATGATTGCGTTTAATCTCTTTATTCAAAAAAAATTCTCGTGGATTGTGAAACAATAAATGGACCTTTTAGCTGGACAAACATGTGAAAATATTTTTCTCAAATTGCAGAAAGATTAGATTTTTTTTTGGTCTTTCAAAATACGTTAAAATTAGACTTATCTATGCATGCAATTGTCTTACCAAATTCAGGATCTGATCATTTACCAAATCATAATTTCCATTTTGAGGATAGAGGTTCTAAAAATCTCACAATCCAATTCAAGCATTTGTCACCTTTAGAGACCAATCATTTCTTCCTATGATAAAGTATTGGTGGTTGTAAACTCCTTTTAGAGTTGGTTTAGGAATGTTGGGGATTATTAAAAATCTTTCTTTTCTTAAGCGCAAGATAAGAAAATAGAAGATAACTCATTTAACAGATATTATCTTTTAGAAAAAAAGAATCCAAAAAGAAATAGAGGAGCTAAATGAAGTAGTTACAACAAATAAAATGGATGATGAGGCATTTGATAGACATATATCTCTTCAATTTCAGATGTAAGAAGTTTTATCTCATTAAGTGTCCTATCCCTAAGTTTCAAAATCCTAGATACTTTGGTGACTTTCGCCCGATTGCTGTATGCAACACATTATACAAGATTTATGTTAAAGCTTTCAGCCACTATTTTATTTCAAATGTAAAACTATATATGTGAATCAAGTTGGTTTTTCTTCGGGAAGGAAGACATCTGATGAGGCCATTGTGTCCCTTGAAGTTCTATATTTCATTTCTTTCTTGAAAATCTTGACTATGGTACTAAAGTTGGATATGATGAAAGTGTATGCTAAACTTAGTTGGGATTGTTTAACCTCTATATTAATGAAATTTTGATTTAAGCCTAAATGGATTAAATTGATTTATATGTGTATCTCCACAATTAGGTTTTTAGTCCTCCTGAATGGTGCTCTGTATGAGTTCTTATCTATTAATAGTATAAGGTCCAATATTAATGAGAGGGGGGAGTGAATTAGTAATCTACCGTGTCCTAACTTTTAATCAACCATTCAATAAAATTCATCAACATATAACTTGTGCAACAATAAACAATGAGACAAATGAAACCATCCAAACATGCAACACAAGAACACCAAGATTTTTTTTTATCGTAGAAACCCATGATTAGAGGGGAAAACCAATGCCATGATTAGCACCCACTAATAATTTGTACTGTTCTAAAATGCGTGATGTTAAAGGCCTAGCCTGTTAAGAGCTTACAATGATGCCCAGTTAGGAGTAGACCTTGTTACGAGTTAGTCTGTTAAGGGATTTACCTCTAGCCCTATTACAAGATTTACTTTGTTAGGAGTGAACTTGTTAAAGGATTTAAACCCTAATTAAAGAGCCACCTGGTTAAAGGGTTTATCGATCATGACCTGTTAGGATCTACCTCATTAGGGGATTTTCTTGCAGAACCTATTAGGATTCAACAAGTACAATGCTTTGGGTGTAACATTTCTCCGTTGCTTGTTCAGATCCAATGAAGCACAAAAATTTGATTTTTTTAGACAATCTTCTCTCTTCGCTCGATCGTAGCTTCACATGCATTATCTATACTTGTATAATTCACCAATTTACATATAAATACATTACATATTCATTAGGACATTAACTGCCTTACAAAACATATTACATTTGTATTTCATTCATAACAATCATTCCCGATCGATCCTTGCACCGTAAAGCATATTTTTAATCTAGAATATTCGATTACAAATTCAGTTCGGCCACAAGATTCATCCCACATTGATTTAAAAAATGAACAATCAAACTTTATTTGACTTCCCCAACACACTTCCAATAATTAATATATCTGATGTTCTCAGGCATTGAGAAAGTGATCTTCTGTCAACTAAAATGATGTACTTGGAGTACTTCAATCCCGTAGCGATCATAGTATCAATAACATATGCTAGTCAAGATAATCATATCATGGGCACAAAACTTGGATCCACACTAATTTGATAGAACAATCAAATCATTCACTTTGTGTTCTTCTATCTGGATTGTTGCTCTTCAATCGATCATAACTCTCTAGATACTTATTTCTAGCCATTGTGGTCATACATGCAACAACTAGAATAATCACTAAGTCTTCTTCTTCGACCGCACACTCCAATTTGTTCACATTCTCACCGCACATTGGATTCAACAACTTAAACACTTATCAATTCACTGTCAACGAACACCGTACTTAGTTGACATCAACGACAACACCATAGATGATCTTCTTGTCATCAAACCTATACCAATTAAGATTCAATCAATCTATATGCATCAGTTATGCTAACAATTTCCCCCTTTGGCATTGATGGTAACACCACATCGATTGGATGACAATTGCCCCTCCTTAGGCGCTGATGCACGAAACTGCTTGTCTTGATCTTCTTGGTGATCTTCTGCTGTGTCTTCATGTGGTTCTTCTCTTGCAAAGTCTTCTTTTGATCTGCTCTGGTATGCCAGTATCTATGTCTTCTACCCATTTGACAATAATGCCTATATATGTCACCTACTACTACAACATCTTCCTTTGCCTCTGATTACTGCCCCTAAGGAGTAGTCCCCTTAATATCAATCCAACAATGAAAAATATTCAATGAGTCCACTTGATTGATGCTTACAAACATTTTAGTGTCATTTAGGTAGGGGAATAACCCCTAACTTAACTCTTAGATACTCAAAAGTATCTTTAGGTTATGGCTTAACTTGAACATATCTGCTAATTGCTCCTTGGTTGTTACTGTGTATGTGAAAATTGTACCTGTTCAGAAGACACAACACATCAATACAACATTATTGATCAATGATAAGGAAATAAGCAATCAAAGAATATATCATCATTCAGGCGATTTACTGCCTTTTAGAAGACGTGAGTATGGTATTCTCATATTTGACCGAGATCAGTGACAATGCAACGCCTAAACGAAGGATTTGAATGTGAAATCTATTGAAATTAATAAAAGATTAATCTATATTTTTGTGATTATTAATGCAAATTACAATAACTACTGTGGAATTGATCTAAAAACTTGATATCTAGCTATGAATGCAAAAACTAGAAAACAATGATAGCAATTAATCTCCAAAAATGATGCACAATCTCGCAAGAACTCGACTGTATAGCGTTGTTATTCTCAAAATTGCACATATGCTTGTGAAGGACTGAGGCCTGTTTATATAGAAATCCAGGATTGAGAAGTCATGGAAAGCCAAAAATCACTTCTTGATGCACTTGAAATGATTGGTGAGTTATAAGGGAATTAGAAACAATTATCTAGTAAAATCATGCAAATTAGCGTTTTAACTTATAATTGGAAGTTGAGATCACTCCAATATGCTTTTCAACCCGCAATCACATGTTGAGTTTAGAAAGTTAATAAATTGAATTCAATAGTTGATTTTAAGTTTAACTGCTTTTCTCATTTTTGCATAGATAATTGTGAGTTTATTTAATTTTCCTTTTGTTTTATTCTCAATTTAACTGATTGAATCAATTAAATAATTGATTTATGAGTTAATCAATTATTTTAATTAAACTTTATCCAAAATTATATTATTATATTTGATAATTCGATTTTAATCAATTATTTTTAAGTTTTTGATTTATTGTCAAATAAACAATGTTAATTAAGGAATAGTTTAATTAAATCTAATTAAAATAATTAAGAGGCGAAATGAAGTTCAATTAATTAAATATTTATCATATTCAATTAATTATACTTAGGATAAATAAAATAGTATCATTTATCCCTAAATAATATTTAATTAAAAATAATTAATATAAATTAGGAATATTTAGAATATTTAGGGATATTTAAGAATATTCCTCGATGCAGATTTTGAGATAGGATTGATTAGGTTTTTAATGATTTGATGAGCAAAAGTGCCTTAAGCTAGGACTTTAGGGTCGATTTTGATTGATTTGTTGATGTAGGAGGTCAATGGTACTGAAGCCTAGTTTTGGGGTATTACATTTTGCCCCTCTTTGAATTACTGTGCAAAGCGCAGTGGTTCAAAGATAAATTTGTTTGGCGAGATCCGAACTTAGTTATGTGATGGAGAAATTGATCCTGATTTTGATTAACCGATTTTGAGAAGTAAATCGATTGGAATATTTGAAGATGCTGATTGAAATCTTGATTAACCAAAGAATCGAGATGATATCAACAATAACAACTCTGAACCTATGATTAGAAATAAGTGATAAAGCACTTGATTCTGAACCTATGATTACGAGGAATTAAATATCCTGAATCCAGACTTGCTTGTCCAAAGGAATTGAAAAGGCACCAACTATAAACCCTTTAGTTATGAAGAATCAAGGAAATAACACAATTGAACCGATGGTTATGAAGATCTAATATAGTTTACAAGATTAAGAGAATACCAGATTGATATGGATTTCGATGAATTTGATATGCCCCAAGCGATATGGCCCCGAGCGACGGGGACTTTTGATGAGTTATCGAGTAAACTTGGTTGTTGTTTTGATTGTCGAAGAAGATTTGAAAAATAACAGATTTGATGATGGTTAATAATATATAATACCATGCCCCCTTCATGATTAAAATTGAAATTTGGCGAGAAAGCCAGTTTAAATTGATTATGAAGTATGTGATCGATTGTAGAAGTGGTTATACACATTCGGGGTTGTGTTTTGCATCGTTTAGGGGTTATGCTAACCAATTTTGACTAGGTTTGACCATGAGTTTACGATGGTTGACCAAGTTGAAATTTCAAAAGTTTGATGTTAGGTGATCAAATAAGTGAAGTTGTGGATTTATGTGATGTCGTGAAGGTTGATTATGCAAGCAGTCAACTGTCTTGGGTCCAAAATTTTAAATTGCATTTTTGACAAAGTAAACAATCTCATATTTTGATTTTGATCCCGAAAATGGATTCAGGACGTCGAAATCAGCTAGGGGTGCTTTTTTCATGCAAATTGGAGCATTTTGAAAAATTAGGTCAAAACTTATTTAAGGTCAAAAGGGGTCATTTTCAAATATTATTTGAACCTGTTGACTTTTGAAACTTTGTGTAACCCTTTGAGAGAGAAAATGGTGGTCCTTGTCTCTTCTCACCGTTTTGAGTGTTCTTGACAATATGAGGGGCCTCGATAGTATGGGCACTTGGTAAGTGGACCTTTGAGCTCTTCTTTTAATCAATTCAACACGTTTTTAATTAATTTTTAAATGTTTTTACGCTTTTTAATTTTTGCATCATGGGTTGTCATACGACAATCTAAGTTCAAACCAAGTGTCGTCTCTGTTGATGTATAGTGTCGTATGGGAGACACCCATCTCTCGTACGACATTTCATTGGGTCCCTCAGTTATCGTAGGGTCCCTCAGCTGTCGTAATTGATAGATTGTCATATAAAAGAAAATGTCATATGAGTTACTGTATAGTGTCGTACGACACTTGACACCAGTTTTTAAAATTATGAAGTATTGTATGAGTGTTTTTAGTGCATTTAGTGAAAATTTTCAAAAATTTTAATGACTCGGCTGGTTTTTATAGCATTTAATACACCTTGTGACATGTTCAATTTTTGGATTTACGTGCATTTATTATCGATTTGGATTAAGTTACTGATGTTGCATTCATTGTTTGTGTGTTGTAGGCGTGGTATCCCGATCTTCATGTGCGTGTCTCGCACCCAGCCACTCAGAGGTTGTGTTTTGCACTTCTGGGCCCACTCAGGGTTCATCTAGCTGCCTGTGGGTTTGAGTACTTGATCAATTTGCCCGATATTAGGGTGAATCATGGGTTCATCGCTGCATTGATTGAGCGGTTTCACTTGGAGACCCAGACATTCCATCTCCCTACAGGAGAGAGCACTATCACACTCGAGGATATCTATCACATTCTCCACATACCATTCCATGGACCATGCCCGGTTTCCTTGAGTTGAAGGAACACAGGTTTACAGGCATTAAGGATCTTATTCAGAGCGGAACCGAGGCTATGGCGAAGGAGGATGTGGTTGAAGAGGCGGATCTGGGACTGAGACAGACGCCTCAGGACGTTATACACAGACTTCGCCATCAGATCAGGGACTTGAGATCCCAGAGGCTATCACTGGAGGTCAGACTAGCAGAATGGGAGAGGGAGCTGCGAGTCTCAGATGGAGGTGCGATGGTTACAGGTAGAGGTGGTGCACCAAACTGGTAGGGCAGCATATTATAAGTTTGCATATTTCTCAGTTGTACCACTTGGACATCGGGTTATGTCCTATTCTCAGTTTATTTTGGGTTTGGAGGGAGCCAGGGCACCGCGAGCCGATCCACCACCTGATGTACCAGCTGGAGGAGGAGCTAGACCTTATGTAGAGGATCAAGCAGATAGTTGATTTTATAACGTCGATTCCTCATTTTTGATCTTTTGTTGTACTTGATAGCTCATTGGAGCTCATTCATTGTATTGATTTGTATATATGAGACATTTTGGTTGGAATTCATAACACTTGTCATTTCGATTATGATGTTGGTTATCCTGTGATACAAATGTATACAATGTTTAATGTTCACTTTGAATGTATATATGATTATGAAATGTGGATGCAATGAATATGTAAAATGTAAATGAAAATGCATGTCTTTATTATGGGTATGGATGTAAATGTATGTATGCAATGGATATATGAAATAGTTATGAAAATGTAAATGATGTGATATGTAAATGCCGCGATACACATGATATTTTTGCAGGTACATGAAGAATTCAAGTGCTCAGTCGTTGTCAAAAAGGATGTTTAACCGAAATCAACAACTGCTTACTTGTTAGATTGAAGAGACCTTTACGTGACGGTCAGTTCTTGCGATGTGTTAAGTGCAAATTTAAGAACATCAAATGCCATGCTGAATTCAAATTATGAAAGACATGGAATGAGACTAAATGCAAAATACAAATGAAATGCAAACCAAGGACTTAGTCACTGATCATTTGCCGGTCTTTTTCATCACTGAATATTCTAGGTAACATTGGATAGTCGATACAATGCCCATTGGTTAGACAACCATGAACATATGAATATTGACTTTTAGTCAGATATGTCAGATTAGATATAAGCACCAAGGCACGAGCTAGGATGACCAAAATATCATGTCCATTTTGATATAACAATTTGTATAAGAATCAGAGCATAAACGTTGTGATGATTTGAATACACCTTGCATACAAATACACCAAGCAGTTGAGTTCATCCTCGTCCTTATGTGAATTAACCGCAGTGACCCTTTATTGTTCACATCCTTGGGCAATGTTCCATCTCACACTTGGAGTAAGAAATCACTGATAAAAGAAAACAAAGAAAAGATTATGCCCTTGTCCTTGTCTCTCTAAATCCATGAAGGACATCATCGATTAGCTCGAGGTTCATACTATGCAAAAATGTCAATGTGAATCAGTCAGCATATAAGAAAATAAAATCATGTTGCAGAGATTGTTTTGTTGTAGCAGTGTATTTGTTTGTGTTGTTGTCAGGTGCAAAATCCTTTTCTGGTAGGGAGACAAAAAAATTGGCTCGGATAAAGTTTTGAAGGACATTGATTGGATATGACTCGTCTGAGGTATTGAGGACCATAGGATACGACGCTTGTTACCCTTAAGTTGTAAGCATTGATTAGGTTCTAACTCTGGTTTTTTGGTGCACAGACCAATTATGTCATCCACAAACACTTCAGCTAACAATATCTTATCACCTTTAACCTTAAAGTACACATTGCTATCTTCACTTGTTCTTATGAAATCAATCTTAATCAGATAAGAGTGTAATCTTTGCTACCATGCTCTAGCGTCTTGTTTCAGTCCACACAGTTCTGTTTGTAGGTGGGACATCGTGCCCTTGTTCTTTGTCGATGTAAATCCATCTGGTTGGTATAAGAATCCCATTAACAAAATCAAATTTGACATCTATTTGAAAAACTTTAAACTTCTTATAGGCAGTATAAGAAAGTAAAATTATTACCCCTTCAAGTCTTGCGATTGGTGCAAAAGTATCTCCATAGTCTAATCCTTCCTCTTGTGCATAACTCTTACACACATGTTTTGCCTTGTTACGAACCACTTCATCTTCAGTCAATTTGTTCTTGAAAAACCTCTTTGTACCAATCACATTCTTGTCTATTAGTCTAGGAATAAGTGTCCATGTATCATTCTTCTCGTTTTGATCAAGTTCCTCTTCCATGAGTTTTATCCAATTGTCATTCTTCAAGTCTTGTTTCATAGTTTTAGGCTCAAATTTTGAGATCAAACATGTAATTTCTCTCATCTTCCTTCTGTTTTACTTTCGTACATTGTTATCACCAATTATCTGATGAACAAAGTGATGCAACTTCATATACCTTGGAATAACTGGTTCAGGTCTAGGTGTGCATTTTCATCTTGTTCCATCGATTGAACCACTTCTTCCTCATTGTTCTATTCAACAATTTCTTAATCTTGCAGTTGGACATTCATAAATTATTGATCATTTTCTAGTTCTTACTTGTTTCATCATATTTCTCTGGATATTCATCTACCTTCACATTTGAACTTTCAATCATCTTGTTAGTCCTTTTATTGAAAGACTTATAAGCCTTTCTCTTTGTAGAATATCCCAAGAAAATATCTTCATCACTCTTAGGATCAAAATTACCTCTAAAATCATCTCTTGATATTTCATCTACTACCAAAAACTTTGAGATGCTTAACACTAGGTGAATAACCATACCATAGTTCACAAGGTGTTTTACCGGTTTCTTTCTTAACTTGTACCTAGTTTGTTTTGTAGACTGTAATGCTAATGGCTTTTCTCCAATACAAATTAGGTGCATCGTCATGAATCATCATTGTCCTTGCAACATCAAGTATAGTTTTGTTCCTCCTTTTTGCAACACCTTTCTACTGTGGAGTTCTAGGTGTAGACATCTGCATTTTGATTGCACTCTCCTCATAGTATTGAACAATCTCTAATGAAGTAAACTCCTCCTCTTTGAGACCTTAAGCACTTCAAGTTTTTTCCTATTTCTTTCTCAACAAGTGCTCTAAAAGTTTTGAACTTGTACAAAGCTTCAGACTTATCCTTTAAGAAAGTCACCCACATCATTCTTGATTAATCATCAGTAAATAATATAAGATACTTATCATAATGGTAAATTCTTGTCCTTATAGGACCACATAGATCATTATGCACCAAGTCCAATATACTCTTAGATGAAAAATACTTTCTGCTAAAGGTAGAACTAGTTAATTTACCAAACTGACATTCTGTACACATCATGTTGTCTGGATTAGCTAATTGTGGAAATGCCCTAACTGCATTCAACTTACTAACTTTGACAAGACTATCAAAGTTCACATGACCAAACCTTCTATTCCACATCCAACTATCCTCAATTATAGCAACGAAACAACTGTTAACATTATTCTTTAGATAAAATACATTAACTTTAGTCTACCTGTCGATAGCAATCATATCTCTTGGGCTTTCAAGTATTCTGCATACAACTCCTTTGAATTATAGGTGATAACACTTGTCATTCAATTGACCCAAACTCAATAAATTATGTGTCAGACCTTCTACAATGTAAACATCATGAACATTGCTTTTGCCATTCAAAGTAATTGTACCTTTTCATTTTATTGAGTAGGGTGTGTTGTTACCAAACCTAATCACAACTCCATCAAATTCATCTAGCTTTATGAACTTTCTTCTATCACCGGTCATGTGATGTGAGCACCCACTGTTAATAAACCACTCATTGTTGTGTTGCATGTGAGAAACCGATGGCTTTCTCTTTCTAAGGTACTCTCTTTCACTGTAACAAACACTATCTCTTCTTCATCATTATCTTCTGATTCTAAATCAATCACACCTTCATCTATTGCAACATAACATTGTTTCTTTCCTTTTCCCCTGAATTTCTTGATCTTTTCTTTATGCTTAGCATTAGGACACCTAGCAATAATATGCCCAATCTTATTACATAAGAAACACTTCAAAGGTAGCTTTCCTTTGTACTTACTGGTACCTCTAGGTAGTCTCCTTGCAAGTAAAGCTTCATGCTCCCCTTTCTTCTTCTCTTAATCCAAAATAGATCCAAATTATTTGGAATAACTTGACATGTAGGTAGATTCATGACTTATATGTTTTCCCTTCTTCTCTAATGCTAATGGCAAAGATGCCTTGAAAGCTACTTCAACTCTAGGAATTCTATTACCAAAGTTGCTGAACTAAAAAATAATAATCTTACCAATAAAACCATTAGTAGAGACATTATCTATTGTACTCAACTCATATATGACAAAAACCCTAATGGCATAAGTAGGTAGCAACGTCCTCAATATTTTACTTACCACATCTTCTTTTTCAATGGTACCACCGACACTCTTGATAGCTGGTCAATAAATTCTTTTATCCTTTGACCATATTGAACAATGTTTTCTCTTTCAACCATTTTCATGTTATTATATTTTTCCTTGAGACTATCTACCTTGGCTTTTTGCACATGCTTGTCTCCACCATATATTAGTTTAAGATTTTCTTAAACCTCATGAGCATTCTCTAAAACATGTATGCCAATATATTTAGTGTCAGATAGTACTTACTATAGCCTCCAATACTTGGATATTCTCCTACTGCTCCTTCAGTTGATCTATAGTAAGATTCCCAACATGAACATCATATTTGGTCACAACATGAATCCAGAATTGTTACCTCATACCTTTTAGATAGTTCTTCATTCTGTCACTCCATACTATGTTGTTATCTCTTGTGAACTTAGGACCTTCCTTTTTCATCATTGGATCTTTTCCTTAAGTTGTTAAGCTTACCACAAATAGGACCTAGGCTATGATAACAATCATTAATATTATGAGGTCCAAGACTACTGAGAAGGAGGGGGTGAATAAGTAATCTACCAAATCCAAACTTTTCATCAACCACTCATTAACATTCATCAACATATAACTTGTGCAGAAATAAACAATGAGATAAATGAAACCATTCGAATATGTAACACAAGAACACCAAGAACGCGGTTAAAGGATTTACCTCTATTCCTATTAGGAGCTTTACTTTGTTAGGAGTAACCTTGTTAAAGGATTTAAACCTTAATTAAAGAGCCACATGGTTAGAGAATTTATTGATCAAGACCTATTAGGATCTACCCTGTTAAGGGTTTTTCTTGTAGAATCTATTATGATTCAACAAGTAGAATTATATGGTTGTAGAACTTCACTACTTGTTTAGATCCAAATAAGCACAACACTTTTGTTTCTTGCAAACAATCTTCGCTCTTCACTTGATTGCACCTTTGCATCCACAATCTACACTTGCATAATTCACCAATTTACATATAAATACATTACATACATTCATTAGGGCATTAGGCGCCTTATAAAATATATTACATTTGAATTTCTTTCGTTACAATCATTCTTGATCGATTCTTGAACCTTAAAACTTATTATCAATCTAGAATATTCGATTACAAATTCAGGTCAACCACAAGATTCATTACACATCGATTTAAAACAAGAACACTCAAACTGTATTTGACTTCCCCAACACACTTCTAAAAGATGATAGATCTGTTCACCTTGATCAATGAAATAGAAGATCAATACTACAAATATTTTATGCCATGTCACCTTGACACATGGACCATGAAAGCATGCATCGTAACCGATCGCGTATATTCACGTGTTTGATGTTATATTTCATTTCTAGACCCTTTTGATAGAATGTTTGACACATGATTGGTCCATATATTTCATGTTTATAGTACTTGATCTATGATTGATGTTTCTTGCATGTTATATACTCACTTTATACACGTGAATGTGTGATGAACTTGTACATATTTTCAATCTATGTATTTTCAATTTGTACATGTACATGTTTGATTCTACATGAGTTTGTGTGATTTTTATATAAGTAAATTCAATCTATGTGATTTTAATATATAAATGTAAATTCAATACTTTCAATAGATTACATGTATTTAATTTTAATACATGTGTACATGTTAGATTATATATGAATTTTATGTTAAATATATGTACATGTGTTTGATTCAACACATGAATGATGTTTGATTACATGTTTATGAAAGTTATGAATGATGTAAATGACACATGTGAGCTATATAATTGAGACCTATGTTTGATTGAATCTTACTTATATTTATAAGTACATTCGATAATAGGTGCACATACTTTTAATTTAATGGTGTACTTTGTAGATTTTATATTTAAAACATGTGTCCTAATGTAACATGAAAATTCAATGTACACATTCATATTCCAAAGTTAGAGTACTTGTATCCACATGACCTAGAATTAATCAACTTAGAGATTTGATTTAATAAAGTAAATTGCAACATGCATTCAATACACATTCATATTCAAGCAGATAATTAATAGATCATATCCAAGTAAGACATTTTTTAGATATATTATAAATATTTGAAAATTGCTCAACTCACTATGGGCACCGGTAGGAAAGAATGGAGCCAAGAAAATGTCCGGTCTCACCCGTGACAAATTTAGTACAAATCATATTTCATATGTGATTTAGTCCACATCAAGTGGTTCATCTCTCTCGAATAACATTTAATATTCTCTCATGGTCATCAGGATCAAGTCTCCACTCACGAATGTCATGTCCTGTCACTTGATGAAGAGATACGACAGTGGCAATTACAAGATGGCTATATTGATAAACATTATTGTTAGGTTGATAATCAACAAAATGAATCCCATGTTTAAGTATTTTGATTTGCTTCAAATATGTTCCTTGCACAACAACTGAACCTGCATAGACAAGTTCAACAATGTTATATATATAGATGTGAAATTAACCATATAAACAAACGTATAATTTCATCACAAATTGGAACTCACTCAAGTTTAATACCTGTGAAACTTAAATACAATACTAACCCGTGGGAAACATAATTTCATTGCTTGTTTCATTCTTTGTTAGCTTCATCCTCTCCTTATTGCAACGTAATAAATAGTAACTAACACCTTTCATATTTCCAGGCTCTGCTACTACTGCAAAAATATATCCTGCATTAAAAGTGAACTTTTAATTTGAGGTTTGTAAATATAAATTAAATAGAATTTATATATGAATTGAGTTTATGAATCCTTTTTAAATTTATTTATATATATGCACACACACACGTACCAATTTTGATCAAACCTGAAATATGGTCATAATCTGTAGAAATCAATGGAATGTCGTTAAAGGTTTCATCCTCAACTTCATCATTTGTGTTTGTAACATCTAGTGGAACCAAATTCCATTCACTAACATATCCACATTTTTGGTTGATATATTCGTCATAGTTTTCAAAAATGCAGTCATAACAAAATAACGAGTAATCTCTAGTGTACAATAACCACACATTAGTATCCGTACTCATAATTGAATGCATGGATATTGTTTTGTCTACTCTCTTGCATCCATGGATTGATCTTCTATCAACACCTTCAATAGAGAGACATGTGTAAAAAGTTAAAATCATGTATATATATAGATCTATATAATGTACACATATAAGTTATCTTTAATGATCAATAAATTTAAAGCACACATACATATATTATAACTACAACAAGTGATGTTGAAAATTTATACTTGATGTCTCCCAGAATACTCGGAATGGTATGACTCGATTTGATCGTGATGATGTGTTATCATGATTTCGCATCACAAAATGCATCTTGCACCACTCAACTAAATCATGAGCATTATTTATACAATATCCCTGATCGTCCAGTTGATACTTTCTTAAAGCACATTTGATACAAGCTCCTGCACCATCATGCTCTCCCTTTCCATGTCCATTCTCAAAGAAACTCCCAATATGTGGTATCTTTTGGTATCGATGATATCTACATAGTGCATAAAATGGTCTTGTTGATTTAAATTGTGTTGCACATCCATCCGACTAAACGAAATGGTTTTCAATTTTGATGCCTTTGTTTTTCAAATATTCGAAAAATGTCTTAAAGAAATGCTCGACAAAATGTATGTCATGCCCTTTATCATCACTAATGTAAAAGTGATATTCTTTCTTTATGATGCATACTTGATATGTACTTTCAACACCATCCAAACCTAAGTGTGCATGTCGATAAGACACATGTACCATTGTAGTGATCTTCTCTGTATAGTAGTATTTTGCTTAAAGTTGTTTTTGAGAAACAAAAGAGTAATTCTCTTCAAAATCAATAGCCAATCAAATTGTTCCAACTGGAAATTTTTCTTTTAGTATTTGGAACTCTTTTGTTTGTCATTTAGCAAAAAAAAATTGACGTATGTATGGTTGAATCAATTTACGAAAATTCTCCATAAATGTTGCAACAGGTATCTCGTCTTGTACATATTCCAACCTTGTTGATTCTTTCTTGACTTTTGTTTCAGACTTTATGTACTTGTATCTCTTACATTTTACCAACCTTGTCATTTTAGTATCTTCAAGTCTGAAAGGAAATTTAGCCAAATCTCCGCATGTTTGGCAAGTTCCTTTGATGCAATCTATTTCAGGTATTTCAAGATCAATTGATTTGTTACATAAGATTGATGCTATGAATTAGCTTGGACGTTTAGGAAAATAATTTTGAGAACCACCACTTTCTTCTATCATCTTTCTAAACCCTTGATAGTAGAGATCGAATTCAATATGATATCGACAACAACAAGTTTCAAAAGATTTATTTATCTTTACAAAAAATGGCTTTTATCTTTCAAACATTGTTTGTCCAATCCTAATGTTACTATTTGAGTTACAAAATGAGAGATACAATTCATGTTTTGTGGTGTCTAACGAATGTTTTGTGTGCTGGAAATATTCCTTAGGCTCAGACCTCTTCTTGATAACGTCTCTTGTATTTGTTGAAGGACGAGTATGATCAGTCCAAAATGTCATAACTAAGTTCTTAACTATTTCATTAATCCTATCAGACCGAGGAGCTCTACATATTAGTACCCAATTACCTTCCAATGTAGTATCATCCAAATTGATTCTTCTTTTCAAATAATGTGTCATCGTCTTCCTATTGTACCCGATATGAGATGAAAGTGAAAAAATTTGTGTTCTTTTTGACATGTTTTTATTTAAAATAGATGTCAGTATCACTCTTCTTGAAATGGACCTATGTGTAGATCTAGTTGTTTTTCCAATGGAATGCAAACCTTCCTTAGCACTGTCAACAATATTTTTTTGTATGTTACACGATTTTAAGTTTTTCAAACTTGCATCTACACCCAACAATTTTAGTGGCTCTTTTAACTCATCTTTAAGAAGTGTAATTGATAATAGTTTAGTTTTTTCAAGTGTACCAAGATTATCAAATGGTTTCATTATTTTCTTAGACTTTTTATTCAATGCCCTCTTCGTAATATTTATGGGTTGTTTAGCATAATCTCTCAATTTTTCCACATCCATTTCAATTAAATGATCTATGCTTTTACAATTAATTTTTCTCTTCAACTTTTGGAGTAGACTATCATTCTCATGTGTTGCTTGCACTTCTGCTGCAAACAAAATATAAAAAAAATCTTAATATCTCATCTTAAGGGGACCTTCACGAAATAAATATTTACAAGCTTGAATGTCAAAGGTAATAATTTGTAAACTAATGAGAGAAACACATACTTTTTTGACCTTGGGTTGACCCTTCTCTAAAGTCCATTACTTCAACTTGGTATGCCCCTTGTCCAACATTTTCATTATCAAAGGCTACACATACACAACAAAAATAATAACTTCTTAAGGGGAAAGACCCAAAATGCAGATCCACAACTAAGATACTAAATCGAGAGAGAGAGAGAGAGAGAGAGAGAGAGAGAGAGAGAGAGAGAGATGTGTGTACTTGTTGGATAATATGAGAGTTGTGCTTTTTGAGCTTGCGATGACCCTTCTCCATCTTCTGAAGGTTGTGATTGTGGAGCTTGTGATGGCCCTTCTCCAACTTCTGAAGTTTGGGCTTGTTGAGCTTGTGATGACCCTTCTCCAACTTCAAAAGGTTGTGCTTCTTGAGCATTTCCTACATACGAAGTAAAAATTATTAAACAATTTTTTTTTGAATGAAGTTAGGTCTAATTAAGTCATTTTAGGTACATAATTAGGTCCTAATAGGTCCTAATAGGTTCTAATAGATCCTAATTAGGCATCAAAGTGTAACTAATCAGTTCTAATTGGTTCTAATAGATCCTAATAGGTTCTAATAGGTTCTAATAAGTCCTAATAAGTTGTAATAGGTCTAACTAGGTCTAATTAGGTATCAAAGTGTAACTAATAGGTCCTAATTAGGTCCTAATTGGTCCTAATTGGTATAATTGGGTCTTAATAGGTACTATTAGGTCTAAACTAGGTCCTAAGAGGCATCGAAGTGTAACCAATTGGTGGACTAATAGGTCCTAATTAGGCATTAAAGTGTAACCAATTGGTGGACTAATAGGTCCTAATAGGTACTAATAGATCTAAATTAGGTACTAATAGGTCCCAATAAGTCCTAATTGGTCTAATTGAGTCTACTTAGGTCCTAATTGGTCTGATTAAGTCTAATTAGGTCCTAATTGGTCTAATTAAGTCTAATTAAGTCTAAATAGGTCTAAATAGGTCTAATTAGTCCTAATAGGTCTATATTTAGGTCTAATCACTCCTAATAGGTCTAAATAGGTCCTAATTGGGTCTAATTGGGTCTTAATAGGTTCTAATAGGCTTTAATTGGTATAATTAGGTTCTAATAAGTATAAATAGGTCCTAATATGTATAAAGAGGTCCTAAAGGGTCTAATTGGGTCCTAATAGGTCATATTAGGTCCTAATAGGTTCATATTATGTCGTATTGGTCTAACTAGATCTAATTAGGCATCAAACTGTAACCAGTTTGAGGACTAATAAGTCTAATAGGTCCTAATAGGTCTTATAAGGTACTAATTGGTCCTAATAGGTACTAATAGGTCAAAATTAGGTACTAATAGGTCCTAATTGGTCTAATTAAGTCTAATTAGGTCCAAATAGGTATAAATAGGTTCTAATAGGTATAAAGAGGTCCTAATGGGTCTAATTGGGTCCTAATAAGTCATATTAGGTCCTAATAGGTTCATATTATGTCTAATTGGTCTAACTAGGTCTAATTAGGCATCAAAGTGTAACCAATTGGTGGACTAATAGGTCTAATAGGTCCTAATATGTCCTCATAGGTCCTTTAATAGGTCCTACTTGGTCTAAATAAGTCTAATTAGGTCCTAATTATGTTTAATGAGGTCCTAATTGGGTCGTAATAGGTTATAATTAGGTCTAATTAAGTCTAATTAGGTGGACTAATAGGTGATAGTAGGTCTAATAGGTCATATAAAGTCCTATGAGGTCCTAATAGGTTCATATTATGTCTAATTGGTCCTAATAGGTCTAAATAGGTCCTCATAGATCAGATTGGGTCTAATTAAGTCTAATTAGGTCCCCATTAAGTGTAATTAGGTTTTAATTAGGTCTAATTAGGTCCTAATAGGTCCGAATTGGGTCTAATTGGTCTAGTTAGACCTCTAATTGGTCCTAATAGGTCCTAGTAAGGTCTAGTTAGGTCTAATAGGTCCTAATAGCTCTTAGTTAGGTCTAGTTAGGTGTAATAGGTCCTGATACCTGTCTAGTTAGGTCTAGTTAGACCTTTAATTGATCGTAATAGGTCCTTGTTAGGTCTATGATAGTTAGGTCTAATTGGTCCTAATAGGTCAGGTAATTGGTCCTAATTGGTGTAATAAGTCCTAATAGGTCCTAGTTAGGTCTAGTTAGGTCTAATTGGTCCTAATTGGTCTAATAGGTGCTAGTTAGGTCTAGTTAGGTCTACTTGGTCCTAATAGGTCTAGAGTTAGGTTTAATTGGTCTAGTTAGACCTCTAATTGGTCCTATTGGGTCTAATTGGTCCTAATAGGTCCTAGTTATGTCTAGCTAGGTGTAATTGGTCCTAATAGGTCTAGTTAGGTCTAATTGGTGGACCTAATAGGTCGAATTGGTCCTATAGGTCCTAGTTAGGTCTACTTAGGTCTATTTGGTCCTAATAGGTCAAGTAATAGGTCTAATTGGTCCTAATAGGTCCTAATTAGGTCTAGTTAGGTCTAATTGGTCATAATAGGTCAGGTAATATGTCTAATTGGTCCTAATAGGTCCTAGTTAGGTCTAGTTAGGTCTAATTGGTCCTAGCAGGTCTAGTTAGGTATAATTGGTCTCTAGTTAGACCTCTAACAAGTCCTAATAGGTCCTAATTGGTCCTAGTTGGTCCTAATTTGTCCTAATTGGCTGTACTAGGTGGAGTAATTAGTCCTAATAAGTCTAGCTAGGTTTAGTTAGGTCTATTTGGTCCTAATAGGTCCTAATACATCTAATTGGTCTGGCTAATAGGTCCTAGTAGGTCTAATTGGTCCTAGTTAGGTTTAGTTAGGTCTACTTGGTCATAATAGGTCTAATTAGGTCTAGTTAGACTTCTAATTGGTCCTAATAGGTCCTAATTGGTAAAAATTAGTCTTATTAAGTCTAATTAGGTCTTCTTTATCAAATTAGGTCTAATTAGGTATTGCAATATCATTCTTACATGATTCATTAAGACAAGCCCTGACCATCAACTTAAAATATCCAGAGAGAGACAAAGACATACCTTGTTTCCTACAATAATATCTTTATCGTGCTTCTTCACGTAGTCTTTGTTCAGCCTCTTTTGAATAATGTCGTGTACTCTTGTTTAGCCTTCTCTTTTTATTTCACATCACAAGTTGCAAAATTGTTCTACCAAATTTTGACAAAATTCAAAAAAATACAATTTCAAAAGTCTTGATTCTCCTAAATGCGAATTATTTTGTAGCTTTCAGATTAATGAGATGAGAAAAACATACATTTATTTATATGTAATCATTATTAACGCAAAACGACATTAAATAGGCTGACATAGGTTTTGATTGAAAGTCAAATTTGGCTTTAGATCAGAAGTAAGTTACTTTCTATCAAAAGTAAGTTAGTGATGACTTAAATTGACACTAAATCAAAAAGTAGTTTCGATCGAAATTCAAAAGTTTTGATCGAAAGTACCTAGTTTAGGCCCTCTTTGTAAACTATGAAGAAATTTTGAGAATTTCATGGCTTCAGGGCTCAAGCGCAGGGATCAAATGGAACAATAAGGAGATGTCCTTTTGCATAGCACAAGTACTCGGGACGAGATTTCTAACAATTATAGATTGGACTATTTTTGAATTTATTGTGTATATGGTTTTTGACGTTAATCGAATGTAGATTTTTTTATCAAATATAAACCTCTGGGTTTGACATTCAATGAAAAATAGTAAAAAAAGGGATTTTTTTTTTGAAAAATAATAGTGCCCTCAATTTTCGAGTCTACATTCTATCAAATTTTCTCTTTTTGAAATTTGATAAATAAATAACAAGTTATAAACTATGTAGTTAATGTATGCCAAAATTATGGTTTAGTCAGCTTTAAACATTAATAAATATGCAATAATCATGATAATGTTGTTAAACCAATTGCATGCCCTCCATATGGTTGTTACGAATTTAATTCGAAAGAATCACATTCATATCTATTTTGGCAAAAGTTATGATCTATGAAAACAATGTTACTCTTTGAAAATGACGTTTTCAGTACCATACTAGTTTTTGTGGGAGAAAGAAAAAAATATTCAAATAATTTAAAAATAAATAAATAGATAAATATTTAGAATCTAGAAATAAAATCCTAAAAGATTCTAATTTACTTCATGCTTCGATTTCAAACAATTCAATGATGATATGCATCTGAATCTTAAGTTGTTTTCAAAATGTATAGTTCAATGTCTATTTAGGCGAAAAAGTGTAACCCACTATTGTGGGTTCACCCATACGTAATATGTCTAGATCAAATATGAAAGTGCTTGGGACTCATCATGATGACTCCTCACTAAGCGGTTAGACCCAGAGTGACTATCATGCTGTGAAGGATGTGCAGATGCCTACAGAGAAAGACATATATAAATTAATATATAAACATTGTACACATCTTAAGTTTTATAAAATATTGTACAAGAAAACATGTTATAAAGTGTGTAAACACATTACATTTTCACACATTAATAAATTAAAAACTCACCTGTCCACTACTGATGTCATCATCAAGTATGTCCTGACAATGTACATGATCAGTGCTCAAAGGAGTAACAAGAGGCATATCCTGGTAGACAAAAAATATATCATATATATATACATGTACATATATATTGATTGAAATTTTGAAAATAAATAAGTTAAATTGTAACATTAAATATATATAATCTGATTTATACCTGTGTAGGTGGTGGCACCTTATAGTACTCAGACTCCCTAGCCTCCATCCTATCAACCAAGATATTAAGATTTTTCTGTGTCCGGTCCAAGCTCAATTGCGCATCTACAACATAAGTAGACCACACACCTCTGTAATGATGAATGCAATGGACTAACCAAATGAGATGGAATGGAAGTTGTATTATCATTTGTCAAGGCCAACATAAGAGAACTGGTTTCCTGTACTGACTGAAGGGTTTGTACGCTGTGCCTCTCCATGTGCAACAATAGAGTGGTCAGTAGGTGGATCCTCATGAGCATTGCTACTATGGCCACGGTCTAGGTGAGAAGGATGTGGTTGAGTGTATATGAGAGTACCCAAACAAGCTTTAACATCCGATATCGGGATATCATGCTCTTCTTCTATAAATGCATATGCATCCAATAGATCCTTAGCCAAACTAGTCAATGTGACCCATGTCATCTCTCGTGTAAGTCCCTCTAGGCTAGAAAGTGAAGGGATGTTTGCTGCACTATACATGTCATTTGTGGTCCTGCTAGAGGATGCTCCACCTGACGATCTGGAGTAGTGACAACTTTAAAATTTTAGGCAAAAATTATAATTTTTCGTGGGGTAGTGACAACTTTAAAATTTTAGGCAAAAATTATAATTTTTTAGAGTGCAATAAATGCACAAAATTAATGAAGAAGGTACAAGTACTGACCGTAGGTACACTACCCTTTGAATGACAAAATTTGTGAACTTGATTTGACAAGTGAGTAACGCCTATGAGACCCACCAGAGCTCTCAAAATGCATGAAAACTAAAGCAAATGTTTACTAGAGATCAAAGAGGTCTTTAGTGCAAAGTGAAAAATTATTAGCCCTAATTGCTATTTATACTCGATGGACTTAAACCCTAATTTCAACCCAATACCCTAAGCGATATTCATTGACCTCAAAATCCTTAAACTACTATATCTTCAAATCTATTAGATTTCCACAATCCATACATATGTTGTACTAATTTTTGGATTTGATTGTGTATCTGTTATAATTTCTTGATGTGGTTACCAGTAGAAGAAAAGTTAATTTGGTTTTAATAGTCACTATCATTTGTATGGTTTGTGAGTTTATTGACAAAGTGAATGTTTTATAAGGTATTTGTGAATAACTGATTTACCCCCCTTCTTGGTTATTCAGCTTGTTCAACAAGGGATTGAGGCGTTGGTTCGTTAGTCTTTTCTTTTCTATACAATTTTCCACCTTTTCTCTTAGAGATGGTTGGTTAGGCATTGTAATCAATTTATATTGTATTTGAGAGAGAATGGTTTTAGTCATCCTTAATGAGGAAGTAGTAATATTGAGAATGCTTATCCTATGATCTCATAGGTAATCTTCATGATTAATCACTCTAGTAAGGACCCACTTAGTCGAGAAACTTATTGTTTTCTTTTTGTAGGTTAATTTAGTTGATAAAGTGGTATGTTTTTGTTAGTTGTTGTCCATTCAGTGAAGAGCTATTATTGTAGTCGTAAACATTTATCTCTGTGACTGTTATTGTAGCCAATGCAGGGTGATAACTTTAGTTTGGTTAGTTGAAGAATTTTTGTTTCAACATGAATTAAGTTGAGTTTTTTCCATAGAAAGTTAATTATGTATTTCCTTTGAAGTATGTGGCCAAGGATTTATTTGATTAAAGGCTGGTTAGCTTGGCCTTAAAGATTTTTAGTGTGCATATAGTGTTGATCTATCTCAAGTGTACATCCCTTGTCTGACAAATAAATGAAGTCTTGCTAATAGGATTTGAATATATAGTTAGGACAGTTACTCCCTAAGTCAAGGTATAGAGCCCAACTATTCATCCATTGTCTAGAACCAACAGTGGAAAAGTCTCAAAATAGACAACAATTATTGCTACACTAAAGAGGGGATATCTTTCTCTAATACCTCCAAGAAAGGACATTTCTCACCTATTGCTTTATTTTATAATAAGTTCGCAATAGTATTCAGTTAAATCTATAACACATGAAAAATCTCATAGGAAGTGAAGAATTGAAGTTTTCTTATGACTGTATCTTGGAGGTATTGAAGCTACCACACTTTACTTTTCTTATTAAAGATGACATAGAATATGAATGTAGAACTTTGTTCTATGATAATGTCCATAATTCCTGAAGAAATAGATAAATCAATGCCCAAGAAAAGAGATTATAATTACACATTGTTATTAGTGTCATGTTTAATTTATTTACAAGCTACCTTGACATTTTTTGCTTTTGAGACTGAGATCACCACACCCACACTAGATTTACTAGGGTTTCTCCTAGATGCCCTATCATAGTTTAGCTTAAATTTGCCTCTGGGAGGAGGAGACCGTTTGGCCTATTTTTTTTAATCCTTATTACTTGTATTATGGGAAACAAACCCTCGATGTGTAAAATAGAAAGGGATTCCCACTTTTTACGATCTCATGACCCAAAAGGGTAAATGATTTCAAATGATTCACACACAGACACACATTTCTCTGTATGTTGGTGTGTGTGTGTGTTTATGTGTGTACGACAAAATTACTACCAAAAAAGATTTCTCTACCCGAATTAAAGAATTGGTTAGAGAGGAAGTTTTCTTTCTAAATATATGATTATTTCTTGCTAACTATATATTCAAAACCAATAGCTTGATGAGAAAATATCCTATAAACAGACATAGAATGAGTTAGAATACAAAGACGACTAGCTAATAAATTGTGTCTTCAAATGTGTGCATAATATAGAAGACCACACCAATTTTATAAAAAGCCAATACCAACATTCAACAATAAAAGAGAAGTGTAAAAATATATATGAGGATTCAATGAAATGTCCATGAAGAATACAACAGAACATAGCTGTAATCCCAAGTCTATCCAATTTTAATCATGTAGCAACTCTATTTCTACTGCAAGTTAAGAAAATGCCCCCGCTTTGGGAAGACAAGCTTGATGAACTACAACTGATTTAGAACCTAAATGAAGAATCTGTGATTAAAGATCACTGAGGAGTTGTTGATTAGATATGAAATATGATTAGATCAGTATTATGTTGTCATTGATGTCAACTAGCTTGACAGTACTTATCTTGTAAGTTACTATACCGAAACATCTCAAGAAAGGTAAAAGAGATGAAGAACAAAAGTATCTACATGAGGAAGATATATATGTTAGATGTGGATAAGGAATACACTGAGTAACTTGTTGATGAGTCTATGACTTGATGATATTGACTTTATTATGTTGCATTAATCTATGATGGAGAATAGAGCTGAAAGACACAAAGCAGTGTTGTCGGTAAATGAAGCATTCCAGTATACACCGATGGAGTATAGTGTATACCGAGCACAGTGTTAATCGAGCTTGTGTTCACCGACGCATTTCTTTGTTAACCGAACAGAACAGAAAGGAATTAAATGATTAGTTTAGCCAATAAATTGATGAGCTGGAAAGTGTATAAAATATAGGTAACAGATAAGGTTTGTTATGAAGATCGATGGCTAACATAATTCAAGGAAGATCTAATGGAGCAGATTGAAACATGTTACTGACACATCAGCAGAAGAAGGTTAAAGTGAAAAAATCAATGAATGAGATTAAGCGGCAAAATCTGATGGACAAAAAGAAAACGATTTACTCGTCTATAAAAGAGACATTGGTTTCATTGTTGAAAAATGTCAGAAGAAGAAGATACTGCAGAATTATCGCGTGAACAAGTTTTCATGCATTCTGATCATATTGGTTAGTGAGAACCGAACTGCAGAACAATTACCGAGCTACAAAGAGTAATTACCGACAGACAATAAGTTGATATAGTGTTGAATCTGAAGTGATATATTGATCAGAAAGATTTGTATGAGCTGAATATTGATCTGTAAACTGCAATTGAAGTTGTATCAAGTCAGATCATCTACTGTTACATATTTAACCATTGTGTACAGTCAAATCTCTTAACCGAGTGGACTAAGAAAGTCTTTTTATGTTTCATTTATAGAGTGAATATTGTTATCCTGTCAACCCCAGCGTGACTACTGGTTGGACGATAACTTCTGGTCTAAAATCCTCTAACAAGGTCACACCTAATAGTGTGTTTGTAACCTTTAACAGGGTTGGGTTTTGACCGACCTCACTTCAAAAGAGTGAACATTTTTGGGTTGCCGGTCCTAGGTGGTTTTTCCCTTCACAGGGTTTCCACATTAAATCTCTTGTGTTATGTGTTAATTGTGATATTTGTTTGTTATCATACTTTGCATATTGCATGTTAGATTTGATCGGTAACTACTATAAGTTTTAGACTGACAATCGGTAACAGCACATATAGTGAAAGTATTTTATGTTTACCGAGTAGTAGAAGTTGAAGAATTTATTTTGGATTATACATTTTGAATTGGGACACTGGATAACTGATTCACCCCCCTCTCAGTTATTCTAACAATTGGTATCAGAGTAGTGGTTGCTTAGAATAAAGTTTTAAGGACTCCAACACAAAGATCTCAAGATGTATAAGAGGGAAGTGTCAAAGCTGAACAAAGAGAACTTCACAGTATGGCAAAGCCGGATGAAGTTGCACATATTTGGAATTGGGAATTCTGCACTAGAACTAATGCAAAATGGCTACATTGAACCGACACCTGGTCCCTTAACCCTTGATCAACTAAAAGACAGACATGAACACAATATTACTATGATGGAACGTGCTGTTGCCTGTACCGATGCCAAATTTGAAGACATTAAGGGATGCACTACTACCAAAGCCATGTGGGATAAATTGACTCTAATATACAGTGGAAATTTGAATGTTAAAAGAGCCAGAGCAGAAAGCCTAAGAGGTCGATTTGATGATATGAAGATGAAAGAAGGTGAGAACATTGTGCAATACTCAAATAGACTAAAAGAGGTAGTACATGCTATTAGAGCATCAGATGAAATTATTGAGGATGAAACCGTGATAAACAAGATTCTCAGAACTTTACTGCCAGTTTATGCAATCAGGATCTCTGCAATTCATGAAACTAGAGATACATCTAACCTTACTCTTGACACACTGATCGGTAAGCTTACAACCTTTGAATTGAATAACTTTGACAACAGTGTTGTACCTTCTGTTGAATTCACTTTCATGTCTTTTTTGAAGATTGGTAAATCTAGTAGCAAGAATAATAAGAATAATGATAGTGAGAGTGATACCGATGATGAACTTGATGAGCTTGAAGCTCTTATGGCTAGAAGTTTACTCAAAGGTAAATTAAGGTATAGAGGTAAGCTACCTTTGGCATGCTTTAATTGTAAAGAAGCTGACCACATCATTGCTAGATGTCCAAATAAGAAAGATGATGATAGATCCAAAGACCGATCTGAAGGAAGCTATGGGAGAAGAGTCAATAGAGGCTACCGACACAACAACAAAGATAACCGAGATAGATATGACAAAGGGAAAAATGTATGTTACATAGTCGAAGATATTGAATTTGAATCTGATACTGATGATGATATAGAAGTAGTATTTGTTGCTATGAAAGATGACTCAGAGGAAGAAGAGAAACATGAAGAAACAACACTGTTCTCTAAAGTAAGCAGAAATGATACATGGATCATAAACAATGGCTGTACACATCATATGACTGGTGATGTAGATAAATTTGACCTACTTGATGAATATGATGGAAGATCTGTTAGGATGGGAAATGATGCACCTTGTATGGTAAGAGGTAAAGGTTCACTGAATGATGACTAAGTCTAGTTTTAAAAGCAAAGACTATTCAACAAAGAAGATACTTGAGTTGGTTCATACCGACCTATGTGGTCCTATGAGAACTCAGAGTTATTATGGTGATAGATACTTTATTCTTTTTGTTGATAACTATACTAGATTGATGACAGTTATGTTCTTAAAAGAAAAATCTAAAGCATTTAAGATGTTTAAGTGGTATAAGGAAAAGGTAGAAAAAGAGACTGGAAAAGAATTAAAATGCTTAAGATCTAATAGAGGAGGTGAATTTATCTCTGATGAATTTACTAATTTTTGTAATGAGCATGGTATCAAAAGACAGGTCTCTGCACCGAGAACACCTCAGCAGAATGGGATTTTTGAAAGAAGGAACATGTCAATAATTGACTATGCAAGAACACTAATGTTGCAAAAGAATATTTCTCAGACATACTGGAGGGAAGTTGTCAGTACAATTGTATATGTGCTTAACCAAGTACAACTCAAGAAGGACACCAACCAGACACCCTGTGACCTATGGTTTGGACACAAACCTACTGTAAGTTATTTCAGGATTTTTGGAAGCAAATGTTTTATTCTGAAAGGTGAGAGAAATGAGAAATTTGATTCTAAAGGTGATGAAGGAATAATCTTAGGATGTTCTACTAAGAGTAAAGCATATAAATTTCTGAATAAGGTTACAAATAAGATAATTGAAAGTACTAATGTCCGTGTTGATGAGTTTGATGACAAGAACATAGAGGAAAGTAGAAAGGAACCAGAAGACTATGGTATATTCACGTACATTGAACAACCTGATTATCTACCAAAGTCGCAACCTGTGATAACTGGTCAGCAGGAAAATAACTCCGAGGAACAGGAAAGAGAAACCGACGAACAAGATGGAGCTACCGAGCAAGCACATGAACTTGAACAGGATGACAAGAAAGAAGAAATCGAGTACTGGCTAGTTTTGTCAAGAGACATCATCTTGAGACACAAATTATTGGAGATAGACAAGCTGACATGCAGACAAGAAGCAAAGCAAGACAAGGTACATGTCTAGTTTGTGAATTTGAACCAAAAAATGTGAAAGTTGCATTAGAGAATGAAGAAAGGGTTAATGCAATGAAAGAGGAAATAGAACAAATAAAGAAGAACAAAACCTGGTCCTTAGTACCCCGACCTAAAGATAAGAATGTTATCGGTACTAAGTGGATATTCAGGAACACATTAAATGAAAATGGTGAGGTGACAAGAAATAAAGCTAGATTGGTATGCAAGGGATGTGCACAGGAAGAAGGCATTGATTATGGTGAGACATTTGCACCTTTTGATAGATTGGAAGGAGTTAGAATGCTACTTGCATATGCTACACACAAGAAATTTAAAGTTTATCAGATGGATGTGAAGTCAACATTTCTGAATGGTATACTTGAAGAAGAGGTCTACATAGAACAACCTGAAGGATTCGTTGATCCAGACAACAAAGACATGGTATGTAGATTACATAAAAATTTATATGGTTTGAAGCAAACACCGAGAGCCTAGTATGAAAGGCTGCATACTTGTTAACTATTGGATTTGTTAGAACTAGTGAGAACAATAATTTGTACATGAAAGGTGATACTGATGACACTATTATTATTGCTGAGATATTTGTTGATGATATTATTTTTGGAGGTCAAGATCATGTATGTAAATCTTTTGCTGATGAGATGAGAAAAGAGTTTGAGATGTCTATGTTTGGAGAGATTAAATTATTTCTAGGACTACAAGTGATTCAACAAAGTGATGGGATATTCATCTCACAATCTAAATACATAAAGGAAGTCTTGAAGACATTTGGCATGGAAGATGCTAAACCTATGGGAACATCGATGGCTACTGGATGTAAATTGAAAAAGGAAGATGAAACTACAGAGGTAAACCAGACACTTTACCGATCCATGATTGGTAAGCTAATGTATTTAGTTCACAGTAGACTAGATATAGCACATGCTATGGGAATTGTTGCTAGATTTTTTGCTAACCCTAGAGAATCACACATGATTGCTACTAAAAGAATCTTAAGGTACCTGAAAAAGACAAAGGATTATGGATTATGGTATCCTAAGGAAGGTAAGTTTGAACTGAAGGTCTATACCGATGCTGATTGGGCTAGAAACGTGGATTACAGAAAAAGCACCACCAGAGGAGCATTCTTCTTTGGTGAAAGACTTGTAACCTAGACAAGTAAAAAGCAGGCTTGTATTTCTCAATCTACAGCCGAAGCAAAGTATGTTGATGATGCTACTAATTGCTCAAACATTGCATATATCAAGCAAGTGTTGGAAGGAATGAATGAGGTAATCACTAACCCGATGATTATATACTGTGACAACACCAGTGCTATTAATATTTCAAAGAATCCAGTGATGCACTGTAAGAAAAAGCATATATCAATTAAGTATCACTACTTAAGAGAACAAGTGCAAGAGAAGCAAGTGAAGTTAGAATTTGTTACATCTAAAGAACAACTTGCAGATATCTATACAAAGCTTCTACCAAAGGACACATTTGAATACTTGAGGACTAGACTTGGGGTCTGTCCCCTGTCTATCGGTCACTAATGTGATCTGGATGTTGCATCAACTTAAACTTATCAGAAGATCACACATGTTGATGCAACATAGTTCACATTTTGTATAATGTTCAAGGTTGTGATTAAGTTTGAAGAACTGAAACAGATTGGTATATCAGTATACAGAGATACAAAGACTGCATTGGACAACAAAGAGTTACTTAGCTACTATAGAGATGATTATTTATTTGTTTCTTTGGCATTGTTGTCAAAGGGAGAGATAAATAATATGAAAGAAAATTTAAACATGCACTGATGAGAACTATCTAAGGGAGAGATAATCTGAAAGAAATAGAACATTGAAGATCAGTTACAAAGAATAGAAGCAGGAACCTGAGAGCTGAAAATATCATATCTACAGAATGACAAATCTGTATTTTATAATGCTATTAGTAACGTAGTGATTAAACATATTAAGCTAGGGAGAGCTTGTATAACATTTGTTCACAAAGTTGTAGAATACATGTTTGGTATGTGTATGGTACACTTCATATTACTTGAGTTGCCATCAATGCCAAAGGGAGAGATTGATGAACTACAACTGATTTAGAACCTGAATGAAGAATCTATGATTAAAGATCACTGAGGAGTTGCTGATTAGATATGAAAGATGATTAAATCAATATTATGTTGTCATTGATGTCAACTAGCTTGACAGTAATTATCTTGTAAGTTACTATACCGAAACATCTGAGGAAAGGTAAAAGAGATGAACATAAGTATCTACATGAGGAAGATGTATATGTCAGATGAGGATAAGGAATACACTGAGTAACTTGTTGATGAGTTTATGACTTGATGATATTGACTTTAATATGTTGCATTCATCTATGATGGAGAATAGAGCTGAAAGACACAAAGTAGTGTTGTTAGTAAATGAAGCATTCCAGTATACACCGACAGAGTATAGTGTATACCGAGCGCAGTGTTAACCGAGCATGTGTTCACCGATGCATTTCTTTGTTAACCGAGAAGAACAAAAAGGAATTAAATGATTAGTTTAGCTGATGAATTGATGAGCTGGAAAGTGTATGAAATCTAGGTAACATATAAGGTTTGTTATGAAGATCAACGACTAACATAATTCAAGGAAGATCTAATGGAGTAGATTGAAACGTGTTACTAACACATCAACTGAAGAAGGTTAAAGCGGCAAAATCAATGAATGAGATTAAGCCGCAAAATTTGATGGACAAAAAAAAATGATTTACTCGTCTATATAAGAGACATTGGTTTCATTGTTGAAAAATGTCGGAAGAAGATACTGCAGAATTATCGCGTGAACAAGTTTTCATGCATTCTGATCATACTGGTTAGTGAGAACCGAACTGTAGAACAATTACCGAACTACAGAGAGTAATTATCGACGAACAGTAAGTTGATATAGTGTTGAATATGAAGTGATATATTGATCAGAAAGATTTTTATGAGCTGAATATTGATCTGTAAATTGCAATTGAAGTTGTATCAAGTCAGATCATCTACTGTTACATATTTAACCATTGTACATAGTCAAATCTCTTAACTGAGTGGACTAAGAAAGTCTTTTTATGTTTCATTCATAGAGTGATTATTGTTATCCTGTCAACCCCAGAGTGACTCTTGGTTGGATGATAACTTCTGGTCTAAAATCCTCTAACAAGGTCACACCTAACAGTGTGTTTGTAACCTTTAACAGGGTTGGGTCTTCACCGACCTCACTTCGGAAGAGAACATTTTTGGGTTTCCGGTCTGAGGTGGTTTTTCCCTCCATAGGGTTTCCATGTTAAATCTCTTGTGTAATGTGTTAATTGTGATATTTTTTTGTTATCATACTTTGCATATTGCATGTTAGATTTGATCAGTAACTACTATAAGTTTTAGACTGATAATCGGTAATAGCATAAATAGTGAAAGTATTTTATGTTTACCAAGTAGTAGAAGTTGAAGAATTTGTTTTGGATTATACATTTTGAATTGGGACACTAGATAACTGATTCACCCCCCTCTCAGTTATTCTAACAAAGATGACTTCCAAAACAACCTTGATGGCCATATACCTCCCAAAGTAGGGGCAATGAGGGAATTGTACCCTTCCTTGATAGAATAGAAACCATATATTTCTTTTATCCAAATGATATCATTCTCTCTATAAGAAATGACAAGAGGTCTCCTTTCTATTTCTTCATTATAAACCTGTTTAAGGTTTTGAGATACCAAGACAAAATGAATAGACACAAAATATAAATAAAAGTAGGCCAAAACATGGACTCCCCAAAGTGTCTTTAATATATTGATTAAATTAGTCTAATCACATTTACTAATGAAAGAAGTATGGCCATTAAAGACTTCCTCCCAAAATCTAGCCTTACATTCTTTGTGAACAATCTATGATAAGTGAGGGAGAATAAAATATCTTCTTGTTGATATGAAATTCCAAATAGAAGAGCCTTTCGAAAGGGATGTTGCATTGATTATTCTTTCCCCATTTCCCTTATTTAATTACTTTGTAATCATAGTTTTGGAACACTTAGATGTGGGATTTTTATAAAATTTACAAATGAGCATAACACCAAGAGTTAAAATTTGATGTTCTAATATTCTAATACCAGTACTACCTACATCCTTTAGGAGACAGTTTGTCCTAGGCTGCAAGCACAATTTTAGCCATACCATATACATTATCATTGGATAAATAAGATTTAAAAACATATTAGAATTTGGTAATAGAGGTATTGGGGGTTTTCAAAATAAACATTAATTAAATGGGAATAGTTTTAAGAATTGATTTGATAATTAATATTTTCCTAGAAAGTGATATCCATTTGTGTTTCGAGAACATAATTTTGGTGGAATTAGAGGATTTTTTTTTGTTTTGAAAAATCACGTTTCTTGGAACCAGATGAGAAGGGTATAGAAAAGTATTTACAAGGGAATGATACCACCTCAAAACTCCAAAATTGAGATAATTTATTGTGTCAAGGGAGAGACATTTATGAAGATCTTAGATTTCTTAATAGTGACAAATTGATGAGATGCATTTGAATAAGATCATAAATAACTGTTTTCATTAATTTAGCTTCTCCAATTATGGCATGACCAAAGAATAAAATGTCATCAACAAAAGAATAATGAGTATGCACATTTATGATATTAGAGATTCTAATTCTTTTCCAAACTCCAGTAGATCTAGCAGCCACAATGTACCTACTAAGATTTCTCATGATTATAAAAAGAGAAGTGGATATCAGATCCTCTTGCCTAATACCTTTTGACAAAGGAAAAAAACCACAAGGAGAGCCATTAAACAACATAAAGAATCTTACAATGGACACATGGGAGGAAATTGATTAAACTCAATTTTCCCCAAATCTATGTTTTTTAAGAACAACAAATAAAAAACACCAATTAACCCTATCGTAGGGCTTTATCATATATAATCTAAGCACTTTAGAAAAAATTCCAAGCTCAGAGATAGAATGAAAAATATCGTGAGCTATGATTTCTCCATCCAAGGTTTCCTTTCTTGATACATAGCCACCCTACTCCTTAGATATGATCTTAGGAATAATTCTTGTCAATCTTATTGAAATTTCTTTTGTCAAAATCTTATATAAAGTATTACATAGTGCTATCGAGCGAAATTCAGAAAAAGATACAGGATTTTCAAAATTTTGGATAATAATAACTAAGGTGAAATTCAGATTTTTAAAAATAGATCTATACCATATTTTTCTAAAAAAATAATGTTGTGAAAGAATACGGACTTGGAGCTTTCTTAGGGTCATGAAGAAAATAACTTTCTTTATTTCTTGTAATGTAAACACAGACATACAAATTTTATTATCTTCTTTCAGAGACAAAAGAAGAGATTGAATTAAGAATAACTTTAATGATTTCAATAGGGTCAATTGAAATATTTTTTTTGAAAAAAAATATTGGTTCTATAGAAATTATCTTGTCATCTTCCTACAAATTATTGACATTGTTTTGTAGACATGAAAATCTATTTCTGTCTTTTTAATTTGGTGGAAGCATGAAAGAATTTCATATTTCTATCCCCTTGTGATAACTAGATGTCTCTAGGCTTTTGTCTCTAATAGGATTCTTCCCAATAGAGGACCTCATCTAGCTCAACATGTAAAGATTTTTGTAAGTCATATGTATTAAAGAACCCATATCACTACTTAAAATAATTTCATTGAGCTCTTCAAGTTCATTATGAAGCCTAATATTCTTCGAAAATATGTTTTTAAAATGACAATTGTTGCATTGTTTAATTTTATCTTTTATGTATAAAAGTTTCCTAATAATCTGAAATATTCTAGATCTTTGAATATATACATTTGACAACCACCATTGTTTCAACAAAGGTAAAAAAGTATTATCCCTAAACCTCGTTAGCTCAAATTTGAAGGGGAATTTCTAAGGACTTCTAATCTCCAAAATGACAAATATAATTGAATAGTGATTGAACCCAAGAGTAGGCAAAATAGTTGTATATACATCTAGATCTATATCTAATACACTTTCTTATATAAAAAATCTATCTAATCTTTCTGCAATCTGGCAAGAATCTTTACACATATTGATCCAAGTAAATGGACCATTCTAAGTTTTACAATCAACCAAACGATTATATTGAGTGAAGGTATTGAAGTCTATTATAATCCTATTGTTGGGGTTAGTATGCTTTATCTTTTAAGATTTGTCCAAGGCTACATTAAATTCCCTCCCAAAGTAAACAATCTTCTTATTCAAAGGTCGGGAAATAAGAGACAAGTGACCCCATAGACACTTCATGTCCAATTTCCTATAGGCTTGTAGATGTTAAAGAGCCAAAATTTTGTAGCAGAAAACGTAGTTTTAGAAAGGGAAACCTGTTGAATAGGATGAATAACTAAACAGGGTAAGCTATTAAACATCAACAAAAACAACTTCTGACTTATCAGTTAAGAACATAAAACATCCACATAAAAAGTAAACATGTAAACATAGGAACACCAACATAGGGAAGACCAAGATTTGCGTGGAAAACCCAAATTGGGAAAAACCACAAAGAAGCAAATTATCAGAAAATGTAAACACTAATTAAGGTGACACTGGTTAATGTGATTTGTACAAAGGATCATTGTTGGTTGTGGTCACCGCAGATAAGGCTCACTTTTATTTGGGCTAATTATCCTTAAATATGAAAAGGCTCATTGCCAATACAAAGAGGCTTATTGCCAAAGTATTCCGTAGATAAGGCTCACTGCTATTTGGGCTAACTATCCTTAAATATGGAAAGGATCATTGCCAATACAAAGAGGCTTGTTGCCAAAGTATTTGAAATAAAATTGAATCCATCACTACACTGCTATTTGGGCTAACTATCCTTAAATATGAAAAGGATCATTAGCAATACAAAGGGGCTTGTTGCCAAAGTATTTGAAATAAAATTGAATCCACCACTGAGATCTCAGTCACCAACAATTTGCCATGGGCAGGGTCAACAACACATAGATCTCTACAAACAACTTCAAAATCACTTCACATATTGGAAAAACATAAGCCACACGAGAAACAAGAATCCTCTCCCATCTTATATTACTTGATTCCATCAACCATGTCATCCAAACACAATTTGAAATAGGTCACACCAAGACATTCCCACGGTGATAAGGAATGAGATGTTGACCACATGACCAATAAAAATTGCCTTGTACATGCGAACATGCAACACCATTTCCAAAGCCATCGGTTTTGATGAACATGTTACATAACAAAAATTGGGACCAAAACACAAATGAACACACTCCAAATAGGATCGACCCAAACAAATGATCCACCAAATGTTGCACACAATATAGAATCGCCATGAAAAGATAAATTTGTTGGTGAACACTTGTACTCACGCACACATCCTTTTGCTATAGCAACCGTACCTCCAAGACTATCAATACAAAACAACCAATGCAACCAGAATATGTAACAACAAAGGATATGTTGACATCAATGACAACCATTAATGATAATATCATGAATAACATCAACTTCAAATTCTAAAACAAGAATTGTGTTGGAAGAAGAAACAATCAAAGATAAGTGAACTAAGAGATTATTTAAAAGAATAGCTAGACTTCTCGAAGCCCCAAAAGAGGGGACAAAATAATACTTCCAAGGCTTCCATGACATAAATAATGACTCTTCTCCAAAATTATTTAATATAAATTCTTGTAGAGTATCTATATCCGAATTAATCAGATCTAATAGAGGATTAATAAAGTATCCTTTCTTAGGGGCACTTAAGTCCCTAACATTCCATGATACGGTCCTCATTGGCCTCGAGGGGAGGTCATGCCTCCCCTCTTTGTGTTTTTTTATGGGCTTTGTTCCCATCGACAAAGTCCTACTGCATACTTCAATTAGTGGCAAGAGATCTAGTCAAAGGTGGGCTAAATTTCTTCTTCTTAGAAGAATCTAATGCTGAAAATAGTGTGGTTTGAATGCTAGCTTCAATTTCTTGCTAAGTCTTGAATCTCTTAGGTTTCCTATCCCTTTTAGATGGAGAAGTGAGAGGAGAATAAGGGGATAAACGAGACTATAATATTGGCAAAGTTGCAGACACATCATGATTAGCAGGCATCGTAGTCATAGTGTTGTCCCCCAAATCATGGGCCTTATCACGGGATAATATATTGAATGGATTATGTGATGTAGGAATAGGGATTTGATCACTCTATTGAACAAATATATATATATATATATATATATATATATATATATATATATATATATATATATATATATATATATATATATATATATATATATATATATATATATATATATATATATATATATATATATATATATATATGGGTATGTGCAGGATCATGGTATGCCAAAAAGTGGCGATGTGAAAAAAAACTTATTTTCACTCATCCAAAAGCGCACAAATGCATATGTTGACTTTTTAGTAGGCCTGGGTGTCAATACACTTGGCCAAACCAAAATCCAAAGCAAAAAGCTTAATTGGATATTTGATATTTGCTAGTAAATATAACACTGTACCCCCAGTCGCGTTCAACATTTTCTCATTGTGAAAATGTGAACGCGGCTGAGGGTTTTGGATATCCGCTTTGCAATCCCCTATTAGATTTGTCTAAAAATCTAAGGTAAGTCCAATCTTTAAATTTTTGTTGTTTTTATTGTTTTTAAATAGAAATTTATAGTTTTTATATAAAAATTAGGGTAGTAATGAGTTTTTGTATTGTTTTTTAAAATTCATTGTAATTATCTATTTGTTTTTTCATTGTAATTAGACATGGAATTAGAAAACCCTCCTAACGATCTCGCAAACAATCCAGAACCACCTCCCAACAATCCCCCACCTCTAGAAGATGTACTTGTCACAAACCCTCACCATTTAGAGGATCTAATAGGAGATAATCTAAATGAACTTAGAGGATTTCAAACCACTTATGCCAATATCCCCACATTGCGCCCCATGTTTACGACATTGAACTCAATTATTGAAAACATGGAGAAACTTACACATCAACATAGTGCTGCACTTCTTTGGCACAATTCCATGCATGCCCAGTTTGACTATGGGCTTGATTATGATCAAGTCATTAACCTAAATATAAAAAAAATGACATAGCTAATCTTTTTGTGGATCCTAAAACCGGTCTAAAAGTAGACCATCAAAAAAATCAAGTTGTCATTTAAATGGTGCACAAATAGTGCAATACGTGACAACTTTTGGGACCGTTGGTGGATGGTTTTTTATAGACCACCTCACAACAATTTGGATGTCCCATTTTATTTTATTAAAAAATTATATGCTGAATTTGTGCTTGGTCACAAGGTGAATTATTGGAGTATGAGACCAAACCATGGTGTAGGTTTAGGCGCTCCTTAGGATAGGCCATGGGCACAACGGGTGAAATCCCACACATATGTCCCCCCTCCTGAGATTTCACCACCTCCCACAGTGCAACATCCTGACATTATTGTTGAGGCCGACTCACAGACTATTCGATCCATTCACACCTTGAGTGATCTTCTGGGTACGTAGAGCACGATATGTTGCCTCCTCGTCCTTATGCTTCTGGCCCTTCCACATCCTCCACGAGCTCACATGTTTGTGTGCCCGACACTTGCATTATATGCAAGAATATGTGCTTAGGTCCCCTGACAGATAGTGATGCATATAATTTCTCCTTCGATGTGGACGATTCTACACAACACACTATGGGCACTGAAGCAGCTCATGGAGATGTCCATCAGGGGCCTTCAAAGCCATGGACTCCCACTATTATGGTAAGGATAAACAATTCACTTTTTACATTGTATTTAAATTTTATTGTTCATATTTTTAGTAGAATTTCCTTATAATAATTTCCCACTTATATCTTTTTATGTGTTACATTTATGTTCAGTTAATGACAGAGGAGGAGATGACACATGTGGGGGGGTTTGTTGACACTAAAATTTTCAGGTTCAAAATGGACAAAATGTCAGGGAAGTATGATGTTTTATTTCAATTTTATATAATTTCCCTATGTTTAAAAAACTAAAATGGATAAAAGGCGTGTGCATTTGTTATTTTTATTTTTCATGTATTAGGTTGTAAATTGCTTTATTCTAATGCATATTTATTTTGAATAAATAATAATTCTAAAAACAAAAAATAAGATAAGTTGAGCAAAAGGCAGCGAGACGAAGATGAACACTCGACCTCTCAAGATGACCTTTTTCCTACCTATTTACCCTCCTACCCCCTAACCAGTTAGTCTATTTATTTTCTTCGAGAGGGTTAGGAGAAGATACTTATTTATTTTCGTTTTCATGTGCAGGTGAGAAATTAAGACAACCTTTTTACACAGGGAGTAATCTTTCTTTATATACTTTTTCAAATTAAATAATGAATATATTATTTATCTTTGTATTTATCCATTTTCCGATTTTAGGAAAAAGAATGGGGAGAGGGAGTTGAACACTCGACCTCTCGACCCATCCCTTTTCCTACCTAACTACCCGACTCTACCCCCCTACCAATTACTCTATATTATTCCTTGAGAATGTATGTGTAAATAAATGTATAAATTAAAAATAATCTTATCTCCTTTGAAATAAATTATTAAAATGAATATTGTTTAAGAGATAGAAATTTTATGATCATTAATAATTCTTTTAATTTTAATTTGTGATTTACCCCCCAAACCCTAAAAGTTAAAAATATGATAAAAAGGATATCATTTGATGAATACAAGTATGTTAGGGTTTTTGATATTAGTTTTTATGCATCCCTACATTTAATTAGATATTTTCACCTTGATTATTTTTTAATATTATTATTTTTAGGGTGAAAAGACATGTAAGTTGGTTTTTATTCTTATAGGGTTTGAATAGTAATTAATTGATTTTATCCTTTAGTTTCAAATCCCTAAAATAAATTTTTCACTTTATTCTTTTATCTTAATTTTAGGGCAAAGTGGAGTGTAAAATCCTTTTTCCCTAAATGCTTTTTAATATTTCTATGAAGCATTATTATATTAGGTTTGTGAATGAATTTATTTTATTTTGAAAATAAAATAAAATGCTACAACCTAATGTTACTTTATTAATTATCTCATTATTGAAATCTTTTAATAATTAATATGCTTGCCTATATTTTGACAATTAATGTGGATGATATATTCTTAATTTTTTTTAGTTTCATTTTTCACTTTATAATAAAGTATGAAACCTATTTATTTTTTAATTAATTATTAATTAATAAATGAATAATAAATAGTTTTTATATAAGATTAATATATTATGTATGTAATGCTTTCAAATTTAGGTTTTAAATATTATCTAATATTAGGTGTTTTGTGCAGGAAATTAAAAGGCAGATTATTATGAACGGGACACCAAAATTAATGTAATTATAGGGGAGATATTTCTCGAAAAACCATTATTATGTTTTAGTTGTACTTTTTAGGGTTAGTTGTATAATTAGGTCCTGTGAAAGGGCATGTCCTTGCACAGGGAACCATTGGGATTCATATTTATAATCAATCAATTGTAAGCAAAAGCAATACATTGAATCACAACAACAAAATTGAAAAATCCACCAACTCACGGATTGAAATTTAATGCCCAAAATCTTATGTACGAATATTAGATAAGTGTTTGTACCCTACTGTTAATATAGTTTTTTAGTTCAATTGGTTTCTCGGATTACTCTCTAGCTAGGGTATCCTACTGTGTTTTCTATTTTATGCATTCATTTATGATTAATTTTTACAACTTGAATAATGGTAGCATGGTCTGAGAACCTGTTACTGTTTCCTTTTAGGCTCTTAAGTTAAGTTAAAAACCATAGGACCTATTGTATAAGTTGTTGTAAATTTTGTTTCAATAGAAGCTTGTAGGGTGATGGTCTTGTTTTACAGAAGCAAGTTATCTTAAAACCGTCTTCGGATATGCGTAGCATTGAATGTATCTGACTCTATTCCCAATTTGGCATCAGGCACTAGTCTATTCGTTCATTTGAAATTGTCATTTTATCCTTTCTGTGGTTTACATATCCTATCTGTTATCTTCTTTACAAAGCATTCAATTAAGTTTAGCATTACTTTCTAGCCTTAGTTTAGATTTCAAGCTATCTGACATTTAGGATATTAGGTTTATTTTCCTCCAAAGGATTGTTAATCCTCTTTGGAAAGATTTGCTTTTGTTGTGCACGTATTTGTGCAGTTAGAAAGCATATTTGATTCAGGCCTACTAGCCTTGGCTAAATCAAGCCAAAATTGTAGAGGCACTCATTTTGTGCCTGTCAGTTGGCGTCAAAATGGTCCAGCATTTTTGAGCACCAACAAGGTCTAGGCTTTCAGCCATATCATTTGGTCTTGACACTTGCACGATACATATGTTTTAATGTACTCATTGGTTTCCTTTTAAATTGTGATAATAGTATATGTACATTATTTTCTAATTTTTATGAGATCATCTTTTACATACTGATGTAGGTGTCACCAGTTGCCACTGGGGGAATGTGAGGGGGTGCAGGTGTCAGGCATTGACAAAGGAAAGGTAATTAAGTAATTTAGTTTGTTTATGCATACATGTATACTTGTTAGTTGTGTGTACTCATTTTTAATTTACATGGTTTATTTGACAGAGTGTGGCATATGATGATGCCGTGAGACCCTATTGTCATGATAGAGTCACAGGTTTATCCATTCACAGTGATAGCCCCATAGTATGTACATTTCTAAAGTTATTTGCGTGTATTTTACTATCAAGTATATATAATATGGTCAAGTTATGATAGTATGAAGTATCTATTTGACTTTTGTAGGTCACTCCTAGTTTGAGGGAGGCAAAATGCCAAGGGTTTGTATCACTGATGACTCAGCCAACAATCCCTAAAGAAAGTTCAACACAGGCAAGTTTTAATGTTAATTTAGTTATTTTGTAAACATATATTTGCTACCAAGTATTTAACATTAAATAGTATAACTTGTATATCAATCTCATGTTTCTTAAACATATATTACATATGGGAGTCGACATTGGTGGCACTATTCCTGCACTACCAAGGACATATATTAGGTCTCCTGTCTGCGGGAGGAGACAGAGAGGCGAGGTATATGAGAGTTCAATTTTAGTTTAAATTTTATTTATTATTGTTGACTATGATTTTGAATTTTAAGCTAACTTGGGGTTTCACTTTTGTGTTTGAATGCAGGATCCATCAGAGCCAATGAGTACTTCAAAGAGGCTGCATTTTGATGATCCACAAGTAGAATAGGATGTCCTAGAAATATTTGTAGTTGAACTTCTTACTTTGAGATGTCATATGACACATTTTGAGATGGCATATGACACATTGTATCTAGATATGTTGACATGTATATATGTACAGAATTATTGTTCATTTTGATATATATGAAACTTGATATTCGCTACAATTTGTTAATTATATTTTTTCATTTATTCATTCTTAGTATGTAAATATGCTTGTGTATGTACTCATGTGTATGATTTATACCTTAAGTATATTCATGTATATTCAAGTACATTCTTCATAAGCTAAATTCACGTGTATGGGCTACATGCATGACTTAAGTGAATTCATGTTGTATGCTTTATAAAATATGTGCTACATGTATGATTCATGACTTAATCAAATTTATGTGTATGCTTTATGTGCTACGTGTGTTCACACGTGTAATTCATCATTTAAGTGAATTCAAAATTTATGTGCTACATTATATTCATGTGTGCCTACAATGCCAGTCATGTCCTCGACATCAGTCAATTCTAATATCAGAATGATATTCCAAACAATGAAATAGTTACATAAACTTGTAAACAAACACAAGACATCGTTTCTATATCACAACCAAGCCAAGATCACATCAGATTTATTCTAATCGATTCACTATTCCCTGGACTATTCCACGGGATAGAGAACTCACTAGTACATTTTGCACCATTTTTCGACGCACTATTGGTGAAAGTTTCTACCCAACTCGGTCGAATGGTTGACCAACTGGTTCATCGCTATTATTTACGTCAAAATATTAACCCATTGCTGCACCAGTCAAAAGATCGACTTCAATATTAGTCGAAAATGAGGGCAATCTAGGCCAAAAATTACATTGGCAAGTGTTGGTGTATTGGTCGATCTTTCGACCAATATAAATTAATATTGGTCAAAAACTTTGTCGCATCGACCAGGATGCCAAACTCACGACGGTCATATTTCGACCACATTTGGTCAAAATATTTAGCGGCTTCGACCAGGATGCCAAACCTGGGACGCCACATTTTGACACAGAATGGTTGATTTTAGGCTAGAATTTTGACGCAGGTGGGTCAAAATTTCAACGCAACGCAAAGTGTTTAAAAAAAAATTGAAGATAAATATCCAGACTAATCACCAATAACATCCTGATCGGTGATTAGCCTAGATATTTATCTTCAGGTGTGCACACTTATTGTATTGCTTGTTGCCAGCAGGTCCCTGCTCGTTCTGTTTTCTAGACTGCTTTGGGCTCTAGCAATCCATCTGCGCTGCTCTACGTGAAATTATGGGTTTTTTCATTTTGTTTGAACTATTTGAGAGATAGGCTCTAACTGGTGATCCGTGAATGGGTAGAGCTTCCTCTTAGATGCCCACAAATCTTCAAATCTATTGGTGTGAAGCCCATAAAGGGTATTTTTCTCTATGCGCTCCTGGTTCTGGGAAAACTTTAATTTCTAGGGTAGTGGAAAATGAAACTGGTGCCTTCTTTTTCTGTATCAATGGACCTGAGATTATGTCAAAGTTGGTCAGAGAAAGTGAAAGCAATCTCCGGAAGGCTTTTGAGGAGGTTGAGAAGAATGCCGCATCCATTATATCTATTGATGAGATATTACAAAGATTTGTTAGCGGGATTGCAAGTATGCTATTAGAGAAAATATTGAGAAGGTGAGTTTCAATTGTGGCAGCTTTTGCAAACTACATTTGGTTATGAATTTCTTAATGGTTTTTTTGGAACTGGTTTGTTAGAATTTTACATTTTTTGATTCAAGTTTCCTCAACTTGTATCTTATTATTTTAATTTGTCATGTTCTCTTTCCTCTGCACTTTTACAAGATAATATTGAACGTGAAAGGAAAAGAAGTGAGAATCTCGAGGCAATGGATGAAAATGATAGTGACGAGGTAGTTGAAATAAAGGCTGCTCATTTTGAGGAGTCAATAAAATATGCCCGAAGAATTGTCAGTGATGCTGATATTCGGAAGTATCAAGCCTTTGCACAAACACTACAACAATCTTGAGGGTTTAGTTCTAAATTTTGATTTCCTGGTGCATCTTCTGGTGCTTCGGATGCATTTTCTACAATAGATAATAAAGATGACGATGACATATACAGTTAGGAAACTTAGGACACAATTGTCATCTTAATGAAGTGACAAATGTGTTTGTTCTAGCAGGGACCTTCCATTGACAAATAGCCAATGCTATTCAATTTGGCTCCAACTTTTTCTTGTATGAGTTTTATCTGTTCATATGTTTGAAACTTTATTTAGTTGATCGACCCTTTAGCTGAGGACTTACTAACTTGTAAGTCTTTAGAGAAATATTAACCGTGGCAAGGAAATTTAGCTATGGAAACTTTTTCTCAAGTGGTAGATAATGCTACGAAATCTCATTGCCCTTGGCCAGATCAATATTGCTCACAATCTCATTGCCAAAGTGGCCAATGACTATGTTAGGCTGATAAAATATGGGGATTATCTTTACCTCTGCAAATCTTTGAAGCTTATTGCACTTGGATAGATATGTACCATTGTTAAGAGAATTGGACCGAGTTTGGCTTACCTCAAATAGGTGAGGCAGCATATGGTTATGTTCTTTTTTCTATCTATCTAGTTTTCACTACGTGTCATTCCTTGGGATATCTTGCAAGGGTTCTATAAATTGATGGTCTATACTTTGGCAGGTGTCTTGTATGGGCCTATGAACTTTTTTATCTTGTCTTTTTTTTCAATCCTACAACTAGATTTTGATACGTGGATTTCTTGTAAGGAATTTTGATATCACCATTTCAGTACTTATTCATATGATAGTTTTCTATGCAGTCCCTAGTCTAGGCTTTATTTGGAGATTTTTATCTCAATATTAAAATAATTAATTTAGTTAAATAAAGCTTTATGTCTCAAACACAATGACAACTAGGATGTGAATTTAATCTTTCTGGCAACTAAAGAGTCAAAAAATATAACAGATGGTTCAATATAACCTAAAACTTTGTCCATGTAAGAGTTGAACTCTAAAATTTATGGTATGAAGATCTGCAACTTGTAGCTAAGAATATGATACTGAATAATTATGACTTATTTTAAAAATTCAGGAAAACTTAACCATTTCTGTAGGGATTACTTAAAAAAAAATACCTGATCGATGACTCAATATTTGTAACCTCTCAGAAACTTTTACTTTCCACTTCAGTCTCTTTCCTTGGAGGGTGTAACAAAATCTGATATGCTAATAAAAAAACTCATTTTGCACAAAATGGCATTAAGCATGGATTTTAGTTTACACCTGGTACATCAATTCCTGCATCGAAGACATTATCTATTACATTTATAATTGTTTATTTAGGTTCCATAGCACTAGCATATACACAAAAAGAATATGTATTAAAAAAAACACATGGACACTACATATATATAAAAATACCTGTTAAAAAAAAAAGAGGCCACTGAGGACAATTGCACAGGTCTCTAGAAACAACATTACCCAACTCTTTCTCTCAAGCAAAAGACTTAGTGTGTTCAATTGCCCAGACTAGCAGTCAATTCTATGTTGTGTATATCTGTCAGGCCCTCTTGCAGTTTGAATGAATTAAGAATAGAAGATAGGAATTGATTTAACACTTCACCTACTCAAAAACACAAACCAATGAAATAATCCACATTAGGCCAAGAGAGGTTGACACATTCAATACGAGAATACTTACACAAAATGAAGCCGAATCATGCCAGACAATGATGATGAGAAGTTGACTATTGGCCCTTCTAGTTTTTTATTTGATAGTTGCCTCACAAGTGGAGATGGGTGGATAGATGCAGATGAGTTGTCATCGACACAACTAAATTATCCATAGCCATTATTTCCCTATGATGCCCAATCTACATTAGTTCTTATAATATAATGAATAGTATTTACATTAGTAACATTAAATATATACATATTAGCAACCTTTTTTCTATTTGGGCAGCACCAAAATTGTCGTCCAAGGTTGCTTTGTGTCTGTGAAGTCTTTAATGAACACTGCCCACCACCACATTGACAGTTTGGCACATTGAAAAGAGCCATCGAGCCTATATCTATAATGCATCGCACCATCGTTACTACATTTATTATTTTTATATGGAATACACCAAGGAGTACCATCAGAAATATTAACCATTTATAATAATGAAAAGTAAACCTAAATAAAATACCTCATTTTTTTTATCAACATGTGTAGTCTCTATGTATATGAAAAATGAAAGAAATATCAAGCTGAAATAAAATAGTGAACAAAAGAATATTCCACATAGAGTGAATGAAATATACCATTAAAAGAAGGTGACAAAATCCTGTCACGAAGCACAAACATAAGAAATCAAAAAGGGACAAAAGACAACAAATAAGAAAAATCATTACGACTATAGAAAAATCATTTATACTATAATAAAAAAAAGAAACACTCTTTGTCAACAATTTTCAAAATCATTAGGACTATAGAAAAATAATTAAGACTATACAAAATCAAATTTTAGAAATGGATGGTTCTAATACTTTTCCATTACAACAATTGAGCATTCATCATTTGGTATTGTGTATTCCATTTAAGTATGTCAACAATGTTCAAGAAATAAGAAAAATTATTACGACTATAGAAAAATCAAGTTCTAAAAATGGACGGTTCTGATATTGCTTTGCCATTACAACAATTGAGCATTCATCATTTGGTATTGTGTATTCCATTTAAGTATGTCAACAATGTTCAAGAAATAAGAAAAATCATTAGGACTATAGAAAAATTAAGTTCTAGAAATGGGCGGTTCTGATATTCTTTTGCCATTACAACAATTGAGCATTCATCATTTGGTACTTCTTGGTGTATTCCATTTAACTTTCTTGTTGAATCCTCAAGTTGAGTTGGCCTATTTAAGGTGATAGTAGAGGGATATGCATCAACAGTCTAAAGAATTAAACCTTTATTTTAAATGCATTTAACACAAAAATAATTTACAAAATTAAACCAATGGCCTGTTTACAACAAAGAAATAGAATGATAATAATATGCTGAAAATTTGATTCTGTTTAATACACGTCAAAGGACCAGTAGGGGAGAGAGAGAGAGAGAGAGAGAGAGAGAGAGAGAGAGAGGAGGGGAATGATGAGGCTATTGATGCTCCGCTTAGCCGTTATCTTAGAAAAAGGAGCAAGAAACCAAAAAAGAAATGATTGTAATTAACATTTTTTGCTAATCATTTCTTTTTTAGTTTCTTGCTCATGTTTATAAAGTAACAACTAGTTGTATACACTTAAAAATGGTCATCTAGACTATTAGCCCCTTTTTCTAAATCATCAATTGCTTATCCTTGATCAAATCCTAGTTCTATCATTTATTTGATTATTTTCTATGGGCTAACCATCTTATCCTAAAGTCTTTATTTAATTAAAATGAGTTTCCTCCTCTTTTATTAAATAAAAAGCCCCCCACTTTTCCTCTTATCCTAAGTTGTACAAATAAAACATTATTCCTATTTTACAGAAAGGGAAAAAACACTTTTTGTCTCATATGGACACAAAAGTCAACTCTTATTTTCTCATTGGAGGAAACTTGTGCACATGGATTGCTCCTCTTTCAAGCTGCACCATTGATTAAATCTTTTGCCTCTTAATCTCCATGGTCCATTCCTTTTCGTTTCTTATAAAATGAGAGCTCTCTTCTTCATTCTAGATCCCCAACTTTTTATGCTAATGTTATGCTGCAGGTTTTCTAGGTCACTTTGGAGCTTTTGAAGATTTGGAGCATTCTTGGCTTTTGCATCTACATGCTATCATAGTGTCATTTCTTGCATTATTATAGCATTCATAGCTTCATATTTAGCTTAGTTTCCTTTATGCTTTAGATTACTTCATTTAGCTTAATTAGGAGGCTTTGTAATACTTGCATATTTCCTTTCATAGCATAGCTTGCATTTCCATTTCTAGCATAGTTGCATGTTCATTTTCATTTTCATTTGATTGTTGAAGATATTGACATTCTTTCCCTTGTCTCATTGAATCTCCCATTTCATGGTTTACTATCAAGGTTATTGGCTTAATAGCTCTAGTTGAGAGAAAATTTTAAATAATCTTGCAACTCCATACATAGAGAGCTCTAGGTCGCTTTCTAAGGTTTCCTATTCATGGATTCCCTTGGATGTAATGACTTAGAGAAGTGGACATCTTAGTGTGTACATTTTTGGCACCCACCATGGGGCAGAGCATTAAATTTTTGTCCTTCATTTCATGCATTTTCATAAATTTTTCATCATAGTTTAGCGTCATTTTTGACTCTTTATTTTTCTATCTCAGAGTGTCCTGCGACAAGTGTCTAGTGTCGTACGACAGTTTCTTGTATAGCAGAGCGACACTTTAGCAGTTAAAAGTGTCATACTGTTTGACAGATAATATCACATTGTTTAGTATATTCTGTGCTTGTAAATTTAGGTACTCATGTGTATAATTTATACCTTAAGTATATTCATGTATATTCAAGTACATTCTTCATAAGCTAAATTCACATGTATGGGCTACATCCATGACTTAAGTGAATTCATGTTGTATGCTTTATAAAATATGTGCTACATGTATGCTTCATGACTTAATCAAATTTATGTGTACGCTTTATGTGCTACATGTGTTCACACCTGTAATTCATCATTTAAGTGATTTCAAAATTTATGTGCTACATTATATTCCTGTGTGCCTACAATGCTAGTCATGTCCTCAACATTAGTCAATTCTAATATCGGAATGATATTCCAAACAATGAAATAGTTACATAAACTTGTAAACAAACACAAGACATTGTTTCTATATCAAAACCAAGCCAAGATCACATCAGATTTATTCTAATCGATTCACTGTTCCCTGGATTGTTACATGGACAGAGAACTCACTAGTACATTTTGCACCATTTTTCGATGCACTATTGGTCGAAGTTTCTACCCAACTTGATTGAATGGTCGACCAACTGGTTTGTCACTATTATTTATGTCGAAATATCAACCCATTGCTGCACCAGTCAAAAGATTGACTTCAATATTATTTGAAAATGAGGGCAATCTAGGCTGAAAATGACATTGGCAAGTGTTGGTGTATTGGTCGATCTTTTGACCAATATAAATTAATATTGGTCAAAAAATTTGTCGCATCGACCAGGATGCCAAACTCGTGATGGTCATATTTTGAACACATTTGGTCGAAATATTTAGTGGCTCCGACCAGGATGCCAAACCCGCGACGCCACATTTTGACACATAATGGTTGATTTTAGGCTAGAATTTTGACGCAGGTGTGTCAAAATTTTGACGCAACGCGGAGTGTTTAAAAAAAAATTGAAGATAAATATCCAGACTAATCACCAATGACATCCTGATCAGTGATTGGTCTAGATATTTATCTTCAGGTGTGCACACTTATTATACTGCTTGTTGCCAGCGGGTCCCTGCGCGTTCTATTTTCTAGACTGGTTTGGGCTCTAGCAATCCATCTGCTTTGTTCTACGTGAAATTATGGGTTTTTTCATTTTGTTTGAACTATTTGAGAGATAGGCTCTGATTGGTGATCTGTGAATTGGTAGAGCTTCCTCTTAGACGCCCACAACACTTCAAATCTATTGGTGTGAAGCCCCCAAAGGGTATTCTGCTTTATGGGCCTCCTGCTTCTGGGAAAACTTTAATTTTCAGGGCAGTAGCAAATGAAACCAGTGCCTTCTTTTTCTGTATCAATGGACTTGAGATCATGTCAAAGTTGGTTGGAGAAAGTGAAAGAAATCTCCGGAAGGCTTTTGAGGAGGTTGAGAAGAATGCCCTGTCCATTATATTTATTGATGAGATATTACAGAGATTTGTTACCGAGATTGCAAGTATGCTATTAGAGAAAATATTGAGCAGGTGAGTTTCAATTATGGTAGCTTTTGCAAACTAGATTTGGCTATGAATTTCTTAATGGTTTTTTTGGAACTTGTTTGTTAGAATTTTACATTTTTTGATTCAATTTTCCTCAACTTGTATCTTATTATTTCAATTTTCCATGTTCTCTTTCCTCTGCACTTTTACAGGATAATATTGAACGTGAAAGGAAAAGAAGTGAGAATGCCGAGGCAATGGATGAAAATGATAGTTATGAGGTAGCTGAAATAAAGGCTGCTCATTTTGAGGAGTCAATAAAATATGCCCGAAGAAGTGTCAGTGATGCTGATATTCGGAAGTATCAAGCCTTTGCACAAACACTACAACAATCTTGAGGGTTTGGTTCTGAATTTCAATTTCCTGGTGCTTCGGATGTATTTTCTACAATAGATAATAAAGATGACAATGACTTATATAGTTAGGAAACTTAGGACACAATTGTCATCTTAATGAAGTGAAAAATGTGTTTGTTGTAGCAGGGACCTTCTGTTGACAAATAGCCAATGTTATTCAATTTGGCTCCAACTTTTTCTTGTATGAGTTTTATCTGTTCATATGTTTGAAACTTTACTTAGTTTATCAGCCCTTTAGCTGAGGACTTATTAACTTGTAAGTCTTTAGAGAAATATTAACCATGGCAAGGAAATTTACCTATGGAAACTTTTCCTCAAGCGGTAGATAATGCTACGAAAACTCATTGCTCGCAATCTCATTGCCCTTGGCCAGATCAATATTGCTCACAATCTCATTGCCAAAGTGGCCAATGACTATGTTAGGCTAATAAAATATGGGGATTTTCTTTACCTTTGCAAATCTTTAAAGGTTGTTGCACTTGGATGGATATGTACCATTGTTTATAGAATTGGACCGAGTTTGGCTTACGTCAAACAGGTGAGGCAACATATGGTTATGTTCTTTTTTCTATCTATCTAGTTTTCACTACCTATCATTCCTTGGGATATCTTGCAAGGGTTCTATAAATTAATGGTCTATACTTTGGCGGGTGTCTTGTATGGGCCTATGAACTTTTTTATCTTGTCTTTTTTTTCAATTCTACAACTAGATTTTGATACGTGGATTGCTTGTAAGGAACTTTGATACCAACATTTCAGTAGTTCTTCATATGATAGTTTTCTATGCAGTCCCCAGTCTAGGCTTTATTTGTAGATTTTTTATCTCAATATTAAAAGAATTAATTTAGTTAAATAAAGCTTTATGTCCCAAACACAATGACAACTAGGATGTGAATTTAATCTTTCTAGCAACTAAAGAGTCAAAAAATATAACAAATGGTTCAATATAACCTACAACTTTGTCCATGTAAGAGTTCAACTCTAAAATTTATGGTATGAAGACTTGCAACTTGCAGCTAAGAATATTATACTAAATAATTATGACTTATTTTAAATATTCAGGAAAACTGAACCATTTTTGTAGCGATTACTTAGAAAAAAGTATACCTGATCGATGACTCAATATTTGTAACTTCTCAGAAACTTTTCCTTTCCACTTCAATATCTTTCCTTGGAGGGTGTAACAAAATCTGATATGCTAATAGACAAACTCATTTTGCACAAAATGGCATTAAGAATGGATTTTGGTTTACACGTGTTACATCAATTCCTTCATCGAAGACATTATCTATTACTTTTATAATTGTTTATTTAGGTTCCATAGCACTAGCATATAGACAAAAAGAATCTATATTAAAAAAAAACATGGACACTACATATATATAAAAAAACTAGTTAAAAAAGAAAGAGGCCACTGAGGACAATTGCACAGGTCTCTAGAAACAACATTACCCAACTCTTTCTCTCAAGCCGAAGACTTAGTGTGTTCAATTGCCCAGACTAGCAGTCAATTCTATGTTGTATATATCTGTCAGGCCCTCTTGCAGTTTGAATGAATTAAGAATAGAACATAGGAACTGATTTAACACTTCACCTACTCAAAAACACAAACCAATGAAATAATCCACATTAGGCCAAGAGAGGTTGACACATTCAATACGAGAATACTTACACAAAATGAAGCCGAATCATGCTAGACAATGATGATGAGAAGTTGACTATTGGCCCTTCTAGTTTTTTATTTGATAGTTGCTTGACAATGACACATTCAAAATGCACTTATAAGAAAAGACTTAGAACGAATGAAATTGATTAAATAATGAAGGTATGTTAGTTTGAGCTTCACTTGGTTTCTAGAATACTTTAATATTCTCTACTTAACAAGGCCAACCACATTAAGGTGGAAGCTCATCTAGCCTCACCCTCGTTCCCCCTAACATTTATCTAAATTCCCCATTAACACCTAATTACACACTTCATTCATCCATTTATGAACTATAACATTCTGTCAATACAATCACATAACATCCATTAATATGATATAGCATTCATTAATATGCAACACTAATCAAGAATTCATTAAGACATAACAACATTCATTAACATGACATATAATATAATTAACTGATGAGGATATCCCAAAAATCCCTAATATAATAAATATGGTGAAGAAAAAACTAAAGAAGAGTCAATGCATAAATTATTACTATTTTGCATGATGCTACTACTGGCCTCACTATGATGTCCTTGACCAGGTAATTGATATGTCCTCTTCAGCATCTCCTCGGTTGGATTTGCATCTTCCAAAATAGTAATAATTTATGCATTACTCTTTCTAGTTTTTTCTTCACCGTATTTAATATATTAGGGATTTCTGGGATATCCTCATCTGTATCTATAGCTATTGCCTCTATTGTTGCAGGTGCTTTTCCCCTATCTGATATTTATCTTCAGGTGTCCACACTCATTCTATTGCTTATTGCCAGGGGGTCACAGTCAATGATTGGGAGAGGCCTGTTTTGGCACCAATCATGTAGTACAAGCACTAGAATTGAGTTTTTTGGCACAGGATGGAAAATTTTTGTATATCAACATGCGATAGAGTTTGTGGATTTTTTAGTATTTAAATACATCTGTGGGATGTATTTCAGAGTTTGGATATATGGGAAGAATGACCTTGAAAAAGATATTTCTATGTTTCATTTTGAGAAGATCCAGAGTGATTTTGAGTCATAGAGGAAATGCCCTAATCCTTCAAAAAGTGCTATTTCGATGAGTTCTGATCACTTAAGGGAAAAAAAATTATCTGTTGAGTTGAAAAGAAAATCAAGTGATCAACAGATAATTTTCTGTCCCTCAAGTTATCAGAACTCATCAAATAAAACTTTTTGAAGGATTAGGGCATTTCCTTTATGACTCAAAATAACTCTGGATCTTCTCAGAATGAAAAATAGAAATATCTTTTTCACAACCATTCTTCCCATATATCCAAACTCTGAAATACATCCCATAGATGTATTTATATACTAAAAAATCCCCAAAATCTATCACATGTTGATATACAAAAATTACCCAGCCCGTGCCAAAAAACTCAATTCTAGTGCTTGTACTACATGACTAGTGCCAAAACATGGGTCTCCAAAAAAATCTTTTGTTGCTTCAACTTCTTCTCTGCCATATAATGATGGTGTGAGACATCTTTCCACTAGGATGCCCTTTTTGAATACACCTCCCGCACTGGAATGGAATCCCTTCATAATCCCTTTATTAAATTATTGAGCTTCTCTTTGTTTTGAGAGTAGTTTAACATTCTCTACTTAACAGGGCCAACCACGTGAAGGTGGAAGCTCATCTAGCCCCTCCTAGGAGCCTCTTATGAGCCTTTACGATATTTTAAGACCTCTAAGATGTATTATTAGGGATCATAAATAGTCGTAAAGGGTCATAAGGGGTCTTGGGAGACAATAGCTGAGAAACATAATTGTAGGCATCATGGTCACATTTTTTTGGAGACAATGTAATTGAGTGGTATATCCAAACAATGGAGAGCAACTTTTGCACCTCCAGTTCCAAGTTGTTCTACATCCCGCAGTGTCAACTTGGAATCTAAGGAGTAGAGGTTGCACTCAATCGTCATCGATATACAACTCAATTATGTTGTCTCCAAAAAAATGTGACCATGATGCCTACAATTATGTTTGTCAGCTATTGTGAAATATTTTGTAGTGTGGCCTTTGTTGCCTTTGATGTCTTCTACAACATATGAAAAGTTTGAAATATGTTACATGATATAGATCTAAAGATCACTAATTAGTGCATTATTACATTCTACTAGTAGTTAATACTATTGCATACCTTCTTCTCTTATTTGCTGGTGTAATTCCTATTTGAGTATCCCGTTTTCTCCTTTGCATCCAAAATGAACTCATTCCAATCCCTCACTAGAATAAAGGGAGGACACTTGTACTTTGGGTTCTGGATGAGACTCCTTCTATATGAGTTCTTCATAGTCTTAAGATGTTTGGTAGCTTTTTCTAAAATTTTCTTTTGCTAATAATTTATGTATTAACTCTTTTTAATTTTTTCTTCAACATATTTATTAGATTAGGGATTTCTGGGATATCCTTATCTGTATCAACACCTATTGCCTCTTTTGTTGCAGGTGCTTTCCCTTATTATGAACATCAAATTGTGATAGGAATATTAGTAAAACTATCATAATAACTCCAAAACCCTAAATAAAATAACATAGTAAAATAACATTTTTCAACTATCTAATTTGTACAATTTCAATAAGGTTTATCGTTGCTGACGAATGGGTGGGAGGAGTATCCGTGCAACCTCTATCATGTGGGGGATTCATGTCACCTACTCTTGTATTTCAAACTTCAGCAAAACTTCATACCACACAGTGTCCGTAGATTACGTTCAATGCATTATTTATGCTTGTATTGGTGGGAAAACTCTTGAAAATGTGCAAAAGAGATTGCATTCAACCATGTTGTTTACATGACACATGTAGTTTACCTCTAGCCTAAATAAGTGTTGCATACAAATCTATGGATAGTGCATGGTACGAAGCCTCACTGAAGCTTGAAAATGATCCATGATCTCAGGAATATCATCTTCTTAATTTCCACTCTTCTTGCCTCTCTTTTCCCATCTCATAGCTTGGGCATTGCGACATGAATCCTATTTTCCACAACTACTGATGGATCCTTAGGTATAGTTCAAATTACCAAATGGCCTTCAGAGGTCAAGGAACAAATGGAATAACCAAGAAAACACTATATGTTAAATCATGTGATTGATAGTAGATTGGGGCTCACCTGTGCCATAAACATGAAGAATTATTCTAAAAAAAGATGTAAACCATATATATCACACTGTTTAGTATATTCTGTGCTTGTATATTCAAGAACTCATGTGTATGATTTATACCTTAAGTATATTCATGTATATTCAAGTACATTCTTCATAAGCTAAATTCACGTGTATGGGTTACGTGCATGACTGAAGTGAATTCAAGTTGTATGCTTTATAAAATATGTGCTACATGTATGCTTCATGACTTAATCAAATTTATGTGTACACTTTATGTGCTACGTGTGTTCACACGTGTAATTCATGGTGTAGGAGCACCTCTATGAGGGCCCTCACCTTCATATTTTGGTGTGTCTTACCTTGGTTTGAAGCATGTAATTAAATAAGGGTCAACAAGGAGTTTGGCTCATTTGTTTTTGTTGAGTCTAGGCAATGTCTAAGTCCTAGAAGTCTCTAGTCTTTCTAGTTTGTTTGTGCAACACACTGATCCAAGGAATGTTATCAACTTGGAGTGATTGGATTTGTGGTTAGTAATCTTAAGTTAGTGTTTGGTTATTTAATGAGCACAAGTGTGCTTTAGGAATGGTTTTTTTGAATGAGTAAGCAAAAGCTACTCAAGCAACTAAAAGTTGCTCAAAAGTTGCTAAGCAACTTTCCCTTTTTGTAAAGACTGATTATGCTAAGTGGCTATAAGCTCTAAAATAAATGCACACACTTGAAAGAAAGGATATATAAGGCCTGACTAAACCTAATCCTGAGGTTGGAAGATAGTATGTATGGTATGTGTACGGGCACAAGAGAGAAAAATATACTGAAATAGTGTTTGACAGTGACTTTCATGGCTTGAAGCATTTATTTTAGTGTGTATTGTTGACATCCATTGTTTGTGTAGCCATTTTTGTGGTTGTTTCAATTCGTTTACCTATAAATAGATTAGGTTTTGAGTGTGTTTGATTGTTTTCTTTGGTTTAGCAAGTTCCACAGTCGACTGTCTATTTTGGTGGCACTGATGGAATAGGGCCTGAAGCTCTTGATTCCACCATGGGAAAGCCATAGGATTGTGGAGTCTAAGAACTTAGACCCTAATCCTATATAATATGCAAGCAGGGCCCCAACAAGCTAGTGCAAACACAAGTTTTACAAAGCCCTAGGCAAATTGGAGCCATTTGGCTAGGTTGCAGTAGCAGTCAAAGCACTCTAGCAGGTGACAGGGAGATTTCCAAGACTTTCCCTTTGGTGAAAATCAAGGGTGATATTAGAAGACTTGACCTTGATAAGGAGAGGGTCTACAAAGTTGTAGAAATGCCACGGTGAAGCTAGGAGCAGGGAAAAGCCACAAAACCCTTAAAACCCTCATAAATAGGGAATGGCATTGTATGGTTGAATGGGCACCTGAGACTCCATAAATCCATTAGAGTGGGTCATTTGTAGACAAAGTCCTTTAGGACAAGGTGTATGAAACTTGGTACAAAGGGTCTCAAATTCCCTAAGAAACCAGAGGGAGGGCTAATTAGGCCTCCTCCTTGTAGCCTTGTTTTCCAAAGCAAGTACTCAATCCGATGAAGACCCAATCAAAATAATGAATTGAGCAAGTGTATAATGCTTTGGAAACACCTTGGAAACTATCAAATCCACTATTGGAGTGTGGGAAAGCAACATATGACAAGAAGCCCTTATTAAGCCTAGATAAGGCTAATAGCTAGAATGCAAAGTATGGAGTGTTGATGAGTGAGTTGATTGAACTTGGTGGGAAGGTTAGGTAGGTTAGGGGTCCCTTGAATGTAGAAGGTTCCTATAGATCAACCACAAGTGTCAAGAGTACACTTGAGTCCTTGGGCAAGGAGAAGAGCATAGACTAGCTAGTCTATCCTAGCGTCCCCATCAATTCATCATTTAAGTGAATTCAAAATTTATGTGCTACATTATATTCATGTGTGCCTATAATGCCAGTCATGTCCTTGACATCAGTCAATTCTAATATCGGAATGATATTCCAAACAATGAAATAGTTACATAAACTTGTAAACAAACACAAGACATTGTTTCTATATCACAAACAAGCCAAGATCACATCAGATTTATTCTAATCGATTCACTATTCCCTGGACTGTTCCACAGGATAGAGAACTCACTAGTACATTTTGCACCATTTTTTGACGCACTATTGGTTCAAAGTTTCTACCCAACTCGGTCGAATGGTCGAGCAACTAGTTCGTCGCTATTATTTATGTCAAAATATCAACCCATTGCTGCACCAATCAAAAGGTCAACTTCAATATTAGTGAAAAATGAGGGCAATCTAGGCCGAAAATGACATTGGCAAGTGTTTTTGTATTGGTTGATCTGTCAACCAATATAAATTAATATTATTCAAAAACTTTGTCATGTCGACCAGGATGCCAAACTCGTGACAGTCATAGTTCAACCACATTTGGTCAAAATATTTAGCGGCTCCGACCAGGATGCCAAACCCACGACGCCACATTTTAACACAGAATTTTGACGCAGGTGGGTCAAAATTTTGATGCAACGTGGAGTGTTTAAAAAAAAATTGAAGATAAATATCCAGACTAATCACCAACAACATCCTAATCAGTGACTAGTCTAGATATTTATCTTCAGGTGTGCACACTTATTGTACTTCTTGTTGCCAGCGGGTCCTTGCTCATTCTATTTTCTAGACTGCTTTGGGCTCTAGCAATCCATCTGCTCTACTCTACGTGAAATTATGGGTTTTCTCATTTTGTTTGAACTATTTGAGAGATAGGCTCTGACTGGTGATTCATGAATTGGTAGAGCTTCCTCTTAGATGCCCACAACTCTTCAAATCTATTGGTGTGAAGCCCCCAAAGGGTATTCTACTCTATGGGCCTCCTAGTTTCGGGAAAACTTTAATTTCTAGGGCAGTGGCAAATGAAACCGGTGCCTTCTTTTTCTGTATCAATGGACCTAAGATCATGTGAAAGTTGGTTGGAGAAAGTGAAAGCAATTTTGGGAAGGCTTTTGAGGAGGTTGAAAAGAATGCCCCGTCCATTATATTTATTGATGACATATTACAGAGATTTGTTAGCGGGATTGCAAGTATGCTATTAGAGAAAATATTGAGAAGGTGAGTTTCAATTGTGGTAGCTTTTTCAAACTAGATTTGGTTCTGAATTTCTTAATGGTTTTTTTGGAGCTGGTTTGTTAGAATTTTACATTTTTTGATTCAATTTTCCTCAACTTGTATCTTATTATTTCAATTTGTCATGTTCTCTTTCCTCTGCACTTTTATAGGATAATATTGAACGTGAAAGGAAAAGAAGTGAGAATGCCGAGGCAATGGATGATAATGATAGTGATGAGGTAGCTGAAATAAAGGCTGCTCATTTTGAGGAGTCAATAAAATATGCCCGAAGAAGTGTCAGTGATGCTGATATTCAAAAGTATCAAGCCTTTGCATAAACACTACAACAATCTCGAGGGTTTGGTTCTGAATTTTGATTTCCTAGTGCTTCTTTTGGTGCTTCGGATGTATTTTCTACAACAGATAATAAAGATGACAATGAATTATATAGTTAGGAAACCTAGGACACAATTGTCATCTTAATGAAGTGACAGATGTGTTTGTTCTAGCAGGGACCTTCTATTGACAAATAGCCAATGCTATTCAATTTGGCTCCAGCTTTTTCTTGTATGAGTTTTATCTGTTCATATGTTTGAAACTTTACTTAGTTTATCAGCCCTTTAGCTGAGGACTTACTAACTTGTAAGTCTTTAGAGAAATATTAACTGTGGCAAGGAAATTTAGCTATGGAAACTTTTTCTCAAGTGGTAGATAATGCTACAAAAACTCATTGCTCGCAATCTCATTGCCCTTGGCCAAATCAATATTGCTTGTAATCTCATTGCAAAAGTGGCCAACGACTATGTTAGGCTGATGAAATATGGGGATTTTCTTTACCTCTGCAAATGTTTGAAGGATTTTGCACTTGGACGGATATGTACCATTGTGAAGAGAATTGGACCGAGTTTGGCTTACATAAAATAGGTGAGGCAGCATATGGTTATGTTCTTTTTTCTATGTATCTAGTTTTCACTACCTATAATTCCTTGGGATATCTTGCAAGGGTTCTATAAATTGATGGTCTATACTTTGGCGGGTGTCTTGTATGGGCCTATGAACTTTTTTATCTTGTCTTTTTTTTCAATCCTACAACTAGATTTTGATACGTGGATTGCTTGTAAGGAACTTTGATACCACCATTTATTTAGTTCTTCATATGATAGTTTTCTATGTAGTCCCTAGTCTAGGCTTTATTTGTAGATTTTTTATCTTAATATTAAAAGAATTAATTTAGTTAAATAAAGCTTTATGTCCCAAACACAATGACAACTAGGATGTGGATTTAATCTTTCTGGCAACTAAAGAGTCAAAAAATATAACAGATGGTTCAATATAACCTACAAATTTGTCCATGTAAGAGTTGAACTCTAAAATTTATGGTATGAAGACCTGCAACTTGCAGCTAAGAATATGATATTGAATAATTATGACTTATTTTAAAAATTCAGGAAAACTTAACCATTTCTGTAGGGATTACTTAAAAAAAAGTATACCTGATCGATGAATCAATATTTGTAACCTCTCAGAAACTTTTCCTTTCCACTTCAATATCTTTCCTTGGAGGGTGTAACAAAATTTGATATGCTAATAGACAAACTCATTTTGCACAAAATGGCATTAAGCATGGATTTTGGTTTACATGTGGTACATCAATTCCTTCATCGAAGACATTATCTATTACATTTATAATTGTTTATTTAGGTTCCATAGCACTAGCATATACACAAAAAGAATTTGTATTAAAAAAAAACATGGACACTACATATATATAAAAATACCTGTTAAAAAAAAAAGAGGCCACTGAGGACAATTGCACAGGTCTCTAGAAACAACATTACCCAACTGTTTCTCTCAAGCCAAAGACTTAGTGTGTTCAATTGCCCAGACTAGCAGTCAATTCTATGTTGAGTATATCTGTTAGGCTCTCTTGCAGTCTGAATGAATTAAGAATAGAAGATAGGAACTGATTTAACACTTCACCTACTCAAAAACACAAACCAATGAAATAATCCACATTAGGCCAAGAGAGGTTGACACATTCAATACAAGAATACTTACACAAAATGAAGCCGAATCATGCTAGACAATGACGATGAGAAGTTGACTATTGGCCCTTCTAGTTTTTTATTTGATAGTTGCCTAACAATGACACATTCAAAATGCACTTATGAGAAAAGACCTAGAATGAATGAAATTGATTAAATAATGAAGGTATGTTAGCTTGAGCTTCACTTGGTTTTGAGAATACTTTAATATTCTCTACTCAACAAGGCCAACCACATGAAGGTAGAAGCTCATCTGACCTTACCCGCCCTCCCCCTAACATTTATCTAAATTCCCCATTAACACCTAATTACACACTTCATTCATCCATTTATGAACTATAACATTCAATCAATACAATCACATAACATCCATTAATATGATATAGCATTCATTAATATGCAACACTAATCAAGAATTCATTAAGACATAACAACATTCATTAACATGACATATAATATAATTAACTGATGAGGATATCCTAGAAATCCCTAATATAATAAATATGGTGAAGAAAAAAGTAAAGAAGAGTCAATGCAGAAATTATTACTATTTTGCATGATGCTATTGCTAACCTCATTGCGATGTCCATGACCAGGTAATTGATATGTCCTCTTCAACATCTCCTCGATTGTATTTTCATCTTCCAAAATAGTAATAATTTTTGCATTACTCTTTTTAGTTTTTTCTTCACCGTATTTAATATATTAGGGATTTCTGGGATATCCTCATGTATATCTACATCTATTGCCTCTGTTGTTATAGGTGCTTTTTGCCTATCTGATATTTATCTTCAGGTGTCCACACTCATTCTATTGCTTGTTGCCAGCGGGTTACAGTCAGTGATTAGGAGAGGCCTATTTTGGCACCAGCCATGTAGTACAAGCACTAGAATTGAGTTTTTTGGCACAGGATGGAAAATTTTTGTATATCAACATGCGATAGAGTTTGTGGATTTTTTAGTATTTAAATACATCTGTGGGATGTATTTCAGAGTTTGGATATATGGGAAGAATGGCTGTGAAAAAGATATTTCTATTTTTCATTCTGAGAAGATCCAGAGTGATTTTGAGTCATAGAGGAAATGCCCTAATCCTTCAAAAAGTGCTATTTTGATGAGTTTTGATCACTTGAGGGAAAAAAATTATCTGTTGAGTTGAAAATAAAATCAAGTGATCAACAGACAATTTTCTATCCCTCAAGTTATCAGAACTCATCGAAATAGAACTTTTTGAAGGATTAGGGCATTTCCTCTATGACTCAAAATAACTCTAGATCTTCTCAGAATGAAAAATAGAAATATCTTTTTCACAACCATTCTTCCCATATATCTGAACTCTGAAATACATCCCACAGATGTATTTAAATACTAAAAACTCCCCAAACTCTATCACATGTTGATATACAAAAATTTCCCAGCCCGTGCCAAAAAACTCAATTCTAGTGCTTGTACTACATGACTGGTGCCAAAACATGGCTCTCCAAAAAATCTTTTGTTGCTTCAACTTCTTCTCCATTGTATAATGATGGTGTGAGAAATCTTTCCACCAGGATGCCCTGTCTGAATATACCTCCCGCACCAAAATGGAATCCCTTCATAATCGCTTTATTAAATTATTGAGCTTTTCTTTGTTTCGAGAATAGTTTAACATTCTCTACTTAACAGGGCCAACCATGTGAAGGTGGAAGCTCATCTAGCCCCTCCTAGGAGCCTTTTATGAGCCTTTACTATATTTTAAGACCTCTAAGATGTATTCTTAGGGATCGTAAACAGTCGTAAAGGGTCATAAGGGGTCTTGGGACACAATAGCTAAGAAACATAATTGTAGGCATCATGGTCACATTTTTTTTGGAGACAATGTAATTGAGTGGTATATCCAGATGATAGAGAGAAACTTTTGCACCTCCAGTTCGAAGTTGTTTTACATCCAGTAGTGTCAACTTGGAATCAGAGGAGTAGAGGTTGCACTCTATCGTCATCCGTATACAACTCAATTATGTTGTCTCCAAAAAAATGTGACCATGATGCCTACAATTATGTTTGTCAGCTATTGTGAAATATTTTGTAGTGTGGCCTTTGTTTCCTTTGATGTGTCTTGCAACCTATGAAAATTTTGAAATATGTTACATGATATAGATATAAAGATCACTAATTAGTGCATTATTACGTTCTACTAGTAGTTAATACTATTGGATACCTTCTTCTCTCATTTGCTGGTGTAATTCCTATTTGAGTATCCCCTTTCTCCTTTGCATCCAAAATTAACTCATTCCAATCCCTCACTAGAATAAAGGGAGGACGCTCGTACTTTGGGTTCTGGATGAGACTCCTTCTATATGAGTCCCTCATAGTCTTAAGATGTTTGGCAACTTTTTCTAAAATTTTCTTTTGCTAATAATTTTTGTATTGACTCGTTTTAGTTTTTTCTTTAGCATATTTATTAGATTAGGGATTTCTGGGATATCCTTATCTGTATCTAGACCTATTGCCTCTATTGTTGCAGGTGCTTTCCCCTATCCTGAACATCAAATTGTAATAGGAATATTAGTAAAACTATCATAATAACTCCAAAACCCTAAATAAAATAACATAATAATATAACATTTTTCAACTATCTAATTTGTACAATTTCAATAAGGTTTACCGTTGCTGACGAATGGGTGGGAGGAGTATCCCGGAAACCTCTATCATGCGGGGGATCCATGTCACCTACTCTTGTATTTCTAACTTCAGTAAGATTTCATACCACACAGTGTTCATAAATTACGTTCAATGCGTTATTTATGCTTGTATTGGTGGGAAAACTTTTGAAAATGTGCAAAAGAGATTGCATTCAACCATGTTGTTTACATGACACACGTAGTTTACCTCCAGCCTAAATTAGTGTTGTATACAAATATGTGGATAGTGCATGGTACAAAGCCTCACTGAAGCTTGAAAATGATCCATGATCTCAGGAATATCATCTTCTTTCCACTCTTCTTGCCTCTCTTTTCCCATCTCGCAGCTTGGGCATTGCAACATGAATCCTATTTTCCACAACTAATGATGGATCCTTAGGTATAGTGAAAATTACCAAATGGCCTTCAGAGGTCAAGGAACAAATGGAATAACCAAGAAAACACTATATGTTAAATCATGCGATTGATAGTAGATTAGGGCTCACCTGAGCCATAAACATGAATAATTATTCTAAAAAAATATGTAAAGCATATATATGCACACTTGAGGCAAATAGAAGTTACGTCATATCCATATTAAAATATTAGTTACAATATGAAAATACTAAACTAACTAATTCCTGATTTCATCTTTGCATATGGTTGCAACAAAGATATGTGATTACAATATAGAGAAGGCATTGTAAAAATATAATTTCAGAATTTTCCCTAGCTTGAAACGTTTTGCACTCAAATCCTTCATCATAGATAAGTGGAGATGGGTGGATAGATGTAGATGAGTTGTCATCGACACAACTAAATTATCCGTAGCCATTATTTCCCTATGATGCCCAATTTACATTAGTTCTTATAATATAATGAATAGTATTTACATTAGAAACATTAAATATATACATATTAGGAACCTTTTTTCTATTTGGGCAGAACCAAAATTATCGTCCAGGGTTGCTTTGTGTCCGTGAAGTCTTCAATGCACACTACCCACCACCACATTGACAGTTTGGCATATTGACAAGAGCCATCGAGCCTATATCTGTAATGCATCACACCATCGTTATTACATTTATTATTTTTATATGGAATACACCAAGGAGTACCATCAGAAATATTAACCATTTATAATAATGAAAAGTAAATCTAAATCAAATACCTCATTTTTTTATCAACATGTGTAGTCTTTGTGCATATGAAAAATGAAATAAATATCAAGTTGAAATAAAATAGTGAACAAAATAATATTCGACATAGAGTGAATGAAATATACCATCAAAAGAAGGTGACGAAATCCTATCACGAAGCACAAACATAAGAAATAAAAAAGGGACAAAAGACAAGAAATAAGAAAAATCATTACGACTATAGAAAAATCATTTATACTATAACAAAAAAAAGAAACACTCTTTGTCAACAATTTTCAAAATCATTAGGACTATAGAAAAATAATTAAGACTATACAAAATCAAATTTTAGAAATGGATAGTTCTGATGCTTTGCCATTACAACAATTGAGCATTCATCATTTGGTATTGTGTATTCCATTTAAGTATGTCAACAATGTTCAAGGAATAAGAAAAATCATTACGACTATAAAAAAATCAAGTTCTAGAAATGGACAGTTCTGATATTGCTTTGCCATTACAACAATTGAGCATTCATCATTTGGTATTGTGTATTCCATTTAAGTATGTCAACAATGTTCAAGAAATAAGAAAAATCATTAGGACTATAGAAAAATTAAGTTCTAAAAATGGGCGGTTCTGATATTGCTTTGCCATTATAACAATTGAGCATTCATCATTTGGTACTTCTTGGTGTATTCCATTTAAGTTTCTTGTTGAATCCTCAAGTTGAGTTGGCCTATTTAAGGTGATAGTAGAGGGCTATGCATCAATAGTCTAAAGAATTAAACCTTTATTTTAAATGCATTTAACACCAAAAAAATTTATAAAATTAAACCAATGGCATGTTTACAACAAAGAAATAGAATGATAATAATATGTTGAAAATTCAATTATGTTTAATACACGTCAATGGACCAATAGGGGAGAGAGAGAGAGAGAGAGAGAGAGAGAGAGAGAGAGAGAGAGAGAGAGGAATGATGAGGATATTGATGCTCCACTTAGCCGTTATCTTAGAAAAATGAGCAAGAAACCAAAAAAGAAATGATTGTAATTAATATTTTTTGCTAATCATTCATTTTTATAAGGTAATGGCTAGTTGTATACACCTAAAAATGGTCATCTAGACTATTAGCCCCTTTTTCTAAATCATCAATTGCTTATCCTTGATCAAATCCTAATTCTATCATTTATTTGATTATTTTCTATGGGCTAACCATCTTATCCTAAAGTCTTTATTTAATTAAAAGGAGTTTCATCCTCTTATTAAATAAAAAGCCCCCACTTTTCCTCTTATCCTAAGTTGCACAAATAAAGTATTATTTCTATTTTACAAAAAGGGAAAAAGCACTTTTTGTCTCATATAGACACAAAAGTCAACTCTCATTTTCTCATTGGAGGAAACTTATGCACATGAATTGCTCCTCTTTCAAGCTCCACCGTTGATTAAATATTTTACCTCTTAATCTCCATGGTCCATTCCTTTTCATTTCTTATAAAAAGAGAGCTCTCTTCTTCATTCTAGATCCCCAACTTTTTATGCTAATGTTATGCTGCAGGTTTCCTAGGTCACTTTGAAGCTTTTGAAGATATGGAACATTCTTGGCTTTTGCATCTACATGCTATCATAGTTTCATTTCTTGCATTATCATAGCATTCATAGCTTCATATTTAGCTTAGTTTCTTTTATGCTTTAGATTACTTCATCTAGCTTAATTAGGAGGCTTTGTAATACTTGCATATTTCCTTTCATAGCATAGCTTACATTTCCATTTCTAGCATAGTTGCATTTGCATTTGCATTTTCATTTGATTCTTGAAAATATTGGCATTCGTGCCCTTGTCTCATTGAATCTCCCATTGCATGGTTTACTAGCAAGGTTATTGGCTTAATAGCTCTAGCTGTGAGCAAATTTTAAATAATCTTGCAACTCCATACATAGAGAGCTCTAGGTTTCTTTCTAAGGTTTCCTATTTATGGATTCCCTTGGATGTAATGACTTAGAGAAGTGCACATCTTAGTGTGTACATTTTTTGGCACCCATTGTGGGGCAGAGCATTATTGTTTTGTCCTTCATTTCATGCATTTTCAAAAAAATTTTGCCATAGTTTAGCATCATTTTTGACTCTATTTTTTTGTCTCAGAGTGTCGTGTGAGAGTTTTCCAGTGTCATGCTACAGTTTCTTGTATAGCAGGGTGACACTTTAGCAGTTAAAAGTGTCATACTGTTTGACAGATAATATCGCACTGTTTAGTATATTCTGTCACCGACAGGTCAGCAAACTGTCGCACAGAGATAAACTATTGCCCCCATATACAACGAAGTGTCGCGTGATATTTTTGGTGACTGTACTGTCGCCTATACTGGCAGTGAGTTGAGTTTTGGGTTTTCTATTTTTTTTGAAAATTTTAGCATTTTCAAAAAACTGGCACCTATTTTTTAGAAATTGTCACATACGGTATGAAAAATTTAAGTGTGATATATCGTTGGAAAGCTCTTTCCAAGCCTAATCCAACCATGTTGATTTCATTTTCAAATTTTTCCATTTGATCAGCTATTTTTCTTGTAGATTATTTGATTTTTAATGTGCTAACCATTGTGGGGCTAACAAGTTGTGCTTGTAGGTGCTCTCATTGCTTGAAATATTTTGCCAAAAGAACACATGTCAAAGCTTGAAATGCACAAGGGCTACTAATGATTTTTATAGGGCTACCCAAAGCATAAAAACTGAATCAAGTGCTTGTTGTTTATTTCATTTCAAGTATGGCAATTACTAGTTGTTTCATTTCTTAGGCACTTAAGATCTTGTTGTATGAATCTTTTGGTGGTAGGAGAAGTATGCTCTTCACCCTTGTGGTGAACCAGAAAATCTTGAACCATCTTTGGATTTTGAAAGCAAGAGGGTAATTGAACATTTGCTTGGTGTGTTTGAGAGAAAAATTTGAGATAGGGGAGTATGCTCTTCACCTTTGTGGTGAAACAAAAACCTTGAACCTCAAAAGTCAATCCACTCTTTGTTTAGCATTAGGATCCTTTAGCGGGCCTACTCTTGAGCAATCAAGAGGAACGACCCAAGTGGGGACAAGATAATACCGAGCTATTCCAACCCACTATAATCTAAAGGCTATCAAGGACACAAAACCTTGGTAGACGTAGTGCTTGTCTTCACTTGATGTGAGTACTTGTGGGATTGTGACCATGAGGAAATTATTGAGCAAGAATGCTTAAGGTACTCTTGAGGCTGTGAGGTCCGTTACTTGCCGTAAGGTAAGGAGTCCCTTTGGGGAGCAAAAGGGGTGCTACGAATGGAAGCCCTTACTAAGAACCATAGGTAGAGGCCACCCTATTTTTTCGCTTAGCTTCTTGATGCAAGGATTGATCCAAGTGGAATAACCTAGATCACCCCAAGATTACTCACCATCTGTGTTCCTTTAGTTGTGTCATTGACACCTCCATGACAAAGCCAACATCTATTGTGGGCAACCACTTTGTGTGAGGCAATGGAACATCAAGTGTGGGCTAAGTTGCTAAGTATTGAGCCATTGTATTTTTAGGCTAAAAAGTGCTTGAAGTGGTCTCGTTGTGATATACCCATGTAAATGTTCTTGCATATTTAACATCTCAGTAGTGCTCATAGAAGTTTTTCAATTTTGATATCACAATTGCTTGTCTTGGCAAGGTTGCTTTTTCCCTTGTTTCAAGTGTTTGATGACATGTTTGATTACCTACTATTTGCAAACATATCTATTATCTGCTATTACTGTATTCTGAACTGTGAAACCGAACTTGCCAAATTGAAACATTGACCAATTGCCTTTAAAATTGAGTTTTTCACGTTCACTGGTCAAGAGTCGCACTGCTTGCCTAAAAATTATCGCACAAACTTATTTTGCTGTCTCATAGTTGTTTGTAATCTGAAGTTGATTCTTGCCATTTCCAGTCTTCCTTAGTCAGTCCAAGTTGGATCTTAGGTGCCATGACATGTTGATCAACATCCAAATGAACTCAAATGGTATCAAATTGCACAAAATGACTCTTGGTCTTCTTTCTTCCGCTTCTTCCATGTCTTCCTAGTCTTCCATTTTCATCCTTTCTCTTCTTTCTTCATGATTCTTCCTAAATTCTTCATGTCTTCTTGATTCTTTTCCTCTTATTATCTAGTCTACCTTCTTCTATTTCATCTCTTCTATTCATTTCTTCCATGCTTGATTCCTCCTCTTTTGGAACCATGAATTTCAATTATCTTTTTATGGAACCTCTCTTGAGAATGGATGATCTTGAACTCATTGCTCAATTCGAAGAGTATCTTTATTCCTCCAAAAATTGCATGGATGATAAACTTATGGAAAAAGTAGAAGAAAAATTGATTGAATTAGACACCTTTGCTGTAATCCTACGCATGATCCTAGAATGCCATCTTGCTTCCAAACATTCTTCATCTTCTAATTCTTCTCATCCTTCCTCATCCTCCAAATCTTATCATGACTCTTCTTAGTCTTATTCGTATTCCTCATTATCCAAGTCTTCTTCATCCACTAGGTCTTCATTTTCCTCTTCTTCAAGATTTCATTCCTCTTCTACTTCTCGCAAGAGTCTTACTCCTTGAGTCAAGGTGTACCATGATGAGCAATATGATAACCCTTGTGATACCTATGACACCTCTATTCCTAAGACTCCTCCTACTCACAGGCTCGCGCTTATTGGAAATGGGTTGCCACATTGGATAGATTGTGATGGTGATCCATATGATTTAGATTTTGAAAGGGAGTTTGATGATTTCTACAAACAATACCTAGATGATGCATCCACTTCTGTTGAGGAATATAAAATGTACCACGCTGATATGAAACATCACTACTATTAGAATCCTCCCTCTAAGAACTCTCATGTTGAAGATAAAGATTACACTCTCAAGCAAGATCATGTTAATGCTGAACCTTTGTCTTATGATGGTCCCCTTCCATCCCCTACTTCCTCCAATAACCATACACTTCCTAAAACTTCCAAGTCTTTCAAATCTTTCACAAATCCTTCATCTGACAAAGATCCTAATGCTTTTCATGTAGTTCCCTACAGTTATCCTCAAGGGCTATCTCTTAAAGAAACTCAAGCTAACCTTCACTTGGCTACAAATACGTCTAATAATGCTAGACCTAGCGAGCCTAAGATTTTATGCGCTATAATGCCTACTTCAGCTAGTCCTTCACCATCTTTTCTAAAGTCTTCCATGCAATTCCAACATGCTTCCTTGTCCTTAGAAGTGGCTCCATGTCAAGAGGACTTTAAAAATGATAAAGAAAAGAATATAAAAAAAGATCAAGATCAAGAACCCTCCATGTCATCCAATCCTTTTCATGATGTCTTTGATCTGCATCATGGTTCTTTTGATCCTCTACACTCTTCCACATTCATTCCACCATGTCCTAAGCAAGATCAAGCTACTACTCACACCATTGAGCTTATTGACAATCAAGATGACCTTACTTCCATTATGGTTATTGAAAATAGTGTTGTTACTTCCAATTTTAAGCCTATTGAAAATCAAGAAAAAAATGATGTGCTTATGCCATCCAAAGTAACTTGTCAAGATCAAAATCTTCCATCTTCTTTTCCTACCACTCCATGTTCACTTCCACTTTCTACTTTTCCTAAGTCTATTCAATCTTTGAACAATCCTATCAAAGAAGTCACTCCTATTCAAGATTTCATGATCCTATTGTAGATCCTAATGCTCACTCTAAAGATGCTGATGTCCTTGGTTGTCATGTTGATGAAGTTATTGATTATCCTTTTGCATCTTTCACATCCATCCTTGTACTTCCTCCACCAATACCAAAGGCTTCATGTCTTCCTTCCATCTTGGGACCTTATGTCCCTTCACTTTCCCCTCCTAATTATCCTAATTCGTCATCCATCTTGGGTCCTTACATCCCTCCATCTCCTATCTTTCCTCAAGATCAACATAGATGCATACCCTTGAATCCTATTCATCCACCTACCCATCTAAATCAGTCATATTCTCCTTCTCCTTTCACAAGTCCCAAGTCTTTTGGAAGTAACTTGAATGTTCAATATAAGAAAAAGAAGCAATACAAGAATCCATTAAAAAAAGAAGATCACCATGTCTCCTCTAATTGACATGGAGGCATAAAGTCAAAAGAGATATCTAAGAAGAAAACTACAAGACAGGTATGGGTTCTAAAATTCATCATTGAAGATATTCTCTCTAAATCATCAGAAATAAATGAAAAGCCTAAGACTATATAGATTCTAAAGTCTCTCTTGAATGAGTCTAATATTGAACAAAAAGTGAAGTTGACATTCAAGCTTTCAAAGGCTTCCACTTCATCTTCTTCCAAAAACATTCTTTCATTCCATGTGCCTAAACCGCAACCTCTGCTAAACATTCACCATATTCCTTCATGTATTCCTTCATTCACATTTCTTCCATCCTCTCGCCACCCTTCAAGATGTGTGTTGACGTTGATCTTGCCTTCCTTTCCATTTACCCTTTCACACTCCTTCCATTCATTATCTTCTACCTTTTATCATTTTTCCTCATTTGTCTATTCTTCCTATCTTCCAACCTCACTCGTGATGAGAGCCAATTATAACCTATTTAATGTCATATTTTAATCCTTTCCATACTCTTTCCTACTTATTTCTTTATTACATTTCCATCCCATTTCAACCCATTTTACCATTATAACGTTGCATATAGTTTAATATAAATAAGTAGTGTTTAATATTGTTTTGGGATTAAAATATGGAAAATTCATTGTTGATTGCATTTTACTAATCTTTATTATTGCAGCATGTTTATTTGTGGCATAGAACTTCCTGTCACCTGCTAGTTGGGACTACAGTCTTCCTGTCGCCTACAGATCTTCCTGTAGCTATTTCACCAATACAAAGTTCCATTCCCTTTGAAATACATTGCCTATTATTTCTTATTAGCATAAAAATATATTTTCTATAGATATCATCCACCCTATATGAACACGTGGAGAGGATATTGAAGACTAAAATGAGGGGATTATGGATGATTCTATTATTAAGATTGATGGTTGTACATGCAAATAGTGAAGGACTTGAAACAACATCTATTACAGTTGAGATTTATTTCCAAGAATTACGTGGCTGCTGAAAACCCGTGCAACAAATAACTACATTGTTATTTTTGCTAAAGGAGATGAAATAGTATTGTTAAGACAGATTTCCAAGCCTCACGTGGAAAGCCCAATAATCAAATAATAGCATTTTGTTGAAACGATACAATGCCTATTTTCTGCACATATTAGATTTCTATTATTATTTGTATGGAGTTGAATTTGTAAAGCTGCATATATATAAGCAGCAGTAGACATAAGGAGGGAAGATATACAACGTTTTCTGCAGATTTGAATAGAGTTTTCGGCAAGAAGAAACTGTTGTACGCAGCTCTGGATTGCACTATTTTGAAATAAATAAAAACATTAGTTTGTGCATGGTTGCAGCAGTGTAGAACTCAATTATTCTCTATCCACCGTGTAAGCCAGGAGTAAGGGCCCGCTCCATGGTGAAACACGGTGATGTATTTCATTAGTGTGTTTATTCTATTTGTATAAATTTATATTCCTTGCTTAGACTATCATTACAGTAGATCTTCATGTTTATATCAGTTTGTGATTTTTAGATCAGCAACCCAGTAATTAGAATATAATATAGAAATAATTTCATTACTATTTTATCTATAGGTTATTGTCATTATTATTTTTATTTCAAGAAGATAGTTTTGTTTCTGATCTTTGTAGCATCAGGAAGTGATAGTTCCTGTCGCTGCACCCATTTTGATTTCCTGTAGATTTAGTTTTGAGTGTTTTAGCTGCATTCATAAACCCTCATCTCACAACTATCATCCCTTGATGGCATACTGCTCGGACACCTTTCGCAAGCTTACACTCTCGGATTGACACGAATAGACCAGCTAAACTTCATTATAAATCATTAATTCTTTTATTATTATTCACCCCAGTGTTGGCCTATCATTTTGGCGCCGTTGCCGGGGAAAGGTGTCAAAGGCATGTTAGTTTGCTGATTTGAGTTAGGAACAATGCGTTAGGATGAACACTTTTGCAATTGCTAGCCTTACTTAAGTAACTAATCTTAATTTGTGTTGGTTAAATCATATAGATGCATTGCTTTAGAGGTTTGTTTTAGAGTTTGCAAGTAGGCATTAGACATTTGATTCACTAGTTGTCTTAGAAATTAGATTCCATTTTACATTATCATAAGTTGTTGTGAGTTATTGGTAAAGACAAGAAATTTTTGAAGAAAAATGTTAAAAATGATGCCTTTTCAATGTTGTTCAAGTATATCAATTTTGGTTGAAAATTGTTTCAAAAATGCAAAATTTGAAGGGAATGCAAGAGGCAAAATGTGTTTTTGGGCGCTGCCCCAGGACCCCGCAAGGGGCGTTGCCCCTTGACCCCACTGGTGGCTGCCGCCCCCAGACCCCCGCCTTCAAATTTAAAAACAAAAAAAGAAACTAGTGGGGAAATCGCGCCTACCAAAGGTGATATTTTTACATCCACTCTACCTAATGAATGCATCTTTAATGATCTTGATCTTCCCTTATCAAAGGTATGCACTAATTCTATAGCTATGTTTGAACATGAGCAAATCATTGATGAATTCTTAGAGCAATGTGATTTTGATGGTGAAAATTTAACCATGTGTTGTTCTAATTGCTACAGGAAAGATGACCAGTGCTTATGCCTGAACAACCAAGAGCATATTGTACATGAAGTACAAGATATCTGTGAACCTTGCCAGGATAAGGATGAACATGAACAATTCTTCCTTGTACCTAGTACTCCATGTCAAATACCAACCCAAGAAGATCAAGGTATGTATTATGTTGGTAACATATATTGTCACTCTGTTTCATTACAAAGCCAACATATTTCTTCAAAAAATATGTCTCCACCTAGTATGCACAATGAATGTAATCATGCATGCTCACAACAACCCATATATTCATTTTATATTCCACCATATCCATCCTTACCATCTTCATTTCACACATTCTACTTATTACCATCTACTTTATCACCTTCACATTTCTTACCATATTCATTATGCCATTCACATCATATTCTACCCACTCCACCATATCCACCAAAGGAAACTATATTGCCTCATATACCACTTCATAATAAGGTGGCTAATGATACATATAATATTGAACTTTCAAGGATCCCTCCACAATATAATGATGTGCTTGAAATCGATAAATCAACATTGGAATGTATTTATGCATATAAGGGATGTGATTTTGGTTTAATTAAATTAGAAGAACGATATTATTTATTGAATTATAATCAAATTTGTTCTTCTTTTCAACTTAGTGAATCACAAATGACTACAAATGAGCCCATGCATCAAATTGCAACAATTTTAATTAATGGACTCATGAGTATGCATGTTTATCATTCACTAAGTAGTATTAAGCTATATACATTCCATATTTCACAAATCTACTACCACATCCTCCAAGATTTATATTCTACTACTTTTGTACTTATATATATTGATATTTGGAGGCCTATGGTTAAAATATGCATCCCTCACATACTTGTTGATTTGGGACCAATAATTGATCAAGCACAATTATAAGGGATTCTATGCATTAATGACCAAACAAAAAATGTTAAAACTGGATGATCGTTATTCCTCGTTGTTGATTCTTTCTATTGTCCTAAGATGACCAAATAAACTATGGATGATTCATTTATTTAACAAGGATCAAGGTATTAATATCCATATATTCTTCATTCTTGGTTCTTGTATCTTACAACGATTATTCATTTATAATACATGCTAGTTTCTTGATTCCTTGGATGATTTGAATTCCCTATCCTTTTGTAACATAAATTTGAGGGTACATCCATTGAATTATTGAAATATTTGATTTATGTATCATTCAAAAAGGCTCAAAAAATTCTAATGATGTGTTACTCTCTTTGAGTTCCTTAAATTCTTTGGTTATCCTAATGATTTCGTGACCTTGTAGCATGAAGTTAAGTTGGGGGGAATCCCTCCAATTTTGTGGTGCTAGGATGATTTCCAGGCAGGATTCATTGATTGTTTCGTTGGTACTTTTTAGAAAACTTCACCATGTGACATCTAAACAATTCAAGGTATGTATTCTTATGTTGATTGACATTGGTATAATCATTGTAATCACATTATTTTGTTTTTATCAAGTGTTTATTTATATTAATGACTCTACCTACCATTTGTATAAATGCATTACTCACTTAATGGTAGGGTTATTAATTAGATAAAAATTGTTTTACTATGCTTGATATGCTTGGTTTCGAGAATATGGTTACAGGTCTATTGTTTTGGTTAGGTACAAAACCAATTGATGATGCTTCTCTACACAAGCATTGCTAAACACACTATGTTAGCTTTGTTAACATTGTGTGGGCTTGCTAGCTATTCGGTGCATCTTAGTTTCACTTGTGCTTCACTATTCAAGATCACATGTCAATTTTGGCATAAGGTGTTCATTTCCTTGAGATGCAATTTTTTTTCTTTGGTGATTTATCACTTGGAGGAAAATATACAGCATGGTCTATGCGATTTGTGATTATTCAAGAACACATCTGATGATACTTTGAATACAATACTAGCCATCACACTCCTTCATTAAGTTGTGTCTCCTCCTCTCTAAAGTTCTATGGCCACATTGGAGACTATCATTGGTGATCCAGTTTTGTCATTATCAGAGCACTATGTCATATAAGTATCATCATCCTTGTGAGTACTTCTTTCATCCAAGTATGCTAGTGTGTTCCAAAGTTCTCCAAGAAAATTTCAAATTTGGTGGTATGCGATACATAGATCAAGGTTGATAGTGCAGTGTTTCAGTGTTCCCAACTTTGTGGAGATTATTCATAGTCATGATTCCAAGTTCATTATGCAATCAAGTTTCAACAGTGCCTTCTGTGAGGTCATGGACAAAACTCAAGTTTTGGATGGTATCATTTTCCATCATCCATGTCAGGATTTCTCTCTCTTTGGTCATTCTATGCAATTATAAAAAAAAAAAATGAAAAAAAAAAGCAATAAAAGATCCAACAATGAAAACCTTCGGGCATTGTTGGCCAGTTAATATCTGAAAACCAGTTTCTGGTGGATATTAATTGCAAAATAAATTCTTAATGGTGAAAACTATTTTTTTAGCGCCATTAAGCGGTGAGTGATTGAAAACTAGCTTGCCAGCGGTCACTTGTCATTATCAAAAATTGAAAAAAAAGAAAAAAAAGAAAAAAAAAGAAAATGAAAAAAATGAAAAAAATATTGAAAAAAAATGAAAAATGCAATCATTGGTGTTCTTGGATCACTCATTGGCTTCAGTGGTTCTTTCATTCTTGGCACCTCCTGTCGCTCACTCTTGCAACTCAGTGTGATCCTCAAATCTTTGATCACCCCTAATATTTGTTGCATGATCAGTTGAGGTGTTTCAGTGGAATTTTCTACCTACTATATGATCTCCAATGCTTCAATTGATGATGGTGGTCCCTCAGATTGCCCTCTTTGTCCAAGTTTTCTGGTTCCTTCCGATTGTCTTCTCTTCGATGCTTTCAGTCAGATGGTGATATTTTGTGGTGTTGCAGTTTTGGATGCCTCTCTTCATTCCTTGTTGATTCATCCATTTTGGAGGTGCCAATTGCTGAGTTGCTCTATGTTCCACCATTGGTCTTCCTGCACATGCATGTTGGTAAAACAATCAATTTTGTTTTTCCTTATTTTATCTCTTAACTTTATTTATATTGCTTATTATATTGATCATTATGCAACACCCCTCCCTATCCTCTCCTTGTTTCCCATGGACGGTCAACCTTTAAGTTGGGGGGAGGCATATCATCCTATTATCTTCCATCCATCACCCTTACTAAACCCATCATACTATATCCATCATATAATAGCCTTTGTTTTGTCTCTTATCTCTCTTGTTTTGCCCATTTAAACTCCTCTTGTGCAAATTGAGATAAATTTCTCCTATATATAACCTTGTGAACCATGATGCTATAAAAAAATGAAAAAAAAGAAAAGAGAAAAAATAAACACCTTATGAAAAGTCGAAAGTGATATCCCTATTAAAGAAGAAAAAAAAAAAGCTTGTCATGTGAAGTAAAGAAAAGGGATTTGTGTTTATATGTGAATTATCATGGTTCAGGGTGGAGATAACGTCTAAAGCCATAAATCGAAGTGCTTTTAATTCAAACCAAATCCCTCCTGATCATAATGATTGCACGAGGACGTGCAATAAGCTAAGTTGGGGGGAATGATGAGAGCCAATTATAACCTATTTAATGTCATATTTTAATCCTTTCCATACTCTTTCCTACTTATTTCTTTATTACATTTCCATCCCATTTCAACCCATTTTACCATTATAACGTTGCATATAGTTTACTATAAATAAGTAGTGTTTAATATTGTTTTGGGATTAAAATATGGAAAATTCATTGTTGATTGCATTTTACTAATCTTTATTATTGCAGCATGTTTATTTGTGGCATAGAACTTCCTGTCGCTTGCCAGTTGGGACTACAGTCTTCCTGTCGCCTACAGATCTTCCTGTAGCTATTTCACCAATACAAAGTTCCATTCCCTTTGAAATACATTGCCTATTATTTCTTATTAGCATAAAAATATATTTTCTATAGATATCATCCACCCTATATGAACACGTGGAGAGGATATTGAAGACTAAAATGAGGGGATTATGGATGATTCTATTATTAAGATTGATGGTTGTACATGCAAATAGTGAAGGACTTGAAACAGCATATATTACAGCTGAGATTTATTTCCAAGAATTACGTGGCTACTGAAAACTCGTGCAACAAATAACTACATTGTTATTTTTGCTAAAGGAGATGAAATAGTATTGTTAAGACAAATTTCCAAGCCTCACATGGAAAGCCCAATAATCAAATAATAGCATTTTGTTGAAACGATACAATGCCTATTTTCTGCACATATTAGATTTCTATTATTATTTGTATGGAGTTGAATTTGTAAAGATGCATATATATAAGCAGTAGTAGACATAAGGAGGGAAGATACACAACATTTTCTGTAGATTTGAATAGAGTTTTCGGCAAGAAGAAACTGTTGTACGCAGCTCTGGATTGCACTATTTTGAAATAAATAAAAACATTAGTTTGTGCATGGTTGCAGCAGTGTAGAACTCAATTATTCTCTATCCACCGTGCAAGCCAGGAGTAAGGGCCCGCTCCATGGTGAAACACGGTGATGTATTTCATTAGTGTGTTTATACTATTTGTATAAATTTATATTCCTTGCTTAGACTGTCATTACAATAGATCTTCAAGTTTATATCAGTTTGTGATTTTTAGATCAGCAACCCAGTAATTAGAATATAATATAGAAATAATTTCATTACTATTTTATCTATAGGTTATTGTCATTATTATTTTTATTTCAAGAAGATAGTTTTGTTTCTGATCTTTGTAGCATCAGGAAGTGACAGTTCCTGTCGCTGCACCCATTTTGATTTCCTGTAGATTTAGTTTTGAGTGTTTTAGCTGCATTCATAAACCCTCATCTCACAACTATCATCCCTTGATGGCATACTGCTCGGACACCTTTCGCAAGCTTACGCTCTCAGATTGACACGAATAGACCAGCTAAACTTCATTATAAATCATTAATTCTTTTATTATTATTCACCCCAGTGTTGGCCTATCAACTCACTTTACATAAAACCTTATCCTCCATTTTTCTCTTCCATCTTCCTTTCCCTATCAGCATCTTTGAGCATATCATTTTGAATCTTTGGCATATCATGGTTTATCGTTTCAAGGAGAATTATCTAAAATCTTGCCTTCTTCCAAAAAAAAAGAAAAAAATAAAAAAATGAAAAAAGAAAACAAAAATGAAAAAATTGAAAATGTGCCTTGGAGGAAACCTGGAAACAGGTGCCTTGGTAGCAAAAGTAAAGAGAAATAAATTCATCCTATGGTGAAAACCACTCCCTTGTGGTGCCTTGGATAAGTACCATGATGAAAACCTGGCAATCAGATATCATGCGTAGTTCTTCTACATATTTCATCCATTCTATCTTCTCTCTTTGATCTTGGCAATGTTGACTTATACACAAATATTTGGCTATCTTGTGAGCTACTTTACGATGATCTTGCTTTCTTTCCATTCATGTTTAGCCTTCATATTTATTTTCCTTCATTCATTCTAGCCTTTTTCTATCCTTTTCCCCTTTGGTCTTGATTTAATAAAAAAAAGTAAAACATGATGCTATGAAGCCTCTTGACATGTCTACTCCTTTGGACTGCATCCTTTCCTTCTTTTTCATTACGCTTTTGTGACTTATCCTATGCTAACCTTTCATTACTTGTCCAAATGTGCTTTACATGATAATTTTTCCCTAGCTTGGGTACTCTTGAGGAGTTTGCCCTTGAAGATTTCTTTCCTTCATTCTCCTTCATTCTCTTGTTTTCCATCTCTTCCACTAGCTTGCTATTCCCTCTTGTCCTCCACCTTGCTAGACATTGGGACTACATGATGTGATCTTGCTTGGGAGTTTGATGCCCATTCTGTCTGGGGGCATCTTTTGTACATACTTATTGATCCTGAAAAAAACTTCAAAAAATGATATATTGCTAAAAAATCCTAAAAAGCATAAAATGTCCTGAAAAAATGAGCATCCTAGTGAAAACCTAGCAATAGGCACTTTGATATCTCACCAAAAAAATTATATATCTGAAAAATACCAAAAAATCAAAAAATTCAAAATCCCAAAAAAATAGTCACACTTACCCAACTGTGTTTTTCAACACTACCCCAGCGTCGAGTGTTTCTCAACACTTATCAAATATCTTATTCGCAGTCTCGAATGAAGCAATATTTCTCACTAGCAGATGCGATACTCAAAGTTTGACTCTATGACCAACACACACGCACTTAAACACTTGCAGAGACTTGCTTGACTTTATTTCTTTATGTGCTGTCTATGATGATTTCTTTGTTGAGTGTTTTCTCCCTAATAGTTTTCGATGATGCTGAGCTAGAAGACTTGGGGCATGAGGACATGTTTTATTTGCTTTCTGCTTGTGGGTATCTTTTGTTGATCCTAACTGGCATTAGCATTTATGATTGTTCCACTTGACATTGGGGTCTACAAGGTGTTATCCTTGACTATTTTTGCAAGTGCATACTTATAGCCATCTTGACTTTCCTTGTGTCTCGATGCGAGTATAATATTGCTACATTAAACTTAGGTAATCTCACTGCACTAGTCATCTTGACCTATATGTCTTTGATGCCTAGGTGGGATTCCCACATATCTATCTGATATAGATCATATTTAGATTCACATAGTTATACTAGTGTGTATTATATGATCTTGCGATGCTACCAATAACACTCGATGATGAATATTAGAGTCTAATAGCTTTGTGACTTTGCAAGTAAACCACTTTTTATAGTAGCTTGCATTCTTAGGTTCATGTTAGTTTAGTTTTGCATCTTGCATATGGAGAGAGCTCTCCTTTCATTTTTCATGGACTTTTTGGTCAACTGCACTCACCTTTCACTTCTTCCCAATCACATCTTTCACTTCTTGTCTTTCATATCACAACATTTTCTCTTCATTTCAGGATCAAAACCAAAATCCGAATTCACCTTGATCATCAAAATCACATTTCTCCTTCTTCCGCACAGTTGGCTGACCTTTTGAGGTCTGATCCTTCGATGTTCACTGGGGCATCTTCACCTTTTCATCCCCATCTCTCTCAACCTTCTATTCTTTCATTCATCTTCATTTGCTTCGGCTCTCTGAGGTTTGACTTCATTTTATCCTATATCTTTCTCAGTCAAACCTAATCAAACTAGGGCATATTTTCACTGCTTGATGGTTATTCTATCATTTTTTCATCTTCGATTATGATTTCTAGTGATTTGATCATGTTGCTCTTGCTTTTGCATTCCCTCTACCTGATTTTTCTTTCAATCCCGAGGGGGCAGACACATCATATTCTATTGTCTATTCTCTAGAGCATATGCTTGACCATTCCATTTGCTCTGATCAATCTATCTTTGTGCTTGACATGTTAGTTCTCGTCTCAAGTTCTGATACTGTCCATCTCTTTCCTAAGTGTTTAGTACTGTCACTACTAGGCTGACCATGCAAGATTTGCTATCTCTTTTCACTTCATTCTTTGGAGTCAGATCTCTATCTATTACCTTCTTGGCTGATCTATTCTTTGACATAATGTGTTCCCAGATCGATCACACATTAGTCAAAGAGGGGCAAATGTATACACCTAAAAATGGTCATCTAGACTATTAGCCCCTTTTGCGAAATCATCAATTGCTTATCCTTGATCAAATCCTAGTTCTATCATTTATTTGATTATTTTCTATGGGCTAACCATTTTATTCTAAAGTCTTTATTTAATTAAAAGGAGTTTCCTCCTTTTTTATTAAATAAAAAGCCCCCCACTTTTCCTCTTATCCTAAGTTGCACAAATAAAGCATTATTCCTATTTTACAAAAAGGGAAAAAGCACTTTTTGTCTCATATGGACACAAAAGTCAACTCTTATTTTCTCATTGGAGGAAACTTGTGCACATGGATTGCTCCTCTTTCAAGCTCCACCATTAAATCTTTTGCATCTTAATCTCCATGGTCCATTCCTTTTTATTTCTTATAAAATGAGAGCTCTCTTCTTCATTCTAGATCCTCAACTTTTTATGCTAATGTTATGCTGCAGGTTTTCTAGGTCACTTTGGAGCTTTTGAAGATTTGGAGCATTCTTGGCTTTTGCATCTACATGCTATCATAGTTTCATTTCTTGCATTATCATAGCATTCATAGCTTCATATTTAGCTTAGTTTCCTTTATGCTTTAGATTACTTCATTTATCTTAATTAGGAGGTTTGTAATACTTGCATATTTCTTTTCATAGCATAGCTTGCATTTCCATTTCTAGTATAGTTGCATTTGCATTTTTAATTGATTCTTGGAGATATTGGCATTCTTGCCTTTGTCTCATTGAATCTCCCATTGCATGGTTTACTATCAAGGTTATTGGCTTAATAGCTCTAGCTGAGAGCAAATTTTAAATAATCTTGCAACTCCATGCCTAGAGAGCTCTAAGTCAAATTTTCAAGGTTTCCAATCCATGGATTCTCTTGGAAGCAATGATTTAGAGAAGTGCACATCTTAGTGTGTACACTAGTAAGAGGAGCATCAATATCCTCTCTCTCTCTCTCTCTCTCTCTCTCTCTCTCTCTCTCTCCTGCAATAAAGGGACTTTTGATGATTTTCACAATAGCACATGTGTGGCAGGAATGCTCAAAGTACTGCTTAGGAAAATATGAATGTTCATCACCTATTGCTAAAATAGATTTACATAAGTTACCAATTAACTCAAAACACAAACCCTTTTTCAAATAATTTAATTTTAACTTTTGTTGTGTTAAAGGAACTATGTTGACTTTATTTTGTAGTTTTTTAACATGAGAGTTTGTAGATTAATAGTTCACATTTTTATGGGAACGTATCATTCAATTGAGCATTAATGCCCATCTATATCTAGTGAGATGAAAATAACTCATGTACCTCATGCTAGTGTGCTTGGATTAGACTAGACATTATCCAACCGCTTGTGAGGGTTGTCACTGTTATTAATTGGTGTAAAAGGAGGACCAGCTATGTGTTATAGCACTTTATATAAATACTCACTATTTGGATAATGTCTAGTCTAATGAAAAATAGTGTATACAAGGTATCCAAACACACTAGCATGAGGTACATGAGTTATGTGCATCTCACTAGTTATAGATGGGAAACTATGGCACACTAATATCTGTGAACTCCTATTAATCTACAAACTCTCATGTTAAACAACTACAAAATAAAGTCAACATAGTTTTGTTAACACAACCAAAGTTAAAATTGAATTATCTAAAACAAATGGTGCCTTAGAAGGATAGAGGAACACTTTGCTAAAGAAGTTTGACTATTGTTTGTGAAAATGCCTCCAAGGAATGCAAGTACTACCAGGGAGATCTAGGAGTTGAAGGAGAAGAACATAAGGTTGCAAGAATCTTACAATACACTTTTGGCCAGGCTTGAAGCACTGGAATCCAATCAAAGAAGAGCAATAGATGAAGGTGTTAATAGTGAAGAAGAGGAAGAAACCCATAATGAAGGGGAAGGAGAGGAAGAAGAGGAACACATAGATCCTAAAGAGCAGAGGATAATTAGGATATTCAAGGCTATGAAGATTGAGTAGCATAAGGTGAGGGGAGATGTCCTTATGTATGATGGAAGTTTGAAAGAAAAAGAGCTTTTGGACTGGATTGCATCAATGGTTGCATACTTTGAAGGTGAAGAGGTATCGGAAGATCAAAGGGCCAGTTTGGAAAAAACAAAACTCAAAGGGCATGCACTCCTATGGTGGGATCATGAGGAGGCAGACAGGAGGAGAAAAGGTAAGCCAAATATTGTCTCTTGGGACATGATGATAGCAAAACTGAAAGGTAACTTTCTTCCTAAAGAATTTGATGTACAAATGCATAAAAGAATCCAAAGTTTAAAACAAAGAGATTTAGATGTTAAAGCATATACAGATGAATTCTATAAACTAAGAATAAGGTCAAGATTGGAAGAAGATGAAGTTGTTAAGGTTGCTAGATATTAAGGTGGTTTAAGATTTAACATCCAAGATGAATTTGTGGCTTCTAACCCCAAAAGTGTGAAGGAATGTTACCAGTTGGCCCTTAGAATAGAGGAGAAATTGAAGAGGAAAAGTGAAAGATAGAATAGTAGCAATAGAGGAGGTTCTTCAATGAAGGGAAGAGGAGGAAGGAAAAATCAGGTTTGGAAAGAAAAGGACAAAGGATTGAATAGGACAATGTTGCACAATCCTATAAATGCAGACTTTTGGGATTTTTCAAATAGGTACAGTCAAGTATCCTATTGAAGGGAAACTAGTAAACAACCATGTTTAGATGTGGATGTCCAATGGGCAGAAAGAACCAACTGTTAAGACACCATATTCCTAAAGTACAGGTTCAGACTCAAACATCCAATGCCAAGACTAATTCTTGGGACAAGAATCCTTTCAAAGGTGGTGAACATGGTGCAGGGGCACCTAGAACATCCAAAGACTACTAGGAGTCCATAATGACAACCATGCACCTGATGACATCTAAAGACATCAATTGGAATTTATTGGCACCTATAATGGCCTATAAGGTCATTCCATGCAATGCAAATGGCATATATGTAATAAGTCTTAAAAGGCCTAATAGGCCTTATGACCAAAATAAGAGCCTAGAATGGTATTTGGTGTTACAAGTTTATAATAGTTTAGATTTGATTTTAATAATGCTTAATAAGTTCATTTGGGTCACATTTCAAAGTCTTAAAGCTTCATTATCTTTAAAAGTTTCAAAAACTCCAAATTTGTAATGTTGCAAATTCAAAAAATTGAAATGCAACGGTTATTAGAAAATGGAGGGAATTGGATTTTGTTATGTTTTAGTGCAAACTAATACATCCAACCGATTGGGATTGGTTGGGGTAGTTTCTAGGAGTCCATCAAATATGCCAAATTTCATTGTACGATAGAAGAGGCCTGGTGTACGGACTGTACTAAGTTTTTGATAAATAAACTTCTTTCAAATGCAATTTCCTTGAGTTCTTAGAGTGATTTTGGATTCATTTTGTCATTGTCTTACATTTAAATGCATTTGGAATAGTTAGATATTGATCCTAGACCACATCTATGCATTTGCAAGGTCTGTATTTGTATTTTTACTCAGTTAATTTTGACTGGCGGAGTAGTTTCATCCAATTCCTTTGACAGTTTTGTGAGTTTCCAATTGAATATGGTAGTTCCATGACCTCTGACCACTGTAACAAATGGAATGTAGTGCAGGGGCACCACCTCCACCTTCAAATTTCACATCATTTAAGTCATTTCAAGAAAGTATATATTCATTAAAGTGTTAGAACCATGGTATATTTGTTAAATTACATTATAATGATTCGACAAAGAGAATATGGGATATTTGTAAGAAAAATTCCGAATAGGAATATGAATGGCCATGGAAGACAAACCATTTTGTAACAGTCCAATATGGTCTTAAATAGACTACACTATGTAATAGAGAGGAGGATAGTTAGAGAGAGTTGATAGACAATAGAACATGCAAGAGAGTAATAATTGTGGAAAAGTATCGGGCTATCTGGCCTTTAGCTAGAGAGCCATGAATGTTTTGTCTACCTTGAGTATGAATGAAATGTATTTTAATTAAGCTTTATGTATTCCCTATTGGTGGTTTTCTATCTCTGTTACGAAGAACATAACAGTGTTAATGAATCAGCTTCTCTTTATTATTATTGTGCAAAGAAATATAAATGATCTGTTTTGTTTCATGACAGTCCCGTAAGGAATGGTTTTTGGGTTATTAGTCTCTTTATGAAAGTCCTATAGGGGAGGATAGTAATCAGTTTTGTTGACAGAGAAATGTTTTGAAACCATTTGGTAAGCCAAGAAAGCATTGATGTCTACAATGGTTTAAAAAAAATAGTTTTCAAGAACTCATCATTAACTCAGTTTATATATATTCCTGCTATCGGTTTTTGATATCTTTTGTGAATAACATAACAATGAATGATATTGGTTTTGGTTGAAAGATTTTCATAGTGGAATGTATTGGGTTCCTTAAAGGATTGAATAGTGTAATGGATGGATGTTTGAGGCATCAAAAATTGATGGTCATGTTTTTGTTTGTGAGTTCTGGTTTGTAAATAGTCTTGATTTAGGATATATCCAAATTATTCCTAGGACGCTGCTGCAAGCATTTTCTTACTTTGCTAGTTAAACACATAGCATATATCTAACTAGGGCATCAATCTTGAAGCAGCGTAGCTACTTCCCCCAAATCTGAGCACTTGGGTTATTAAAATTCATTTCTTTGGCTTGCTTCTCACCCAATGGCATTGGAGACCAATGGAGAAATTGTAAGTCAAGGTACACTCTCCATGACAGCCGACTGAGGATTTTCCAGGCTGGTTTGATAGAGAGTTTAGTATCTTGCGGGCACAACACAAAAGTTTCAATAAAATATTCACATAACTAAAAAATGAGCTTCAAAATCATGGATGCATCGAAGGTTAAACTTGCAAAGATGTTCAATCTATCCATTCACTTGGTAAATTGACAAGGCGTGATATATAAACAACCTAGCAAATACCCAATACATGATTCCCTAGCACATTTCTCATGGGCCCTAAGTAGGTAGCCAATAAAATAATGCCAGACAAATGTAGAGTAATAAAATCCTTACAGGAGGTGCTCCTTTTACACCAAATCATAGTGGCAACCCTCACAAGTAGATGGTCCTCCTTTTACATGAAATCATAGTGGCAACCCTCCAGGCAGGCGGTCCTCCTTTTACACCAAATCACAGTGGCAACCCTCGCAGGAAGGCAGTCCTCCTTTTACACCAAAGGACAATGGAAACCCTCGTAAGTAGGAGGTCCTCCTAAAACTCTCACCGAATAATAGTTCAAACAATCACATGCTCCAGGTCCTTTGCGCACTCCAAGTGAAAACCAAATAATGAAATGAGATACAAAATCTTTTTTCTTTTTAAAGTTATGCCCGTGTTGGTCAAAATTTTGACCTACATGGTATTGGTTGAAATTTTGACTAACACGGGCATGCATTGAAAAAAAAGGAAGTTTTCCTTTTATAATCCAACCAACCTAAACCTTTTTAATTGATGGTGGAAAATTTTGGTAGAAAAATGAGGTCAAATGTAGTATTTACTATAGAAATGCAGAGAACTTTATTTTCATTGATTGATTCAATTAAAAACTTCAACTATTACTATTCCCTAGTGTTTACTCACCCAACCAGAGCTAATGACGCAATCCATTTGGTGTTGGGATGAACAGTTTGGAAGAAATCTAGTGGTGCAACTTTCAACTGACCCTCACTACAAGTTTTGGCATCAAGCGAGATTTGCATGCCAAATTCAAATAAATTTGAATCTCCCAAAATGGAGAGAGGTTATTATAGGCCTTAGAAACATGGTCATATAGCATCTCACAGATCACTGATACTTCTCACAGAGTTTGAGATACGAGCCTCAAAAGTTTTCTGCCCAATCATGCTTAGTGCACCTTGGGGACACTTTGGTCTAGCATGGTCCGGAACATTCTACTGACTCAGTGGTCAAAAAAAGGTTGTCCCTAGTGTTTATCCACCCAATTGGAGCTAATGGCATAGTCCATTTGGTGTCGGGATGAACAGTTTGGAAAAAACCCATTGGTGCAACTTTCAACTGACCCTCACTCCAAGTTTTGGCATCAAGCAAGACTGGTGTGCCAAATTCAATAAAATTTGAATATCCCAGAATGGAGAGAGGTTATTGTAGGCCTCATAAATGCGGTCCTGTAGCATCTCATGAATTATCGATACCTCTCACGAAGTTTGAGATACAAGACTCGAAATTTTGATGCCTAATCATGCTTAGTGCACCTTGGGGACACTTTGGTCCGACATGGTCCGTAACGTTCTACTGACTCAGTGGTCAAAGTGGGGTTTTCACTAGCATTTACCCACCCAACCAGAGCTAATGGCACATTTCATTTGGTGCCGAGATGAACGGTTTGGAAAAAACCCATTGGTGCAACTTTCAATTGACCCTCACTGCAAGTTTTGGCATCAAGTGAGACTATTGTGCCAAATTCAATTTTTTTTGAATCTCCTAGAACTGAGAGAGGTTATTTTACTCCTCAAAAATGTGGTCCTGTAGCATCTCACTAATTTCTGATACCTCTCACGGAGTCTGAGATACGAGCTTCGAAAGTTTTCTGCCCAATCATGCTTAGTGCACCTTGGGGACACTTTGGTCCAGCATGGTCGAAAATGTTCTAGTGACTCAGTGGTTGAAATGGGGTTGTCCCTAGCATTTAACCACCCAACTAGAGCTAATGACATAGTCCATTCGGTGCTAGGATGAATGGTTTGGAAGAAACCCATTGGTGCAACTTTCAACTGACCCTCACTACAAGTTTTGACATCGAGCGAGACTAGCGTGCCAAATTCAAAAAAAATTGAATCTCCCAAAATGGAGAGAGGTTATTGTAGACCTAAAAAATGTGGTCCTATAGCATCTCATGGATCACTAATACCTCTCATGGAGTTTGAGAGCCAAGCCTCAAAATTTCACTGCCCAATCATGCTTAGTGCACCTTTGGGAAACTTTGGTCTGAAATGGTCCGGAACGTTCTACTGACTCATTGGTTGAAATGGGGTTGTCCCTAGAATTTACCCATCCAATTAGAATGACATAGTCCATTTGGTGCCGGGATGAATGGTTTGGAAGAAACCCATTGGTGCAACTTTCAACTGACCCTCACTGCAAGTTTTGGCATCGAGCGAGACTGGCTCGCCAAATTCAAATTTTTTTGAATCTCCCAAAATGGAGAGAAGTTATTATAGGCCTCAGAAACATGGTCTTGTGGCATCTCATGGATCACTGATACCCCTCACGGAGTCTAAGAACCGAGCCTTGAAAGTTCGCTACCCAATCGTGCTTAGTGCACCTTGGGGACACTTTGGTCCGACATGGTCCAGAACGTTCTACTAACTCAGTGGTTGAAATGGGGTTGTCCCTAGCATTTACCCACCCAACCAGAGCTAATGACATAGTCCATTTGGTGCTGGGATGAATGGTTTAGAATAAAACCATTGATGTAACTTTCAACTGACCTTCACTGTAAGTTTTGGCATCGAGTGAGACTGGTGTGCCAAATTCAAACAAATTTGAATCTCCCAAAATGGAGAGAGGTTATTGTAGGACTTATAAATGTAGTCATGTAGCATCTCATGGATTGTCGATACCTCTCATGGAGTCTGAGAACCGAGCCTTGAAATTTTTCTACCCAATAGTGCTTAGTGCACTTTGGGGACACTTTGGTCTGACATGGTCCAGAATGTTCTACTAATTTAGTGGTCAAAATGGGGATTTCCCTAGTGTTTAACCACCCAAATGAAGCTAACGGATTAGTCCATTCAGTGCCGGGATGAATGGTTTGGAAGAAACCCATTAGTGCAACTTTCAACTGACCCTCACTGCAAGTTTTGGCATCAAGAGAGGCTGGCACACCAAATCTAAAACAAATTTGAATCTCCCAGAATGGAGAGAGGTTATTGTAGGCCTTAGAAACCCAGTCCTATAGCATCTCATGGATCACCGATACCTCTCATGGAGTCCAAGAACCGAGCCTTGAAAGTTCTTTGCCCAATCGTGCTTAGTGCACCTTGGAGACACTTTGGTCCGACATGGTCTGGAACGTTCTACTGACGTAGTGGTCAAAATAGGGTTGTTCCTAGCATTTACTCACCCAATCAGAGCTAATGGCATAGTCCATTCATTGTTGGGATGAATGGTTTGGAAGAAACTCATTGGTGTAACTTTCAACTGGCCCTCATTGCAAGTTTTGGCATCGAGCGAGACTAGTGTGCCAAATTCAAAAAAAATTGAATCTCCCAGAATGGAGAGAGGTTATTTTAGGCCTCATAAACATGGTCATGTAGCATCTCATAGATCACTGATACCTCTCACGGAGTCTGAGAACCGAGCCTCAAAAGTTCACTGTCCAATTATGCTTAGTGCACCTTGGGGACACTTTGGTCCGGCATGGTCCGGAACGTTCTACTGAATCAGTGGTTGAAATAGGGTTGTCCCTAGCATTTAACCACCCAACCATAGCTAATGGAACAATAAATTTGGTGCTGGGATGAACGGTTTGGAAGAAACCCATTGATGAAACTTTCAACTGACTCTCACTGCAAGTTTTGGCATCAAGCGAGATTGGCACGCCAAATTCAAAAAAAATTGAATCTCCCAGAATGGAGAGAGGTTATTTTAGGCCTCATAAATTTGGTCTTGTATCATCTCATGGATCACCGATACCTCTCATAGAGTCTGAGAACCGAGCCTTGAAAGTTCGTTGCCCAATCATGCTTAGTGCACCTTGGGGACACTTTGGTCCGGCATGGTCCAGAACGTTCTACTAAATCAGTGGTTGAAATGAATTTGTACCTAGCATTTATCCACCCAATCAGAGCTAATGGAATAGTCCATTTGGTACCAGGATGCAATCCTTGAACACTATCCCTTCACCCTAGGGAATCATCATTTTTCTTTGGACACATTTGACCAATTTTGACTCAATGACTCCAACTATTACATCATTTGATGATACAAATGTACATGGAATTAAGACAATATAAATGTAAGGATACAAAATTAAGATGATACAAATTATATAAGGATACAACATTCATAGTAAGGAAACACATTTTTTGCACTTTACATGGCATTAAGATGATACAAATGTGGGTTCTTAATATTTGCAAATCAACCCCATGGGCTCTTTTATATTTCAAAATTTGCATCTAATTTTGCATCAAATTTTTTATATACAAAATTTGGCATCTAAATATGCACATTACATTTGATTGTTGTTTTTATATACAAAATTTGGCATCTAAATATGCACATTACATTCGATTGTTATTTTTATATACAAAATTTGGCATCTAAATATGCACATTACATTCAATTATTGTTTTTATATACAAAATTTGGCATCTAACTATGCACATTACATTCGATTGTTGGTTTTATATACAAAATTTGGCATCTAAATATGCAAATTACACAACTATATATAAAACATAAGTGTTTGTTTCTCTCCAATCCCTGCATTCGAAAGGTAGAATAAAAGTTAATAGAGAGTATAAGAAGTTTATATAGGTTTGAGAAAAAGATTATGAACATGTATAAGTAACTAAATGAACCAAAGAACATGACTAGACAATACATAGTGAAGTTTATCGTCATAAAAGATGGGCTAATCAAATGCACACCTCGATCTTCTATATCTATCATATATGTATCCAACTGCATTTACAATCCACATACAAAACTAAGTTTATTGGCTCAAACAAATAAAGTAAAAAACTATAATTAATTTATTGAACGTAATCATAATAAACATGGAAAAACTTGCAACTTGAGTTGAACTTATCTACTGAAGTGTGCCTGAAGGGTCATCTCTATGCTTGAGAGTATTCAATATTGCTTCATGATCAACAATACTAATAGTCCAAAGTTCCTTTGTCTTTGGTTTTCCTTGATGTTTCAACAACTTAACATTGGCTGCTATAACAAGGTGTGAATACATGAGAATGGTTTTGTGCTTCTCATAGTCTTCAAATGCAGGAATGCCATTAGTTCTAATCATATATGTGTGCAACCATGTTCCCACAACTACACGTGATCCTATTGGATATGTGAACATATCATCATCTGTCGTTGGTTGTGCAAGTTTCTGCTTTCCTCATACACAACGTGCTAACCAGTAATTCAATCTCTCATCATTCCCTTATGGTGCAACCAATACAAAAACATGTCTTGGCTTTAGAAGATTTGAAAGATGGTCGTAGTCAAGTGAACAATCCATGTCATCATTTATTATAGAGACTATCAGAGATAAAGGAGTAAGATAATGTGGAACCCATGTATCAACCCACTACTTGACTCACACTGATCCCAATCACACTAAAGACAACTCAGAAAATAACAAGCCGACTCTCATGTCCAAATGGTCCATGTACTAGCATCTAAGCTTTAAAATGAATGCATTTTTGAAAAATCTTTCATAGTTTGACAATCCAACCTATCTCCTATCGTGCCCAACTCAACCAACCAAAAGAATCTGTGCACCACTAAATCAAGAATCCCCCCCTGTGAAAATGATGAAGTACACCAATCAACAATAGAATGAGCATCAATGATTTTTGCACATGAAATCCTCAGTTTCTCCTTAACTAGAGCTCTCTTTATGCATGCACCTACTCCATCATGCTCCCCTTTTCCATGACCAACCTCAAAAAAACTCCAAATATGAGGTACACCTCTCTCTACATGCATTCTACATAACCAATAAAACATATGAGCATTTTTGAATTGACCTGTACAATTATCTAACCAAATGAGATGTCTATCCATAGAAATATTATTTTCCCGCACCCACTCAAAATAATTCTCAAAGCAATGTTGGACAAACTCAGATGAGTGCAATCCATCATCGCTCATATAAAAATGGCACTCTCTGATTATCTTCTGGTCATCTTCTATACTATCAGGGGAATGTCGATATATTATGTGCACAAAAATAGAAACCTGAATAGAATTGTAATATTGAGCTTGCAACTCATTTTGGGGCTGCAATGTATAGTTCTCTGC